>CM076582.1:729936208-730502063 GCA_034641835.2 Pinus albicaulis | reverse complement strand
CCCTAGGACACTAGTTGACCTCTTATAAGGCTTATTATTCCTGGTATGAGATATTTTGGTGGGATTGTCACCATAATTTAGGGTTACTTGTATATTATTTTATGTTTAGGGGCTAATGTAGGCCCATAAGCTAATTCTATCAACTCCTAATCAATGTATAAATAGCATTTAGTTGGATTCATTTGTATCATCACTTGACTTGGGATCTCTCTATCTTTAGAGAACTTCACATTTTTCCTTGGAGGACTATTTTGGATGATGGATGTATTTTTATGTATGGATTTGGGCTATTTTTATCTTGGAGCTCTTTTTTTACAAATTTGAAGCTGCTTAGATATACTCTCTAACATTTTGAGTGCATATTTAATGTTATTCTTCTTGTTGCTACCTATTATTGAATTTCGATATAACTAGGGCTAATTGATGCATAATGAAAATGTGGAATTATGTATCTATTTATCTTATTTAATTTACGAGACACTTTTATATGAATTAAATGACTTAGAGATAGTTTTATCTCAATAATCTTGCATCATTTGTATGAAGTATAAATTCTTTAAGGTCACTTTTCGTTTTCCTCTAACATTGGGGGAAGTTGAATTTCTAGGCCTCCTTGATGAAGAAACGGAATTATTGTTCACTATCATCCCTGACTCCATATCTCCAAGTGAATTAGGCACTAGTCCCTCAAAAAGGGTGATGATTTCCCCCCCTTTTTTCACAATTTTCCATTTTTCCCTAGGTCTAGCCCCATTAGGTTACCAAGGGCATCAATTTCCCAGGAATATAGCTAGATGAAAACTTTGATCTCCTAGAGGAAAATACGTTGGTGGGGCCCCTCACTCTCCTCAGAATTTGGGCCAATTCCAATGGTGGAATCTTCAGATACCTGAAGCCCTAGCTCTAGGATCAAATTTTGCATAAGTGTTCTCAAGGCTAGAACCTAGTACGGTCAATTTGACTCATCGAAGTAAGAAATCTTCCCTCATCCTTTCCCCTCACATTTTCTAGGATAGGAACATCATTGGTTGCTAAATTCCATCCCCGAACCTGGGTTGGGTCCACTTGGCCCCATGTGGTCCCATTTGGTGTCGAAGGCCTTTCATCAAGGACCATTTGGGAATCCAAGTTCCAAAAGTATTTTAGGGATTGAGAACTTCCTTCATAAGTCTTATTCTTCTCCCTCGACCCTTCAATCACCCTCCTATCTCCCTATAATATCAAGTCACTTGCTGAAAAGGAAAGCAAGTCCCACTCTTCATTCTATCTTAGGGAAAGGGTCTCTAGGTTCACTTCCCACCTATTCATTGACCTATATTGTACAAGTGACTTCCTAAAATATTTAGAATCCTCCCATCAGTGAAATTTCGTGAAGAACAAGGAGCCTTAGTTGTGGTGAAAATGGGCTAAGCCTCCACCATTGCCTTTGTCCTAGCAGTTTCCCTCTTAGGAAACCTTTTTAGGTCCACTACTAGTTTGAGTGGTAACAAGTTGTTCATAACTCCATTTGTGAATGACTCTTTGGTATGCCCATTTTTTACATACTACGCCTCTAAGATGATAAGCCTAGGGCTATGGAGGTTTCCCTTCTTCTCATTGAATTAATCTTCTACAATATAGTGAACTAGGGCTAGTTGGCTGGCCCACTTGACTGCTACTTTAGTCCATCAAATTTTGCACATCCTTAGGCCCTATGCACCTGCCCTTCTACCAATCTTGTTGTCCTTCACAAGTACAAGAGTTATGTATCTTTGTTGGAAGTCACCTAACAGCCCTCCAACTGTACTTGGACTACCATAAATATTCCCAACCACAATCAATTCGTTTTACTGGTCTAGGGCCCATAATATTGTCTTCATCTAGGGCTCTTCAAATATTCTACCTAAGAATGGTTTGAGTCCTCTAAAAATCATTGTTCTTGTGTATCGAAAATTTTATATTTGTTTTCCAATCTATGAACAAATCTGGACTACTCCTCTTATCATCCTTATAACAATCTGTAGATGACTAAACTAGAGTCACAAATCAGCCACTAATAGGCCATCGACCTTTTTTTATAGGATGCTTTAGATATATGTCTAAAAATCTATGGATAGTCCACCAAAATAAACTCTACATTTCAATCCATTCTTCCTATAGCACATTTCTTCTGCATGCTCAATATTATGCTCAGGTTCCACCCTCCTTTGGATCTGCTATCTCCACACATACTGAATCTCCAAACAATATTTCAGACGTGCGATCTATATTGCAGAAATAAACCTCGCTCTAAGCGTCACAACCACTCTTCTTCTACACAAATTTATCATAGCCTTAAGGGCATACCTTATGAACTAAACATGCTAGGAAATTCTCATAACTAGGTCACTATGCTTATGTACTTCTAATTATTGTGGAAAAAACCCTATCCACCCATAGAAAAAATCATGACTCTTGCCGCCATAAGAGACTCAACCTAGCTCACATGGATCCATAGATTTTTGGCATTTCTTTGACTGAGTCTTGACATGAACTTCATATCTCAATCTTGACCCTCAAACTAGGGTTATCTTAGTCAGTATTAAGCATGCGTATACTTTTTTTTTGGATCTAAATTGTAGTGCAAGCCCTCTTCCATTTATGTTGGTCTTTATCACATACCTTGTGACCTACTAACCACCACAAGACAAGATCGTATCAACCCTCCCTTATATTTTATGTATAAAATCTAACCAATGAGATTCAATCTGATCTTTGAATGTACTAAAACAATATAATGAATCCTTCCTACAATTTGCAGAAATAAAACACGATCACACAATCACATATAAGTAAGAGAAAGAAATTATCAATCGCACAACACAAAATGTATCTGGGAAAATCAACTGCTCAAAACCCCTCTATCTCTATTGTGTATTAAGTCAAGGAATCAAGGAACAATACAATGCTTAATTTCTGATGAGATTCTCCAGCACTCTGTCAATTGTCTCCTCCTGATCTTGGAAAAATCGGTCTAGTATTTAGCCAATTGTCAACATTCCTTCAGCCCACCTTTGTCACGCAATTCATAGCGAATTAGCTCCCTATTAATTAGGAAAATCAGCCTTCCTTAATTATGCAATTTATCATGGAATCCCAATGAATTTATAATTGAACATCGGAAATTTTGTATAAATACAACTTATAGTTATGTTCCCTTTAACTTTTGTCTCAATTGGGTCTTCCTTGGAACTCACATGCATGAAATTATTAATAGTGAATTATCAATTATATGATTGATCACTCATTATGAAATAAATATAATTTAATTTAGTGGACCTCTCGCTATCTCATCACTCAGTTAGAACTAATTAAAATGATTTTAACTCAATTAATTGAGTTAACTAATTCACACATATACCCCACTAATGCATCAACTGCAATTGGACCCCCAAAATATTAGAATCCCTCTACATGCCTCATATTATACCATCATGATCCAAACATATGCAGGAACACAATAAAATACATAAATAAACATAAACACAAAGATGTAGTAGGAATAACACTTCATTTCATTAATATCAAATACTGAAAAGTGCTTACAGACAGAATGGAAAAAAAACTAGCTCATGTGATTGTAGCTTATCTCTCAGAAGAGATGTGGCTAAATGCCTTTGAACTGTGTTACAATAAGGCTCAAGGGGATTTTTATTATTTAAAAATAAGAGAAAACCCTAACCTAAGGAGATGTAACACCAAGAGTTTATGTGCCTCGTTGGGGATAGTTGGGCAGGCAACTTCCTGGGGTCGTAACTTGGTCATATGATCTTCGTTTGACGCACATGATACCTCGTTAGTGAGGACTAAAACTACCAACAAAATTTATTTGGAATATTCAAACCTTTCATGCCCCAAAAACGTCATTTGGGGCCTCAAAATGGCTCTGGAAGTTCAGGACTCGAAAAACTCACAAAAATAGTAATTTTTTATATAATTAAGGAAACTGAAAAACTGAAGAGAGACAATGGCAAGGGCCCAAGTAGAATAGACAAGTGGCCACCAATATCCAACATGATCACCTCAACTCAAATTTCTTTAGGTAAATCAGTCATCATGACTTAGTTAACTGACCCAAGTTGTTATGAGATGAAATTAAAATTTATTGTCCAATTTATTTAAGGGAAAAATAAATTAGATGCCTCAAATTCCTCACTCTTGGTACATCAAATTTCCTTACCATTATGGGTACATTGTTTTTTGTCCTTCCTGGATACCAATTAGTTTTTTTCCTGTTGCAAATTTCAACATTCCCTCTCAACAAGAAAGGAATTCAATCTATCTTGATTCTGTACCATTGGAATTCTGAATGCAACACTTCTCTAGTGTTGTTTGCACCTGCATATCTTAAAAACGAATAGCCTCCAAAGAACAAAATCAGTATAATACATTTTTCATCAAAGTCTTATGATTGCTAATAGCTACTGCACATTTCTACTACACTCTTTGTGCTTCTACTGACATCTGCATCTGTGCCCTTTGCATTGTTGCCAACTCTAATCTTCCCTCTAGTATCTGACATCTGTAATTGTGATTTATATCTTCATGACATCTGAATGCATCAATATAATTGATCCTTCCCGCTACTAATATATTGCAGACTCCTCTTAGCTAGGTTCGATCCATGGGACACATCATCTCAATGGACTGTGACCAAATTTATGATCTAGGGATTTTGTCTACACATCACCCCACCTTTCACCTGGAGATATGGTTGCATCTGCTCCGTCTACCCATCTCGCTCGAAATTTCCTCCTCGTGGAGGTCTCTGCTTGAGTGAACGCTTCCACTCGATCTCCTCTCTGCTTCTCCAATTGTGGCTACTCTGCAACCTTATGAGACTGCTTCTAAAGCTGCATGTTGAGAGGTCATTTGTACTCCCTCTCAACAGCCAAGTTTATAACCTTTGCTTTTCTCCTCAAATATTTCCACACATATGGTACCTCAAGTGCATATAGTTTCTTGACTTCCGCACTTTGTAATTTTCCCATAGTTACAAAATTTTATAGAAAATATTTGATTTTAAATCAATGATATCTCCCTCATCATAGCTCCAAATTGATTTTCCATTTGGGTGGTTTTTCGCAAGGAATCCAAATATGCTATTTTTTTTTAAATTTTACACCAAAATATTATTTTATTCTCTACAAACTCACTGCCCAAAAAATTCCTACTCTGATACCATGTATAAAATATTGTTGACATTCAACAATAAATTTCATCACCCACGCCTAGTGTGGGACTAGGAGGTCCAAGCAACACCTACACTAGGATGGGACCACAAGGTTCAATTTGGTGCATGTCTATTTTAGTTATCCCTTAATTAATTTGGTCAATAAAATGTAATATAATCTCAAAATAACTTGTAATAGTTAACTTAGTGTGATAAACTCAGTTAACTCATGAATTTCGAGTTTAGGGTAGTTGGTGGGGCATGCAGAGTAATTCTAACTGTAACAGAGTTCGAAGTGTAATGGTGCATTAGTTAATGCTGGTTGTAAATAGTTTAACTCAGTTAAGTGAGTTAAACTCATTTGTGCTAGTTGTCACTGTTAGATACACTAGTGACAGACCAAGTGAATTAAATATTATTTAATTCACAATCAATGATCTCACATGCAACTAAGGATTTACTATTATTAGCTGCATGCATGTCAGTTCCAGTGGAGACGCAGTTAAGATCTAGGTGAGAGGATGTTGACTATCATTTGTAGGAATATTGGGTTGCACCTATGCACCCAAACAATCATTTGATTTCCCATGATACTCAATGCAGTTAAGGAAGGAAAAATATCCTATTCTTTAGGGATTGCATTCCTCATGAATTGCATGAGAAAGGAAAGTTGTTAGGGGGACTAAAATTGGCTATGTATTGGTCAATTTTTGCTGAGGATGGTGTGAGGCAGATAGTTGAGTGTTGGAGACTCTTGTGATGAGAGGGAATTGTATTTGTTTCATGTATCCATGTTGAATATACAATAGAAGATAGTGGGGTTTTGAGCAGCAATATTTCCCCGAGAAATTATCTATGTTGTGGTTTGATTTGATTCTTTCTTTTCTTCATGTAATTGGCGATTGTCTTTAATTTCCACAAGTGATTTGTAGAATTGATTCAGTATCTAGCTTTAGTATATTTTTATATTGGTTTGAATCCATGATATACATATATGTCGTATAATTCTATAAATCTAACCAACGAGATTCAATTTGATCTTGTAATGTACTAAAACAAGATATTGAATCCTTCCTACAATTTTTGGAAACAAAACACGATCACAAAATCACATATAAGTAAGAGAAATAAATTATCCATCACACAACATAAGATGTATCTGGGGAAAGAAACTACTCAAAATCGCTCTATATCTATTTTGTATTAATTCAAGGAATCATGAAATAATACAATGCTTAATCTCTCATGAGATTCTACAATGCTCTGCCAATTGTCTCCCGCTGATCTAGGAAAACTCGATCTAGTACTTAGACAATTCTCATCCTTCCTTCAACTTGCCTTGCTCACGAAATTCCTAACGAATTATCTCCCTATTAATTAGGAAAACCAATATTCCTCGATTACGAAATCCATCATGGCATCCTAATGACTTTATAATTGCACATAGGAAATTTTGTATAAACACAATTGATGTTTATGTTCCCTTTAACCTCTATCTCAACTGGGTCTTCCTCGGAACTAACATGCATGCAACTATTAATAGTGAATTAGCATTTATCTAATTGATCACTCATTTTGATTTAAATCTAATTTAATTCTCTCGCCGACCTCTCACTAGCTCATCACTTATTTATAACTATTTAAAATGATTTTAAATCATTTAATTGAATTAAATAATTCACACCTACACCCCAATAATGCATCAACTACAACTGGACCCCAAAAATATTTCATTAATCCCTCTACATGCCTCATCTTAGATGCTCAACTGGAATTTCTTGAAATAACTCACTTATCATGACTTATTTAACTGACACAAGTTTTTATGAGATGAAATTACAATTTATTGTCCAATTTATTTAAGGGAAAAATAAATTGAACACTCCACATTCCTCACTCTTGATGCATCAAAATTTCTCACGACCGTCTGTGCATTTTTTTTTGTCCTTTATGGTTTCCAATTTCACTGTTTCTTGTTGCAAATTTCAACATTTCTTGATTTGATGCAACCTTCAAAAAAATACACCATTGAAATCGTATGCCCAGATTCTCATGAGAAACCTCTCTTAAGCTCGATCTGCCATAAGAGAACTAAAAATACGCTATCCTAATTCCTAGCTCGAACTAACCATTAAGGTATGCAACATTCTTGTGAGCCCTCACATGATGATCTTGCTCTTTGAGGATGATCATGGCCTCCCTTTAGCAACCCTTACTCGGCCCCCTTACTTGACCTACCTTAGGACTACATCTCTCTTCGCCCCCTTGATCAAATGAGCTCCTTCTCACTTGATGTTATTTCTTTCATTTGAAGGCCTCCTTAAATAGTTTTTCCTAGACCTCTTAGGAACCCTCTAGAACTTATAGGTTTTATTCACTTAGACCTTAGGAAATATTAATTTTCCTTCGTAATTCTCTTTTAGATTTTAAACCCCATCTTGGGTCCAAAATCCATTTTCTTGGATTATTTTCGCACAAATCCTTTTGTGACCAAACTTACAAAAGCACATCTAAATAGGCTTGTGCAGTACCTCCCAAACTACACAATTCAACAACATAGTCTAGTTCTAGTAACCATAACTTGGTCAAGCTCTTGTAGTCAAGCGAGGGCCTGGTTGGGTTCCCAAGTTGCAAACTAATTAAGGGTAGTTTTGAGGCCACGATAGCTAGGGAGGGCAGGGCATCCACATTAGAAATGGAAATGCATGCTAACACATGCCAGACAATGTCAATGCATGCTGAAGAGTGTTAGGGATTGTCGGGGCATATCAAGGGATAACTAGGTAAAAATGCATGGAAAGGAACAAATAGGAGTGTGTGATAGGGAGTGTTAGTGAATTCAAGTGTGCTAAGGATGATGTGTGTTAGGAGAAGTTCAGAATAGGATTTACAGAAGGCAATACTATGCTTGTTATATGGGTCTCAGCATAGCATTATTAGAAAAAATGGTATCACTTTGTGCTAGGCACAAAATTGTTTTTCCTTTGGCTATTTTTCTTATATGAGGTGTGGCACACTTTGGCTACATGCTCATGTTTTAAAATATTATAGATAATTTCTTATTGTACATTTTTGTGTATAATGTTTTGGGCACTCAAGTTGTGTCAGCTTATATCATGTGTGGCTATGCATCTTATGGTTCTTGAAAACTCTTAGTTAATGTTCTATTGTTTATATGAATTGAACATACATATGAAATATTTCGTATCTAAGCTATGTTGCTTAGTTTTTTATGACCATGGCTAGATCATGTGATCCTTGTCTTGGTAACTAGTTAAGTGGGACAAGTTGAGCTTGGACATGAGTTGCATAAGATGAGTTATAGGAAGTTCTTAGGTGAACAAGGAAAAATCTACTTGTAGTAGGTGAAATTGGTCAAGTTGTTGCAGTTGAAGCAAGCCAATATTGTCGCATGAACTACAATAGCCAAGGAATTTATTGGGTTTCCAAGTCATGAAAAAATGTAAAGGCTAGCTATGAGGACATGAGTGTCAAGGCATTCTAGGGAATGCTAAGATGTGTTAGATAGTGCGAAGGCATGTCAAACTTTCTAATATGTGTCAAGTGATAAGGCATGATGAGATGTGAAAGGGTGCGTCAATGCGTGTCAGGGACTGTCAAGGCAACAAAAGTAAGAAACAAGTTAAACTACAAGGAAATAAACACATAAGAGGGTTAATAAGTTGTTACACAGCAATTTGTCACCGTCCCTGCAATTCCCCGTCCCGCACATTGGAGGGCTTATTCCGTGACCTGTGAGCAGTGACATGATCTGAAAACACTTTCATGGCATTCCCCTAGACATGGAATTTCATTCCCCTGAAGACATATCCTTGTGAAAAACCCTAAAAATAGCCTTTTCACCCTTGGTGCGACTAGCCAGTGTTATACCTGCGCCAATGGGGGAAATATTCCAAAGAGGGCACACCAATTGGCGCTCTGTCTCAAAGTCGCACTAGCGCCAGGCTTAATAAAGGGTGTTTTTTAAAAATAAATGGTAGAAGATTGACTTTAACCAACTCCTGAACTGGTCTCTAAATTGAGTTGGGATGTTTGGCTCCAGATTTCCATCTAGAGGAAGTAATTTTCCACCTCTCATGGAATCTTTCTTGAGGATAGGGCCAATCCCATGATTGTAGGGATCCCAACTCCTCTTCCACCATCTATATAAGCTTTCCATTTCCCTTTGCAAGCTAATCTCCAAGAGCCTTCATAGCCTAAAGAATGTTGCAAGAGCTTTCATAGCACTCATAGTGCCAAATCCATAGCAAGGAGATTGACGATCGAAGAGAGAGGCTTGTCCCCATTCCTGACAAGCTTTACCGAGACGTATTCCGCTGACGACCTGCCGAAGGAAGGTTCAACGTCAGAGCCAAGTTGTATTTTCCTTTGATGAATTAATGATAAGTGACTTTTGGTTATGATTCCACTTGTATTGTTCATTATGATCATGAGTTGTGTCTTCTCTGACTGATACGTAATTTCATATATCGGGTTTTACGCTTATGTTTGTTGTGTTTCTTGCGTGTGCAGGTGTTCGATCGCGGCAAGCGAAAGGATTGTGATTTGCTGGAGCAAGGGAACGGGAACGTCATCTTCTCTACGAACAACAACGTTGGAATTGAGGTAGGCCTTCTTCGCAAGTTGGTTTATTGTAATTAGGAACTTGTGCCATAGCGTGTTACAATTGTTGCTAGACCCGATCTGGGCTAGTAGGGATCGCCTCTATCCGCAGAGGGGATTTACCTCTACAACAAATTGGCGACTCCACTGGGGAGTTAGCTTGTTGTTTGCTTTATAAACTACAGACGAAGCCTGAAGTTAGCCAGATAGCCTTTGAAATGCTCTTGCTTTGCATTAGCTAAAGTAGATGAATGCTGCTTCAGTCAATCTCCGGTTTAGTTTATGAACTGAAAACTTGGAGTATTGTCTTGTCTTTCGGTCGATTCTTGACTTTGCCTGCTTGATCAGCTCTTTTGGTTGGCTCTTGTTGTGAGTTTGGCTTTTCGTTTGAGCTCCAACATCACTGGTCTGCTTCTTGGATTGCTTATTTTTATTTTTTCATAGAAAACTTGACTAGCGCGCTTAATAGCATGACAGTCGCGCCAATTGGCGCTAGTTGTCAATTTACTACTTGCGCCAATCCTGTTATGGCGCTAGTTTCAACCTGACAGTCGCGCCAGTGCTGTGGAGTGCTAGGCTTTTCTTGGTTTTGAGCTTTCTAAGCTTGATCTGTGATTTTGGTTTTATTTTTTCGACTGCCTGAGTGTTATGGAGCCTTGTTTGACTGACTGTGACCTTCATCCTTTGGTTGTTTGCCCATTTCTATCGATTTTACATATTAGCCCTAGGGAATCTAGGTGCTATTGTGCATCGAGCCTCCTGTGGGAGTTTTTGTTTTCTGCCTGTTCAGTCAGCTTTGTGATTGCTTCTCTGCACTCGTTTGATGGTTGTCTATCGTTTTATTGTGTTATTTTAGTCATTGGCTCCTTCTTCATTCAAATTCTACCTTGTATCGTTTTGGGCCTAGATCACATGGTTCATTTGAGTCTTTGGGTGTCTTTTGATTTGAGGGACTTTTTGTCAATTTGAGATCTGATTGTGTGCTTGCATTGAGTGAAATTTGATTGTTTTCCTCTTTTGATTTTTCTTCTCAAATTGCTTGTCTCATTGATTTTCATTTTGTTAGTGCATTATGCTCTTAAACATTGAAAATACAAAAAAAAAATCTCTTTTGCTTTGGATTAGTTAGTGTGAATTGAATATTTTCTGTGTTATTAGTAGTTAGTAACTTTGAAAGAAAAGCTTTTGGTTTCCATTAGTTGCATTAGAGATATCATTGGTTGTTGTCTGGTCATTTTGTTATTGTGTGGAAATCTCTTAACTCTCTCGTAATTAGCTTTCATCGAATGAAATGATATACTGTGGCATGTAGTGTGCATTTAGGCGATTTTGAGACGTAACACTTGCTAGGGCCTGAAAACTGAAACATAATTGAAGATAAACATTAAAATTTATTCAATTTACACTAAGGCAGAATTGAAACATTAACGAAATATTTAGAGGTCTAGGCTAGAGACGTGTTCCAGCGTCTTTAAACCTAGTAGCTATCGTTCGCCTCTTGGCTTTAGACAACACTAGTACGGACTTGTGCTCCCCATACCGTCGCGTATATAAAGGGATACCCCACTAGGTTTCTATCCTTTATCCATAGGAAGCCAAGTCTGCCACCCTATACCCATGATACACCGGACACAACATTCGGGGAGATTTCCTGCACGTACGTTAAGTCCTTGGTTGATTTCTATTTCATTTTTGAAACCAAGGTGTATATTGCAGTTCACGGTTATTTGGTACACCCTTTTCCTAGTATTCCTAAGCATTCATTTTGATCTTATCTGACTCCTTAAATTTGAAAATATCACCAAGTGCTTTTCCTTTCACGCTTGCTTCAAAAATAAAAGAGATAGAGTCATCTTTCATCCATTTCTCGACTCTTAAAACATGAAGCGGTGGAGTTTCTAAGTTTCAATGTTGTAAAATAAATCACCCGCGATCACACGCCCTATTAGATTTTGCTTGTTGGCTGTTTAATTGTGTGCCTTGGTTCTTTTTCAGCCCGTGTGTTGTGTTTGATCTTTTCCTTTCGTCATTACTGTCACAGTGGCGGAACCTTCAGTTTCGTCTACTGGTAGTCCATATACCGATGATTCATCAGAGGTTTCGCAATCCTCTGCTGAACCACAGCAACCCATCGTTTTCGAGTTTCTCGACAGGGGACCGGTTTTGTCTGAGCTTCCCTTTGGAGGACTAGTTGAGTTCAATTGGCCGTTATCCGACCCTTGGTCCAGATTTGGAGTAGGGGAACATCTCCCTCCTCTTACATCGGGTTCACCTTTTTTAGCTGTTGTTATTCCTCCTAGTCCTCGCCATCTGTTATGAGATCTAGTGACAGGTTCAAATATGAGTGAATCCAACCATTCTCCTAGCAAGGAAATCCCCACGTCTGGTGAAGATTACCAGCTATTCCCAGAAGTAACCCAAAAGCTATTCCCAGAAGAAAACCCCGAATCATTTGTTATGTCTTTGCCTGGTCCCTCGCTCCCAGCAGGGTTTAGATCCTTAGGTCATATGATCGCTGCCACTGCCTCTATGGGGGTATCAACTCCTTCTATGAGGCCGGTTGTTCCTTCACTGGGGATGTCTCCACGGACACCCGTTACGTCATCCCCTCAGGTCACTTCTATACCCATCAGACCCACTGTTTGTGTGGCTGCATCTACACCTGCTGTTACCACTCAGTCCGTAAGGACCACATCGCTTCCCGAAGATGTCTATATAGCTTCTGCTATGCCAGAGAACATTTCTCTTGAGGAGTATCGATTTTCCCTACAAAAATTGAACCCCGAGGTCGGACAATCCTCTCAAGATCCCAACCGCTCGTATTTTTTGCATTATGCATAGGATGGTACACCCGTGTATGTTTTTCCATATCAGTACGATGAATACAGGAATCCTTTACGTTTACCCGCTCCTAAAGCTCAACTTCATGCTCAGGGTTTACCATATAACCAGGCTGGGCAGTCTTATAACCCGCAAGGACAACCATTTCAAGGCCAACCTTCGGGCCAGCCTGGCTATCCTTATGACCCGAAAGGTTACCTTGCGGGCCAGTAGGGGCCATTATATGGTCTGCAAGGATAGTATTACAACCCTTCAGGTCAACTCGTGCAGCCTCTTCCTGGAGTCCAACCGGGGCAACCTCAAAGACTCACAGGTCAACCGGGGTACCAACTCAAGCCGGTATACGGTTCTGGTGGGCAAGTGCAACCTTCCCAACCCATGCAACCGCAATATCTTGTTGCTCCAAATGTTGCACATCAGCCAGGACCATCTTATGGTCCTGCTACAGGTCAAACCGATTACCAGCCACCACCAGGCCAACCAGCCCATCCGGTACAACCTAGTGCTCCATAACAGCCAGGCCAACCTGTGCAACTGGCGCAACCTGTTCATCCGAGTCAACCTGTTCAACCAAGTCAGCCCGTTCAGCCTGGCCAACCTATCTAACCAGGCCAGCCTGCACATCTTATCAACCCTGCTCAACAGTCGATTTACTCGATGCCGCAACCGAATCAACCGGTGCATCCTAATTATCGCCCTCAGCAGGGTCCCACCTATCAGCAGCCTGCTCAACCTCAAGGCAGTTACTACCCTCACGGTCAATCTCGACCGACTTATAATCCGCCCCAAGGTTTCCATTATTACACTCAAAAACCTGGCTACACCTATACTCAGCAGCCAAATCCACTGACTGCTCAAATGGGACCGACATATAATCAGGGTCCATACTCTGGTTATCAACCCCTGTACACTAGTTACCAGCAACCAAATCAGGCTGGTTATACACCCTATACCCCCTACGGTCGTAATACTTCGGGACAAAACCCATGGGGGCAAGGATACACTCAACCAACATGGAGTATAGGTACCGGTCCTTATCGAGGGCTTGGCATGCCGTTTAATCCACAATTGTCGTTCTTCGCTACCTTGGAGTTACCGGACGTTTCTAAATTAACCAATGATCTGATTCTTCATAATCCTTATTGGCCTCTGGTTCCGACCAAGGTACCCGATGACTGCCCTAAGTTTGAAGGTAAAGCTGGTGAAGACCCCCAAGCTCATGTAATGACCTACCATTTGTGGTGTTCGTCTAATTCTTGGATCGATGATTCAATTCGTCTACGTTTCTTATAGCGCACTCTTACCAGTGCTGCCGCTAAGTGGTATATTGAACTACCCCGTGGCATATTTCAGGATTTCAATACTTTAGCAATGGCTTTTCTGACTCACTTCCAGTTACCAGTTAGTTACGAAGTCGGGACGCATCTCCTGACTTCTTTGAAGTAGGATAAAGCTACCCACATATCCGATCATATTCATGAGTGGTGATGTCGTCGTAGGCTGATCAAGTTTGATATCCCTGATCAACTACTAACTCATTGGTTCACCACGTCCTTCGTTAACAAAATCGCTAAAGATATTACTATGGGAGCATGTGTGACTAAGGAATAGGCCATTGCGCGTGCCCAGTATCTTGATCTAGTATACTCTCAGTCCGGCACGCTGTATGATATTTTGACTGATGCTCCCCACCCAGGAACCTCTAAAGCTCCACCTACCCCGACGGTGGATGGTGTTATTGGTTCCGTGTCTCAAAATTCTCAGAAATATTTGAATGGGAAGTAGAAGTCCAATTCATCCAATAATTCTGCTCTTCCCGCCCCTCCAGATTCTGGCAAGATTACAGAGGTTAACGCCGTTTAGGCTAATCCTACGGAAAAGCCTCCAAAAGAAAAAGAAGGGCAAAGGAAAATCCAAACACGATGCCCCAAAGTCTGAGTCTTCCAAACCTCGTACCGATGACGATGCTCAACGTAAACCGAAGTACCCCTGCCTTATTTGTGAAGGAGATCATTACACCAAGGATTGTCCCTGACGATCTAAAATTAGTCAACTCCTGAAAGGCTCCAAAGGGACTCTGGTAGTTCTTAAAGAACCATTCCCATCTCAGCAGACCCATATGGTTGAGCAGCCCTCACCATCTGCACCATTTGGGTCCCAGGTCTTTATGATGAATGGTGCTGCACCTGTCTCAATTGCCACGTGTTCGAAGGATTATGCTGGATCGCGTCAGGCAGTTGGGAAGGAAGTTGTGGATGGCCCACTTCCTCCTCCTACCTCCGGTTCTTTGGAAATTGAGAAGCCTACTACTGAACCTGTTGTGAGGCCACCTTCTAAAGGTGTTCTACGAAGGTCTTCCTACAATCCAAATACCCGTGCCGCTCAGCACTACAGTATTGTTGAGGATTTGGCTTAGGCATCTTCCACTATGTCTGCATTCGAATTTCTTCAAAGTTGCCCTTCACAATGGAAAGCTCTGTTGTCTGCGATCGGTGGGATTGATCCCACCGATTCTAGTCTTCTCACCTTTGACCTAGAAAAATTTAGCCCCCGGCTTCCGCATCAAATTGATCTTGTGATACAAGTCGGGATCAATGGTCTTAACATTCATAAGGCCGTTGTGGATGAAGGTGCTTCTACCTGTGTAATGTCGTCCGCCTGCTGGAAGGCCATTGGCTCTCCAGTGGTTTCATCATCTCCCAATACCTTAGAGGCATTCGATGGTCGAGAATCCAAACCCCTGGGTGTTCTTGAGAGTTTGTCGATTACGTTACAGGGGAAGACATTCAACAAGTAGAAGTGGTTGACGCCAAGCTTAACTACAATCTTCTTCTCGGCCGTAGTTGGACTCATGCCATGATATGCGTGCCATCCACCCTCTTTCACCTTCTTAAGTTTACTCATGAGGGAAAAATTGTTACTGTGGATCAGTTGTCTTTCTTCACCTCCACCTCTAAGAACAACGTTCCTTACGTGGATAAGATCCCTAATCCCCCTGACAGTGTAGGACCCGGTCTCTTCAAGGACCCCATCCTCATGGGTATTTTTCCTGCGCCGCCACCACACACCGTTCAAGTTAATATGGCCTCCAGGTATGATGATCCATGGATCATCCCTTCGCCTGAACAGGTGATCGATTTTGGAGAATCGATGCCCTTAACTCTAGTAGAGATTAATTACTGTGAAATTGTCACCGTATCCGATCCTCCTCCCTCTCAACATGCTCCATCAATCATGGCTTTAGATATCTACTCTCAATCCCCCTGGCTCGGTGAGGCCGACTCGCCTGATCCTCTAAAAGAGATTTTTCCTTTTGACGAAGCCATTGTTGAAACAATGTCCCTTGAGGAGCTGCCTTGGAGCGATGGACATCATCTTTCCTCCTTCATGCCCATCCTGGGGGCAATATCAGATTGTTTAGAGTGTTTTGCATCTCAGGTTCCTACTCTACCTCTCCAGATGCCCATTTTGACTCATGAGGTTCTTTCGGAAGGAAACCTGAGCAACATTACCCAAACCATTCTGATCGACATCTCCATCAAACCAGGGATAGTCGAGAATATACATGTGGGAGTGACTTGTTCTCCTGATGAGATATGAGTTTATACTGATCTTTTCCATGAATTCAGAGATGTGTTTTCTTGGTCCTATGAGGAGATGCCTGGGATTGATCCCAGCATAGTGGTGCACAAAATTCCTACCTACCCTAGTGCGAAACTCATGCGCCAACGCCTACGCCCAGTGAATCCTTGAAAAGCCACTGCCATTAAAGCAGAAGTTGAAAAAATTTTGAAACTTCTGAACGCGGGCTTCATTTACCCGATTCCCCTCATAGAATGGGTCTCAAACATCGTCCCTCTAGATAAGAAACATGGCACTATAAGAGTCTGTGTTGATTACCGTGATATTAATCAAGCCTGTCCTAAGGAAAATTACCCCACTCCTTTCATAGATCAAACCATTGAAAAATGTGTTGGGAGTGAGATTTATTCCCTGATGGATGGCTTTTCCAGGTATAATCAGATAAATATTTTACCTGCCGATCAACACAGGACTGCATTCATCTGTCCGTGGGGTACCTTTTCTTATAAAAAGCTCCCATTTGGCTTGAAGAATGTTGGAGCTACTTTCCAGCGTGCTATGTCTTACGCGTTCTACGACATACGCCATATCGTTCAGCTTTATCTGGACGATCTTCCAGCTCACTCAGCTCGGCGAGAGGACCATCCCAAACACCTCCGCCAGATTTTCCTTTGTTGTCGATGCTATAATATCCAGCTTAACCCTCTTAAATGCGTGTTTTGCATAGATTCTGGCCGTCTTTTGGGATTTATAGTCTCCAAGGACAGGATTCACCTCGACCCTCTAAAGGTCGAGGCCATTGTTAATCTCCCATCACCCTCCTCGTTACACCAATTGCAGAGTCTGCAGGGAAAAGTTAGTTTTCTTCAACGCTTCATCCCGAACTACGCAGAAGTGGCCAAAGGATTCACGCATCTTTTAAAGCAACACATTCCCTTTCGTTGGGATGAGATTGCTCAGCGATCCTTTGAGAAGCTTAAGACGTTACTTGTTAATGCTCCGTCGCTTCGTCCTCCAAACTATCACCGTGATTTCACTCTATATTTGGCTGCCGCATTTAGCACCATAGCTATGGTTCTGGTGCAGGATGACGATGATGGAAATGAACACATTGTTTATTATCTATCATGGAATATTCTCGACACAAAGACACGTTACGCTCACGTCAAGAAATTGGCATTAGCCGCAGTGCAAGATGTGCAGCGTTTCCGCCACTACATCCTGCTGCGTATAGTAACTGTGGTTTCAGATTTCAACCCCATGACATACATTATACCTCGAAAATTACTGGGGGGCAAATAGTCTAAATGGATCGTTATCCTTCAGTATTTCGACTTAGATTTTACCACTGCTAAGTCAACCAAATCACTGGTTTTTACAGATCTCATTTTCTCCCTCCCGACAGACTCCACCCCGTCTCACTCTGAGGAACATATTCTGGACGAAACTGTCTTCCTTATCAGTACTCGTGATCCATGGTACAACGATATTATTGTATATCTTCAAACATCAACGGTCTGGTCTGAGTTGACCAAGGATGACCGATGTCGGATTCGACATCAATCTCAACCCTACCGTATTGTAGGAGATACTTTATACCACGTTGGAGTAGATTCGGTGCTCCGCCGGTGCCTCACCCTGGAGGAGGCTGAAAGAGTCTTGAATGAATGTCACAGTGGAACCTGTGGAGGTCACATGTCCAGATATGCCACCACCCAGAATATTCTGCGTACAGGATACTTCTGGTCGTCGATATTCGAAGACTGTATTGTTGCAGTCCGAAAATGTCATGCGTGTCAGGTTTTTCAGCGCAAAATGTGTGCGCCACCTCTTCCTTTGCATCATCTCATTAATGTCGACCCTTTTTCAAAATGGGGTGTATATTTCATGACGTGTAACCCTCATTCGGTTGGGGGGCATGCATATATAATTGTCGTTGTCGACTACTTTACTAAGTGGGCCAAAGCGATGCCTACACTAGCCGCTGACGGTAAGACAACTGCCCAATTTATTTTCAACCACATTATTGCATGTTTCGGGGTCCCTCAGGCCATTGTTACTGATCATGGCACTCATGTTCGAGATTACATGATGGCCGAGCTGACATAAAGATTGGGCTTACGACATGATAGCTCAATGCCATATTACCCCCAAGCAACTGGCCAGGTTGAGGCTATGAACAAATTTTTTGTCACTATGCTTCAACGAACAATTGGAATTCATAAGTCCAATTGGCACCAACAATTGTTCTCAGCTCTATGGGCCTACTAGACGTCAGCAAAGAGTGTGACCAGATTCACACCTTTCCAGTTGGTATATGGTCTGGAAGCAACTCTTCTGGTTGATTGCGAAATTCCTTCTTTAAAGTTGGTTGTGGAAGTTTTTCCTGACACTTCTCCTGAAGAAGAGCATCTCTTATATTTGGAACGGTTGGATGAAACCCACCGCTTGGCTGCTTTAGTGATTAAAGCACAAAAGAAGCGGGTCAAAGCCCACTTTGATCAATCTATATCTCCACATTCCTTTGTCGAAGGGGACCTCGTCCTCCTATACGACCAAGTGCACGACAAACTTGGAGCAGGAAAGTTCCAACCGATGTGGCATGGACCCTAAATCGTAAAAAGAGTATTGAAAAATGTGGCTTATGAGCTCATTGATTACGAAGGAGTTCCGTTGGCGTAGCCTAGAAATGGGTTGTACCTTAAAAAATACTATGCTTGAAGTTATTTTTGGTGTGGTGTGTGTACATAGGTGTGTTTATTCATTTGTGTGCATGTGTGGTGTGGTGTGTGATGTAAGAATATTTCTGCTGATCAGGTATTCCTGATTGTGCAGATGTTTATTACTCCGTTTATGGGTTTCGCGGATGGTGCCTCCCGCAGTACCAGGAATCTGTCCTCAGCAGCCTGGGTAATCTATGATCCTGCTGGTGAGTTGGTCAACCTGCAAGGTGTGTGTCTGGGTCCTGCTACAAATAATATCACGGAATATAGTGTTGTGTTGAAATTATTAACCGAGGCTGTGGACCTTGGTATTCGTGAATTACTTGTGTATCTAGACTCACAACTTGTAGTTTTATAGCTTAATGGTCATTATTCAGTTAGAAACCCATCCATTTTACGTCTGTATCTAAGTATTCGTTTACTGGAAAGAAATTTTGATTATATCACATATCAGCACATACCAAGACATATGAATACATTAACAGATGCAGTAGCTAATATGGTTTTAGATAGACATTTGCACAATTTATAAACAAAAACATCATCACATGTAAAAAGATCCATCCAGAAATAGGTATATATATATGTGTGTGTGTGTGTGTCGAAATGTTTTCATAGTGTGCATCACATAAGATCAAAAAATATACATGTTCATCTTAATACAGCCGGAGACGACATGTCTCTCAAAAAATATGCAGGAAAAGCCCTAGATGTCTAATCCGCATGGTGCTCGTGGTAACAAGCCACCGCGCGCACTAAGCGTCTCAGTATTCGATGGAGGCGACTAGGCACCCCCACAGCGTGTCGCTAGTATGCTAGCAGAACATCTGCTAGCCGTGCATAGTCCGAGATCCCTCGGGAAATTCCCTCTAGGTTCTAGATCAGTTCCCCCCTTCGCCACCCTCAGCCTGAGGGTCATGTGCGACATGGGTCCTCCGCGCAATGGGCGACATGCCCGCGGGCCTCTTTGGGCTGACATCTGCATACACATAAAACTGTCATTAGAACGGACATGTATTACCAAAAAATCATAAATACATAAAAAATCAAAAAGAGTATCATACCCAACTCCTCGTCCCAATTGTCCCCCTCCAGGAGCGGAAGATCGGGATCTCCGGCGAAATTGGTCCCAACATAGGGTCAATATTTGACCACGATTAGTTGTCCCCGTAACCACCCAAAGAACTCCAGCCTCCAGGACATCTGTTGGCCTCCTCCTGACTTGGGCATAAGTGCTTCCCAATGAGCCATCCTCGGCTCTCTCGGTATCGGCTCGGCAACTATGGCCCCTTGGCCCTAGAAAATGGGTAGTCATTCCAGGATGAACAACACCAAAATGGAACAGTAGCCAAACTGCTTTAGTTTGACTTGCTTGCATCTTGTTAGTTGCCTCTTTATGTTGGTTGTCACCATTGTAGCCCAATCGAATAGTGTAGGACTCATACAATCAGAGGCTAGTATAAGTTGGGCCTTGGTTGCCTCATGTGGAGTTTGCGATCCTACAGCTCGTGTAATGGTGTGTAGCACTACTGTGAGTGCTAGATCACAGACAATGTGGATGTCCACCTTCCCGCTTCTTGATCTATTTCGTGCCCCCGAGCACACCCTCGCCATTACTTGCTCCATCTTTTCTCCGAAAGGTCTGCTGTCTGTTAGAATGGGTATTGGGCCTCTCCGCGACAGACTGGTGATAAAATAGACGTCATAAACCTAAAGTTCCAACACTTGGTCCCGAAGTTTAAATACTTCCTCATTTTCATCCCATATGCTAACCAAGTACTGTAGCAGCTCAGGTTGAGCTCGTAAACATGGAGTAACGAAGAATTTTTTGAGTCCACGGTTCTTTAGTGCATTCATATAGGCTTCGTTTTCCATAGCCATTTCATCTTCCTCCCCATGTTCCCTCTCCTTCCATTCGATAACCATTTTTCCTGTATATCTGCATCAACACAATAAAATTTTTTTTATTAGACCTCTAGTACATTTGAAAATCCACATGGGTAGCTCACGTTTTGAAATTTTTAAGCGGAAAATTAAGTTGCACCATTGGCGCGACCCCTTTGTGAAGAAATGTCCATTGGCACAGGTCCGTGCCCGATACCCGCACCAATGGAGCGAGCCCTAAAATTTAAAAAAGGGTCCCTCCAGAAGTCTAATGCACAATGAAAACTCATAAAAATGGATTTGAATGGAGATTAAGGGAGCGCCTTTTACCTGGAACAGACGCGGAGCTGAATGATGTCCTGGATCAGTCGCAATCACCATCGCAAGTTTGCACACAAACAGACCACTGTTGCTCTCCAAGTGAGGTAAGAAGTAAAAGTAATTTTGTTTTACCATTTGAAGCCTATTTATAACTTTTGACGTCAAAAATTAGGTTTTAAATATATTTTGATATATTTTGTCGAAAAATGGATTTTACACTTGCTTTTATGTGCAGCGACAAGTTTTTACGCGACTTGGATAGTGATACGAGTTGTATTTTATACTTTTTCGAACTCGGTAAAAACACAAAAAAGTCATTTTGGAGTCATCTTTCAGCTCTTTTCTAACTCTCTAAACATGAAAATATTTTCGAGTCCCTTGTCATTTCGATCTTGTTAAAGTGGACACGAAACGACATCTACCTAGTATACGTTTACCCCTTTTTCGGGCTGGGATAGATTATTTACGAAAAAGGAATACCCTAGCCTATCGCGACTAGGAGGTTCCCTCAGACATAGTTTTCTACCTTTTTAGATTTGAGGAACTATCTACGAAAAGGGATTGTTGGAGTTTACTTTTCTGTTGTCTTTTCAAACTCTCTAAACATGAAAAGACGCTGAGTTCTTCCTTTGTCAGACTCGTTAAACCTTGATGACATCGGATCCAGTCGTAATGACGATATTCGAGTTCCTCCTTCCTAGGGCTCATTAAATGTACTAGGATGGATTCGTCCGAAGGACAGACTTATATTAAAAGCATATGCTATCTCCTTCAAGCTTGTTTTAAAAAATAATTGGGGTACTCGCCAGAAATGGTGGGGAAAAATGGAACCAACATCATTGTCATGTCGATAGTATGTCGCTCTTAAACATGGCACTTGTCTGCATTCGTGTTGGGTTGGGGACATCTCATCTCGTTTTTTGCCTCCGTGGGTTTGGGTGATCCCTTTTGACCTCGCATCTTCTCTTTGCCTCGTCATCATGGCCTTTGATCTGTTGATGTCAAATACTGCCAAACTCACTGTCGTGCCGCCATATGTTCAAGAGAAGTTGACCTCTGTAGAATTTCAACCTTCCTCTGATTCTCGCCTGATCCTGATTCACAAAAGACATTATGTTCCTCTATCTCATGTCGATGATGTGGGGAACACTATGGCCCACCTTCGATCAAGGTCGCTTCCTTTCGACTTCAGCTCATTATCCAGGAAGCTGATCTAGAGACTCCCTTCTGGTACCTTGGAGCCTGCATGCCTCAATGGTAGGTTCTTCGCGTTAGACGTGAGGTTTTCATCATTAGCCTCCGATCAAGTGATTCTACGGGTGTTCGACGCCAGCTCACTGATTCACATGCCGTAGATTGTACCTATAGTACCTTGAGGGCCATTGTCATTATTGGTGGTACCTCTCGCATCTCTTAACAACTTTCATCATTAGCTAGTAATTAGGCAATGTTCTCGCATGTTCGACTTTAGCTCACTTATTCGCATGCTTGAACTTGTACTTTGTTTGGGTCGAGATGGAGCGCAAGACCCTAGATTTTGTCTGTTGGAATCCAGGCTGCGATTTTGTGGATTATTATGATTAGTTACATGATTCATTCATTGGATGGCTGCGACCATACCTGAGTCTATTTATCAATCCTCACTGGATGGTTGCGTCCATACTTCGGATCTGGATTATTGTATACTCTGTTATGGATGGCTGCACCCATACCACATATATGATGTATTTGAGATATCAGTTGTACTTCTCTACGCAGGTTTTCCGACGACAGTGTTTTCAGTTGGACATGTTCTCGTAAAGCATTTCACCCCTCTATCTCTTTCGGGCCTCATGCTTTAGGGGGCATTTGTTACACAACAATTTGTCACCATCCCTGCAATTCCCCATCCTGCACATTGGAGGGCTTATTCTGTGACCTGTGAGCAGTGACATGATTTGAAAACACTTTCATGGAATTCCCCTAAACATGGAATTTCATTCCCCTGAAGACATCTCCTTGTGAAAAATCCTAAAAATAGCCTTTTCATCCTTGGTGTGACTAGCCAGTGTTATACCCGTGCCAATGGGGGAAATATTCCAAAGAGGGCGCGCCAATTGGTGCTCTGTCTCAGAGTCGCACTCACGCCCGGCTTAATAAAGGGTGTTTTTAAAAAATAAATGGCGGAAGATTGACTTTAACCAACTCCTAAACTGGTCTCTAAATTGAGTTGGGACATTTGGCTCCGGATTTCCATGTAGAGGAAGTAGTTTGCCACCTCTCATGGAAGCTTCCTTGAGGATAGGGCCAATCCCATGATTGTAGGGATCCCAATTCCTCTTCCACCATCTATATAAGCTTGCCATTTCCCTTTGCAAGCTAATCTCCAAGAGCCTTCATAGCCTAAAGAATGCTGCAAGAGCTTTCATAGCACTCATAGTGCCAAATCCATAGCAAGGAGATTGACGATCGAAGAGAGAGGCTTGTCCCCATTCCCAACAAGATTTATCGAGACGTATTCCGCTGACGACCCGTCGAAGGAAGGTTCAGTGTCAGAGCCAGGTTGTATTTTCCTTTGATGAATGAATGATAAGCAACTATTGGTTATGGTTCCACTCGTATTGTTCATTATGATCATGAGTTGCGCCTTCTCTGACTAATACATAATTGCATATATTGGGTTTTACGTTTATGTTTGTTGTGTTTCTTGCATGTGCAGGTGTTCGATCGCGGCAAGCGAAAGGATTGTGATCTGCTGGAGCAAGGGAACGGGAACGTCATCTTCTCTACGAACAATAGTGTTGGACTTGAGGGAGGCCTTCTTCGCAAGTTGGTTTATTGTAATTAGGAACTTGCGCCATAGCGTGTTACGATTGTTGCTAGACCCGATCTGGGCTAGTAGGGATCGCCTCTGTCCGTAGAGGGGATTTACCTCTACAACATAAGTCATCAATTTACCTTTTTGAAGAGGGGGATGCTAGGCACCAATAGGTGCCAAGTGAAAAGTCTTAGTGAATTCTAAGTGCCAAGTATTACTTGGTTACTTCTCATCTACTTTTCAATAGTTGATCTCAAATAAATTTAATATTAAACCCTGCCAAATCATACCAAGGCACATCAACGTATTCCATATATGCTAATAATTTCCAAGCGCCAACACGTGCGAAGTGCCAATATGTGTCACAAAGTGTTATGTGTGCTATGAAGTGGAAGGGCATGTTGAAGACTTCTAAGTTGTGCTAGAGAGTGATAATGCATTTTAACGAGTGTTAAGGAGTATTAGGAAAAAACATTAAGGGAGCACTAGGTCAAATTTCAAGGAAGTTAATGAATATGAGGAACGTGTGTAAGGGATAAGTGTTAATGAGTGCTAGTTTTTGCCAAGGTGGGAGTGACAAGGTGTGTTAAGGATTGGTAAGGCATGCTAGGGAATATTAAGGCATGTAAAGGAGTCTCAAAGTGTGGTTGGGATTTCCAGGGTTTGATAATTATATGTGCCAAATAGTGCCAAGATATTCCAATACATTCCAGGTGCTAAGGATGTGCAGGGTGCTAGGGTATGTCAATATGTGTCAATAGGTTCCAAGGAAACAAAAGGAAGAACCAATGAGAGGGTTAATAAGTCGGGAATTTATATTTTTCAGAAGGGACGTGAATGCCACACTAATAATATCTCCCATACATGCCAAGTGGAATTGTGTGCCAAGTGCTAATTTATGTCAATGCATTCAACCAAGGTGTTACAGGGCATGATAGGGACTACATGCATTCCAACACATGCTGGGAGAGTTCTATGTTGTGATAGTGCATGCCACTATGTGCTTGGCCATCAGTGTCATGAAAATATGTTCTAGGTACAAATATTTTCCAAGACATGCGAGGTGCTAAGAAATGTTAGTGTCTGCCAAAACATTAATTTAAGGTGTGCCCGGATTGTTGAAGAGTGTTAGGTCTTTCTCATTAATAGAATTGGTAGAGCTTGATTATGTATTAAATAATATATTTCCTACACACACTAGTGGGAATTTATCTAAAGGGAATTTTCTGGATAATAAACTTAATAGATATGAATCATGTGTTGAATCATAGGAAAACTCTATTCAACTAGTCATTACTTGAAGGAATTAATGATACACACTAATTACTTCTTAAAAAACTGACTGACTCTAACCACTATGGCCTTGGACATATTATAAAAAATTCTCCACAATAATGGTATTAAATAATTATCATTTGAAAAAAAAAATATTAACGAGCACATAACGTCATAAAAAAATCATTGGAATGATCAATAATGACAAACATTTTTTTACCGTCACCAAAAGTAACAAAAAGAGCATCGGTGAGGGTCATTAAAATTTTGTCACTAGAAGTGTCGCCAAAGAGAGAATTAGTGATGGGCCTTCAACGACCCTCACCAAAAGTTTCATTGAAAATGGCGTTGGCGATGGATCTTAAAGAACCATCACTATATACACTTACAACGACGCTTTTTTAAGGACCGTCACCATATGTCACATTGGTGACGAACCTTAAAGGTCCGTTACAAGCATGACCCTCACCAATGTCTTTTTTTCTTGTAGTGTGGGGAAATTTTGCATAAAATAAATGTCATTCACACTAATTAACGCAAGTTCCACATTTCAAAAAGCTATGAATGTATCCTTTATGGATTTTATAGACAAGAGTAGTATACTTGGATGACATTGTGGGTTCTTGAAAAAAAAATATGATCACATAGAACATCTAACTCAAATATTTTAGAGATGTCATGAGTATGACATATCCTTAAAATCCAAGAAAAGCGTTTTCATATTTTCGAAGGGTAAGTGGCTAGACCATATAGTCTCTAAAGAAGGGATATACATAAGGTCCATAGTAGGTTTAGGCCATTCAACAATTATCATAATCACAAAACAAGAAAGTTATGCAATCCTTTTTTGAGAGAGAAAATTCATGAGAAGGTTTGTTCTTGATTTTGCTAAAATAATTAAACCCTTACAAAACATGATAATATAAATAATATATGTAGAAATTATATGCAGTAAGCATGCATATGTCCAAGATCCACCTGATCTCACACTATTTAACTTTATTCAAGATACTAAATCTATTCCACTTGTTAATATTTTGCGGAAAAATTAATTGCACACACATGTGAAGGATAAACAAAAATTATCAATCGTACATAACATAGTTTTTAACTAGAAAAGCTTGAAGCTGAAAATCTCAACTATATATAATGTAACATGGAGATCATATGAAAATATCATACAAGCATACAAAGCTTATCACAAGCCCTCAGTACAGTACAATCGTCATACACTAATCAGGACTAATATTGCAAATCCTTGCACCAATCTTTAGCACCTGCTAGCCTGCATCCACTGCACAATCTCTGTTGAAGAATAGCTCTGAATGAGTTCGAATTACTCCAGCCTTGCTCACGCAATCCTCATTGGCATCTCCACTAAGTGTTGGATGCAATCAATGCATCACTATAGTCACAACTGATAGTCTATCTTTCCCTTTCACCTATCTCTCCACTGGTCTCCACTGAAACTTCCATGCATTGTAGTTAAGTGATGTATTCTTCAGTTGATTAATGAGTTATTATTTGTGAATTAATTAACTAATTAATTCACTCCACTCTCACTAGTGTATCAATCAGTTAGACTAGATACAACTAGCTCAACTGAGTCTAACTGAGTTAAACTGAATATAACTCCATAACTATTTCTTCCAACTGTGTCATAACTTTGCCACTTGAGTTCTAACTGAGTCCTTCATGCATTAGCTCCAGTAAACCCTCAGGAATAGCGTAATTCCTTCTGTCAGCTGTTGTGCCACATCTGTGCACTGAACTGAAGTGCTCCAAGAGAATAAGTTGTTGTTTAGAGTCTGATTATTATTAAGAGCTAATAATAATCGACATGCATCTATTTTTAGATTAACGATCTATAAATAGACTTCGCCCAATATTCTAAAAATAGAATTTCATCTATTTTTCCAACTTGATCAACCATCCACAAATAGCATCCTGCAACTTCTGAAATATGATCATCATGTCTAAAAATAGACAGTCTAAAAATAGACTTGCGCCAAAAATAGCCTGCGGGCCCACTTAGTGAAGGCGCCTCTTTTCACTAAGCTCGTCATCTTGTTGAATCTCAACACTCCCTCTCAAAAAGATAGGGATTATCCTTCACCCTGATCCTACCTCTATGGTATTCGAATTTGCTCCTAGTGAGCACCTTCGTCAGAATATCTGCATCCTGATCCTCCGTGGGAATGTACTGAAGCAACATGATCTTTCGCTGCACACAATCTCGATATGATGATACCAGATATCAGTATGTTTAGATCTATCATGAAACATAGGATTAACCGAGAGTTTAATGCAACTCTGATTATCACAATGAATCACCGTGGGATCTAAATGTGAACCGAACAAACCAACCAGAATCTCCCTCATCCAGATAGCCTCACATGCAGCTAAATTTGTTGCCATGTATTATGCATCCACTGAACTGAGTGTTACAGATCTTTGTTTCCTGATGTACCAAGAAAATGTCATAGATCCGATATTGAAAATCCCTCCTAATGTTCTCTTTCTGTCTGTTGGGCCTCCTGCCCAATTTACATCCATGAAGCCATGCAACTTCACCCCATCTGTCTATTTGTCCCATAAACCATACTCAGATGTTCCCCTGAGATATCTCAGGACATGCTTGCCTGCCTTCCAAAAGAGCTTGGTAGGCTTAACCATCGCTTGTGAAAGCTGGTTCACTGCATAGCATATGTATGGTCTTGTATTGAATAAATACATGAGGGAACCCACCAATTGTTGATAAAAAGTGGCATCCAATACCTCTGCCGATGTAGCATCCTCTTTCTTCCAATTTCCTAGAAGAGGAGTGTAGATAGGCTTGCAGCCTTGCATGTGAAGCTTCTCCAGTATATCCCAGGCATAATTTCCTTCAGAAGCAAACATTTCACCTTACTGCTACCATATTTCCAATCCAAGGAAATAATGAAGGAGGCCCAAATCCTTCATCTCAAACTTCTTTGCAAGATCAACCTTGCATGAGTGTATCAACTGCTCATCACCTGTTAGTATCAAATCATCAACATAAAGTAAAATGATCAAAATCTTACCCTCAACCACAATATGGTACAAGTTTACATCTACCTCACTCTTGGTGAAGCCAAGTCCAGTGAAATAGCTGTCGATCCGAGTGTACTAAGCACGGGGTTCTTGTTTCAGCCCATACAACGCTCTTTTGAGCCTGCACACATGCGACTCACTACTGAAGATCTAAAATCATTCAGGCTGCTCAATGTACACCTCATCCTCAATGATCCCATTAAGGAACATAGTCTTCACATCCATCTGATGAATGTGCCAACCCATTGTAATATCCCTTTTTCAAGAACAGCTGTAGATTGGGAATAATATGAGCTATTACCAATGTGGAGCATCATTTATATACTTCATACAGATCTGAAAACACTTAAACTTCAGTAAAATACACAGCAGAAAAGTTATACAGTGTTTTACAAGGCAAAAGGTGGGGAAAAGTGAGGATTTTGGCCCTAAAAGATGTGTATTAAGAGATTTGTGAAAAATTAAGATGTAAAAGTGGTTGGATATGATAGCTATGGTTATGAGGGACTCCCATGTCGAATTTCAGCAAACAAAAAAAGTTTTACTAAGTTAAATAGTTCCTCCTTTCCTAACTAGGCTAGAAAACTCTGATTTCCCAAGACTAGATTTATGCAAAAATTTACTGAAGCATGTGAGCGTGGTTTTCTGAAGGGTGTGAATGAAATAAGGTCTAAACATTCACAAATAATCTCATGGATGAAAATCATACACTTTACAGGAGAAGAATGAAATAATACAGAAGAAATCCTCAAGAAAGAGGGGCTGCAACCATGTAAAAACACTGCATAACAGTGACAGCGTAATTTTCAGGGCTGAAGCAGAATTTTATTGATTCTTCAGATCTATATCAGATAATTACATAAAAATATAGGTCCAATACAGATCCATGCACAATAAAAGCTGATCTATACATTCCCCTTGGGGATTTGCTCAAAACATGAAGCACTGGAAGTAGATCTGACATCTAAAACTGCAGATCTGCAGAATGATCCAGAAATTCTGAATAGTAAAAGTACAGAATAGATCAGATCTGAAACATAGCCTATATTGGTTGGCCAATCTATGGATCACCACAGTGAAGGAAGAAACCCAACACCAAAGATCTATCCTCCAAAATGCAAGCAAAGCACCCTGCAGCTGTAGATCTGCAAATAACAATATCTTAGGGACAAAAACAGTGATGTAGCTTCTAAAGATGAAATGGCCTGATGCCAGGATGTAGATCTGAAGTAGAATTAGAAAATGAACACTTTCCGGAGGTTAAATGACACTCTCACTGAAAAGGGCCACTGCTATCATCTAGATCTGAGCAGATATAGATCTCCACTTGCTGCAACTCACAAGACAGCTAAACCCTCAATCATGAGTAGCGTTGTAATGTAAGGTGAAACTTGGCCTAAGCCTGATAGTGGAGAAGTTTAGCACAATTCTCCTCCAAGAGTTGCTTAAGGAAGGAGGTGGGATTCCTGAACAAGAATGCCCAACAAGGGATGTCTAAGCAGACAGACCTTCAGAAATAATGTCTTCAACAACCTCCTCATGTTTCCCTCCTCTTCCTTTTATAAGATAGGAGTCTTGCCAAAACCTAAACCACCTTGAATCAATTAACCCCTTTCACATTACAACATCCTTCTAGAACTACGTTGTCCCTCAAAAAGGTTCAATGCATCTAGACTGCGTTGTTTGACTTGGTCAAATAGGATCCCCTCTTTTGATTTAGCCTCTTTCACATCTGCAAGATATAATTTAAATAGCCCAGATATGTCTCTGTTCACATAGGAATTGATTTATTCTTAGTTTTTAGGATTTTTACATGTCCTCCTTCACAATTTATTCATTAATCATGAAATACAAAATAAATAAGGCAAAATTAATGTTCCAATTAGCTGAAGCTAATTTAGGAACATTACACCCATCTACGCTGAGAGAGCAAGGATGGTCCGTATGGAAGAATACCATGTGATAGGTGCAAAGGTTTCTTCATAGTCAATCCCCTCAATTTGTGAGAAGCCCTGGGCAAAAAATCTTGCCTTATACTTCTCGACACTCCCATCAGCAACTTGCTTTACCTTGTAGATCCATCTTGATCATACAACTTATTTTCCCACCAGCCTTGGAAAAATCTCCCAAGCATTGTTTCTGACAATGGAGTCATACTCCTCCACCATGGCATCTACCCATGTGGGTTCCTGCACTGCTTCTTCAAAAGAAGATGGTTCTGTCACGATACACTTTCTCATAAGAGCCATGTATCCAGTATATCGGTCAGGTGACTGTCTCTATCTGTGTTGTGATGTAGGGACTCCTACATTATATGCCGCATCCACCTTCAGTCCCTCAACTTCTATGGTATGCATCCTGCCTTGTTTGATGTTTGGTTCTGCATGAGTGGAATCCTCCACTCCATGAATCTCCTCCTGTGGCTGATCCACATCCAGAGGTTCATCTTTGGGAACAAGAAGTTCCTCTTCCACATGCAAGTGTAGCTCCCTCTCAAGCGACAACTTCATGGCTTTCACCTCATTGAATTTTATATCCCGTCACACAACAGTCATCTAATTGTTTGGAAAATACACACGATAGTTATGGGGTGTTTTTGTGTACCCCACAAATATCCCAACTTTTGTAGTCGGCTCCAACTTCTTCCTGACATCCTTCATCACATGAATGTAAACAGGTGAGCGAAAAATCCTAAAATGAGAAATATCAGGCTTCTTACTAGTAAAAGCTTCTTTGGGTGTACTCATGCCAAGTACTCTATGAGGACAATGGTTTTGCACATAAACCGCATTGTTGCATGCTTCCGCCCACAAGTGCATCGGTAGGCCCTAGTCATGCATCATCGCTAGATCCCGGCTTAGGAACATCTCTATCGATGAACTCCTTCAACCCATTATCCTCCAGCACCACCTCCATCCTATCCTTCCAAGCTATGTAATTCTAGCTCCCATCAAGGGCATACTCCAATCTCAACCCGTTGAAAGAAATTTCAATGTATACTCGATTTCTGCACCAAGAATCTCCTGTAGCAAATTTGAATTGTCCACCAGCACAAACTCACTTCACAATTGCAATATTCAATAAAAAATGCTCCGATACCATGTAGAAATTATATGCACTAAGCATGCATATGTGAAAGATCCACCTGATCTCACACTATTTAACTTTATGAAAGATACTGAATCTATTCCACTTGTTAATCTTTTGCGGAAAAATTAATTGCACACACATGTGAAGCATAAACAAAAATTATCAATCGCACATAATGCAGTTTTTAACCAGGAAAGCCTGAAGCTGAAAACCCCAAATATATATTATGTAACATGGAGATCATATGACAATCTCAGACAAGCATACAAAGCTTATCACAAGCCCTCAGTACAATACAATCGTCATACACTAATCAGGCCTAATCTTGCAAATCCATGCACCGATATTTGCCACCTAATAACCTGCCTCCACTGCGCAATCTCTACTAAATAATTGCTCTAAATGAATTCGAATTATGCCATACTTGACTGCAAAATCCTCAATGGCATCTCCATTGAGTGTGTGATGCAATCAATCCAACACTATAGTCACAACAGATAGTCTATCTTGCCCTTTCACCTATCTCTCCACTGGTCTCCATTGAAACTACCATGCACTATATTTAACTGATGTATTCTTCAGTTGATTAATGAGTTTTATTTATGAATTAATTAACTAATTAATTCACTCCACTCTCACTTGTGTATCAATCAGTTAGACTAGGTACAATTAGCTCAACTGAGTCTAACTGAGTCTAACTGAGTTAAAATGAATACAAATCCATAACTACTTCTTCCAACTGTGTCCATAACTCTGCCACTTGAGTTCTAACTGAGTCCTTCATGCATTAGCTCCAGTAAACCCTCAAGAATAGCGTAATTCCTTCTTTCAGCTGTTGTGCCACATCTGTGCACTGAACTGAAGTGCTCCAAGAGAATAAGTTGTTTTTTAGAGTCTGATTATTATTAAGAGCTAATAATAATCGACATGCCTCTATTTTTAGATTGACGATCTATAAATAGACTTAGCCCAATATTCTAAAAATAGAATTTCATCTATTTTTCCAACTTGATCAACCATCCACAAATATCATCCTGCAACTTCTGAAATATGATCATCATGTCTAAAAATAGACATAGTCTAAAAATAGACTTGCGCCAAAAATAGCCTGCGGGCCCACTTAGTGAAGGCGACTCTTTTCACTAATGTCATCACCTTATTTAATCTCAACAATATATCATGAATTCCTCTATCATATATCATAAGTGAGTCTAAAAATATATCATGCATTCCTCCCTTTTTGTAAAACAAAATTCATAAGAGACTGTATTATATTCATTTTTATCCGTTTGAATAATAAGTTCATTTTCTACAACACATTCCATGGATATGACATGTTCATTAGTGAAAGTAATTTGCACAAGACTATCTCCTAGATCATCGTTGTATACATTGTCAATTCCATCCCATGATATAATTCCCCCCCTTCAATCCTCCACCTAATTTAATGTTGAGTTTGGTGAGTCGGCCTTGCTTAAACGTGATGAGATATCTATTTGTGGATTCTCTTTCCTTTGTGGACTTTCCTCAAATGAATTACTAAATATTCCTATTCATTAATGGAGAAGGCATGGGACTACTAGTCATACATTATTTGATCAATGGGTCTATTGTTCATGAAATAACCAATATATATGTAAAAACCTTATGCTAAAATAATGAATATATTTATGTTTATTTCTACAAATATCATTTCATTCATTAATGAATGCCTTCAATTGATGATTATCATGAGTATCTTTCAACATTTTGTTGAATTACTTTAAACTATGAGTCAACTTGGATGGTTATGCCTTATATCAATATTGAACTTTTACTTTGAAATTTTAAAATAAAAAAGGTAGATAAATAATATACTATGCGATATTATTGTAATACCATTTATATCGATGTTATTGGAGTGGAAAAACCAAGAAATCAACTTAGCAGTGGAACCATTTGAAGAATTAGGGTAATAAATTTTTTGGGGCTAGTTGCAGGACTTAAATTGTAATTTTTGTGGGAATTGTTTTTTCATTTTAAGCCCCAAACCCCCCTAGCGCTATTATACATTTGAATACATTTCTAATGGTGCAATAATCACATCAATCAGAGTTCATATGCCCAGGTTATGATGCTCATAAATTTTTATTTATTTTTAATTGAAACTATTAGAATTTTATTTTTTGTAAAAATCAGGTTGGGCCGAGGCCAAACAAACCTTAAGTACAAGGCTTCTAACATGTCCCTAATGCATGCTGAAATTATTTTCACAAGATGCAAGTTTGTGCTAGAGCTTCATCATTTATGTTGGTATCTCCTTGAGATAGGAGGTAGCTTTTATTGGCGTAATTGTCGACTTCCTTGTTTTAATCTCTGAGGATGTGGAAGAATTTGAAGGAATAAAATTCATGGAGTATATTTTGCAGCCTTAGAAGACTCATGTTTAGGACAACATCATTGAACTGGTATTTTGTGTGTATGTTTTTTATCAAAATTTCAGAGTCTCTGAATGCTTGTAGCTCTATGATTCCTCTTTCTTTGGCGATTTGACAAGATTTTAACAAGCTCATAATTTTAGCTTGATTTTCGGTTCGCTGTCCTAATCCCCAGCTGTAGGTCTCTCGTGAGAGACCATCCTGGGAATAAATGAGACCTCCAGCACCTGCAGTCCCAGGGTTTCCTTGGAGGCACCATCGAATAAGACCATCGTTGTTCCTTGCTTCCTCCACCAGCTCTGGAAGATTTCATCCTTGTCTCTTAGCCTCCATTCGGGATTATGGAGGGGTCTGACAACACTTTTATTCCTATGTCAAAAGACAAAGGTCTCGAACCATTTCTTTTCCTCTAGTAGTAACGTAGTTTCATGTTTGAGGGATAGATGGCTCAAAGTTCCAAAGAGGAGGCCTTTTGCTTTAACAACTACTATGGACAGGGTCCAAGATATGTTATTGAAGATCTGTTCATTCCTGGCTATCCATAGTTTCCAGCATACAAACTTGGGGATGGTGATCCATACTCGGGCCCAAAGGGACTTGTTGGTGAAGGTCGAAAGGTAGCGGTCGTTCCATGAATAGAAGAGGTATACTACAGTGATTTTGGAAGGGACTGCAGTATTTAGGCCTTGAAGAGTGAGGGTCCAGACTTTGAAGGTGAAAGGATAGTCTACAAATAAATGATCAATGGTTTCAGGAGATTTTCTACATAGAGCACATCTGTGCGGACCGACAAAGTTTCTTTTCATGAGATTTTCTCGATGTCAGGATTTTTTTATGCAGTAATGTCCAAAAGAAGAAATTTTTTTTGGAAGAGCCATTGAGTCCCAAACCTGAGTCCATAAGCTAGCAGGGTGTGAAATTTCTCATTGGGGTTGCAGAGTTGTGTATCCCTTGGCAGAAGAGTAGATACTAGAGGATCCCCATCCCCAAGAGTCTTCACCAAACTTATGCACTGGTGTTGCATCTTTAAGCTCTATTTTGAGTGTGTCTGCCTACTGTAATAGGAACTCTGGAATTTCATTGAGTCTCCATGCCATCCAATTACATCCCTCGTCCCATTCCGAGATGTCAAAGATTCTTTTGATACCTCTCTCCTTTAGAAAAATTTGATTTTCAGCAAGGTCTGTGTTGTTTGCAATTGGCGCGTGCCCCATAATCCTGTCAGTCTAGAGCTTCACTCTTTTTCTGCTCTGTGGAATTCGATAGAGGTGTTGAAGAAAGAACGAAATACATTTTTTGCATAAACTCCACAACAACGTGCTTCTTTTGGTGTTTACATCCTGCATCTGCCTTAGCGCTGCTCCTTGGAGGTATTTAAACCCGAGCATGCGACATGTTGGATGGTTGGGATCGTTGTGCATTTGCCACAAAATATTATAGCCGAGGGAAGTATTTGTGTTGATCCGAATGGAAAATGGCATCAACCCATGGTATTCATCTACCCATGTTATCCATCCACCCATGGAATTTACCCATGGTATTGTAAATGGCATCGACCCATGGTATTCATCCACCCATGATATTTATTCGCCCATGGTATTGTAAGTGACCCATGATATGTATCCACCCATGGTATTCATCCACACATGGGATTTACCCATGGTATTGTAAGTGGTATCTACCCATGGTATTGGCCCATGGTATCCACCTATGGTATTGTATCTCAAAAAATGCTATAAATAACAAGCCTCACTTTGTAAAAGGACAGATTGTCCGCCACAATGTAGCTTCTACAGTTATTCTCTGTTTTAATAAAACAAGTTTCTAACAGAGAATAACTGTAGAAGCTACATTGTGGCGGACAATCTGTCCTTTTACAAAGTGAGGCTTGTTATTTATAGCATTTTTTGAGATACAATACCATAGGCGAATACCATGGGCCAATACCATGGGTAGATACCACTTACAATACCATGGGTAAATCCCATGTGTGGATGAATACCATGGGTGGATACATACCATGGGTCACTTATAATACCATGGGTGAATAAATATCATGGGTGGATGAATACCATGGTTCGATGCCATTTACAATACCATGGGTAAATTCCATGGGTGGATGGATAACATGGGTAGATGAATACCATGGGTTGATGCCATTTTCCATTCGGATCATGTGTGCACTGTATCCCTTATTTACAGCCCACCATCGCACAATGTTTTTTTGACAGTGTCCCATTTTACCAGATGCAACTTACGTTGGTTTCCTTTTCCACCATGCAACAGAAAATATTGTAGCAATTTGCTAATCTATCCAAATATTGATTTTGGGGCCAATAGAAAGGAGGCTTGATAGATCAGGAGCAAGGAGAGCACCTATTTGATCAGTATGAGCTTTCCTCCATGCGTAAGCCACTGCCCTCCCCAGAATTTGATTTTAGATTTAATTTTATTCAGCACTCCCTCCCACAACGAACTTCTATTGATATCCAAAGTTAGTGGCAGCCCAAGGTAATTTATTTTATCCCATTTGGAGTAGCCTTTGAATCCAAAAATGAAAGAAAATTTTTGGATATCATTCTCTTCAACATTCCAGCTGTAAACCACACTTTTTCTTTCGTTTATTGAGGCTCCTAAAACTCTGAAATAAGCTTGAAGGGTGACCTTGTAAGATGAGGCTATTTTGCAGGAATCCCCTCCCAACATGAGGTAATCATAAGCAAACAGAGCATTATTAATAGGTTCCAAATCCTTCATTATTCGCAAACCAGGAGCATTCCTAGTTGATTTGTCCAACTCAAGTTTTCTACTTAGTGTATCTACCAAGAGAATATACAGAAAGGGAGAGAGGGGCATCCTTGCCTCAATCCTCTCAAGGCTTGAAAGAAGCTGGATGGCATACCATTTACCAGAGGGGCTATCCAAGGATTGTTGGTGCATGCTTTTATCAAGTTTACAAAATCTTGCGAGAATCCGAAAGAAATAAGAACTTTATAGAGAAAGGACAAGTTTACTATATCGAAGGCATTAGCCATATCCAGATTGACCAGCACGCCTTTCTATTTTCTTAGGTTGTTGAAGGCATAGTTTCCTATACTTGGATAAAATTATCCAATATATGTCTTCCTTTAATGAAACCCCCTTGCGAGGTGGAGATGAGGCTGCCGAGTACTGGCTTCATTCTTTTGGCGAGGATTTTTGCTATTATTTTGTATGAGGCATTGCATAGAGAGATGAGCCTAAACCTTTCAAAAGTGCCGAGATTTGATTCTTTCAGAATTAATTCTAGAAAGGTTGAGTTGGTTTTTCCCCCCATCTTTTATTTTTGAAAAAATCCTTTAATCATTCAGACCAAATCCGATTTTATTATATCCCAGCATATCCTATAAAAGTGAATTAAGAATCCATCTGGCTCGGGCACGTTATCAGGTTCCATAGCCCAAATTACTTTTCTGATATCTTCCTCGGTGACCTACTTCAAGAGGGTTGTATTGTCCTCCTTTGTTACCAAGGATGGAATATTTTTAAGGAAATCTCAATTCTCTTCTTCATTTCCTTCATTCCCTTTGCTATATAGATTCTAGAAGTGAGAGACAGTAGCATCTTTAATTTTTTCTATGCCTTTACAGAGCAGCCCATCAGTGGTTGTAATCTATGAGATATGGTTGTGGGAAAGGCGGTATTTGAATTGACGATGGAAGTAAGAGGTGTTCCTATCTCCAGATTCCAACCATAGTTTGCGGGACTTTAGTCTCCAGAAGTCTTCTTCAATCTGAAAGGAGCGGAAGGAGGCGCATTGGGAAGCTTGCTCTTTGTCCAATTCTGCTGTTGTTATGTCTTTAATATCCATTTCTCTTTGAATATTTCCCAGGTGCTGCACTACTTCCTTTCTTTGGCTACTGGGAGTGTTTGTGGGGATTTTTCTCCATTCTTAAAGGGCCTTCTTAGTGAGTTTTAGTCTTTGTTCCCAAACATAGCTCAGGGAGCCCCTGACCGGGGAGGACCAAGCCATTCATAATTTCTCAAGGAATCCACTTCTTCCACTCCATAGAGGGCTGAATCTAAATGGAATTGGGCCCACATTTTCTTCCTCATCCATCGAGAGGAGGATGGGTTTATGATCCGAGGTGAGATTTGGGAGAATGTTTGAAGAGATGAGCCTTCTCTCCATCAACAAGGTGCTTTGTACTAGAAATCTGTCCAATCTTTCCAAGATGTGATCTTCCCCTATCCTGTTATTGGTCCAAGTATATAATCCTTTCTTTGGTTTGAAGTCCATCAAATCCCATTGAAGTATTATGTCTTCTACCACATGTATCATTTGGTCCTTGCTGCTTCTAACGCCTCTTTTTTCTTTTACTTTCATCACTATGTTGAGATCTCCAACATTGATTATATTGTTTGGTGAGTGAATTTCCAGGAATTCATTTAGGGATTGCCAAAAATATTTCTTCTCTGCATAGATTACCAGTACATATAAGTTGAAAAAAGCGAAAGCTAACTTACTTGCTATATTATTCAGCTCATTGAAGATCCAGTGTTGGGTGTTGAATGAGTTGACAAGCTTGAATTGATCCTCCTTCCACAGGGTGGAAATTCCTCCTGAGGAGCCCCTTGCACTTATTTTTTTCCCTGCATTCTTTTGCCATTTATTTTTACTGATTTATAGAAGGGTATCCCCTTCAATTTTTGTCTCTTGGAGCAGGAGGATGTCTGTTGGTTCAGTTTTCATGAGATATTTAACCGCTTTGACTTTGGACAGGTTCCCCAAACCTCTGCAATTCCAAGAGACGATTCACACACTTACTGTTGGTGGTGGTGGGGACTACTCCTTTTGGAGGCCTTGTTCTAGTGCTTCTTCTGATTGAAATTTCTATTATGGGCTAGCTTCCTTGAGTTTTTTGTCTTTCTGACTCTTCCTCCCTTGCTTCTCTCCATGAATTTCTTCCTGCTCTTTTAGCAGGCCTTTCCAGGATCTAATCCTATGAGGAGATAGGTGAATCTATTATTTTCTTCTTGGATATATCTACATATGAAGGAGAAGGGGAAATTTCTGGAGTTGTTGATGGCTGCCCTTCTACCTCGATGCCTTTTCCACTAGGGGAAGAATTCTCTTGATCACTGCTATCTTTATTTGATCCTTCTAATTTTGTTGCTTTGTTGGGCTCTGTGTTTTGAATACATGTTCTCGTTGAGGGATTGGAATTCCAAGCTCCTAGGTCCTGCTCTACTGGTGAGGATCTGTTCTCTTTTTCTAGCCCTTTTCCTCGGGGTTTTGTTGATCCTGCTTTCTGCACTATTATCCATTGATCAGATTTCGTATTTTCCTATTCCTCGGTGATATTTTTTTTACAATGCCTTGCAAAATGACCATAACCATGGCAGTGCTGACATTTGAATTATAGATTCTTGTAATATAGTTCCTGGATGCGCGTCCAATCTTTGACGATTAGTTTTGTTACTTCTGGAAGACCTACTTCCAAGTCCACCTCCACACAGATCCGTGCACAGGAGTACTGATATTTTCTCACTGCTTTATCTATGTACCTTCCAAGCGTGTTTCCTATTCTTTGCAGGGATTTTTGGTTAGAGCAATGTAATGGAAGTTAGGGAAGGCGAACCCAAAATGGGACTACGAAAGGCACGTCTTGAGCAGGGTCGAAGTCAGGGGTCCATTTATTTAGATATAACCTTTGAGGCCCCATGAAGTATGGGTTGTTTTTGAAGATGAAATTTTTATCTTATGCATTTTCAAAAATGAATACGAAGAATCCTTTCTCGACGAAATGAATTTTGATCCCTTCTGAGATTAGCGGAGACCAGTTCCTCTACACCTAGTCCTCCAATACTTTGGGGGAGGGCCAAAGGCCAGTGAATTGGCCAAGAAGCCCTCTGTTGGCAAGATTGATGACATATCTACATGTTTATTCGATAGGCAATGCAACTAATGGAATGAAATCAAGCTTTTCACAAATTTCTATTGCATCTCAGTCAGAGGTCTCTTGGTTGCGCCTGTAACTAGTTTCCTGAATGCGGAAAGATCTGGCCAGGGGGGAGTGGGCTCAACATCCCCACTTGCTTCCATGGCTATTGGCGCACAAAGAGGTCTGATCAGTTATGGTGGCATTGTCTAGGTTTGCAGCAATGACAACATGCAACAACGACAACGTTATCCTGCCTACCTTAGATTTTAATTTCAACCTAACGATTTGTTTTATTCGTATTATTATACATAATTAAAATTCATATAGTTGTTTGAATCAATCTAGTTTGCGATAGCATTGAATGAAGTTATGATGCTCATAATTTGACCTATAGTGTTTGACCAACATTATTTGAGAGGATGCCATGTCAACCCTATTACTCATGGAAAAGGGGCTAGTCACGTGGTGGTGATTAAGAAGAATCTAGAATCGTTAATTTATTACTCATGTTGAGGTTGAATGGGTCAATTTTAACCTATATTCATCCATTAGATTATATTATAAATAGGCCACATGGAGGAAAAGGGGTTCCATTCTATTTGATTACATTTTGTTCCATAATATAGAAAAGTAGTTGAGGTTTTGTGTTTTGTAGCAACCCACATGCCATAGGTCTCAGTCCTTTGTATTTGCACCATTTCCATTCAGAAAAAGAGAGAGAAAATCCTCCTCACCTTCTAGTTATATTTTCTCCCAAAAGGGTTTTCTAGGTCATATATGGTTGTCACTTTGATTGGTGTGTGTCTTTTTCTTTCAATTTTCTATATTTTCTACATTTTATGTATTGCATGCATAAACAGATAAAATAGTAAATTAATAAAAAAATATATATATAAGGAAAATTAACACACAAAGTATAGATTTCAAATTTCAATCTATTTTTCATCAAATTTGTTGTGATGAACTATCCAATGGAATATTAACAATTGTTTACAAATCATTGTATCTCAACAAGTCTTTCTCTTTGTAATTCGACAATTCTTTATTGCTGAAACATAATTGTCCATGATTTTCAAGTTATTACTAAGTTTGTGCAGTTCATAAAGCTAACTCATTTAATTGATGGAGTACACTTCTTTAATATTCAAGTCCATTTGGTAACTAGGGTTGAATTAGGTTTCGTCACCTCATAAAATTTTACCTCTATGAAATCAACCTTTTTTTATATCCCAAATAAATGTTGATCATTGGGATTGGCCAAATCTCAAAGATAACATTTGAGGTAACATTTTGTTTGGCTTGCTTTTATAGATATGGAACTCCCCTTTAACAGAGAATTGTCAAATTAAATAAAATAGAGGAAATAAAAGGACCGAGATAGGACAGAGCCTTAGATATCCACAATCATATAATACACATTGATATAGAAAAAAACAAAGTTAACAATCATGATTTTCTAGCACGATTGTAAGTAAAGAATCACACGTTTTGAGATAATAAAATAATTATGGGATGCACTTGCATGCAAATTTAAGCAACAATTACATTCAAAAGCATTGGGATGAAAAGAGTTGTGCCCTTGCAATCTTAAGCTTAAAACTCAAATTCCAAAGATTACACTAGACACAAATTTTTGATAGTTCTTTAAGTAACCTTTTAAAAAATTATACAAGTGTATAAATAAAAGTGTGTACTATCCAAGATATTCAAATTTCATTTGTCCATTTAAGGACAAAGACTGGGCTCTCGTGAACCATATAATAAGGAAAATACCTGGTAGATAAAAGAAACTACAATTATGAAAGTCAACCTTAGTACTTGGAAAACTCCACGGGTAAGAAGGTTGAATGATAACTAAGTCAAAATAAAAAGGGTAAGGAACCAAATTGGACAATTTACTTACAATGATGGAAAAAAACATTTTTCTTTGTGTTGTTCATCTAGTTTAAAATGTTGGATGTGAGTTGAAAAACTATCCATTGAAAAAATTGATGAGTCATCTTGAATTCGTTACCTTTTCTAGTATATCTTTAAGCCATTTCTCAATGTAATCCCCCAATGGTGCAACAATGACCATGGAAAATTTTGGGGGCAAATTTTTGCACTTGGATGAAATTAAAGGGTTTTGAATTTTTATTGGGATTTTTTTTCTATCATAGTATATTATTACAAATCATCTCAAATTTATTTAAAAAAAAAATTAGGTATGGAGGTTAGCCTCACCCTATTTTAAGGGGGAGGGGGAAAATAAACTTAGCCCTTGAAATTAGGTGTTACCACCTTCCATTCACATAAATTTGAAAGAATGAGTATTTATATTGTTAGTTATTTCCCCTTCCCCATTTCATATAAAATAAGATTCTTGCTTTAATTTCCCCTATTTCATGGTACTGGGATTAATTTGGGGAAAATGGCCCCCATTTTGTTGAAAATATTGTCAAAAAATTAAAATTCATCTTTATTTAAAAATTCATGAGCCTTATTTCCATCTCTATTTAAATATTTACTAGTGCTATTTCCATCTTCGAAGTTTGCATATACTTAGTCACAATCATATCTAATGCATGATAGTTGTTCACAAAGTTGCGGAATTTGAATTGAGAAGTCAAGACTCAACACACTTTGGTACAGGTAACTCTATGTATTTGTTTTACATTCCAATTCCTCTTACATGTTCTCCCTTTTCCTCTTTTTTTTTTTCATTTCTGGGAACCACAACAATTTTTGTTTGGAAAAGTACTGGGGTTTCTTCTAAAGCTTTGAAATTATTTTTTCACTATTATAAAAATTTCTACCTTCAATTACTATAGTTTTTGTATGTAATGGTTGGATTAGAATAGAGCTTCATTTTTAATTCATAGTAGCCATGTAGTTGGGCTTGTCTTTATGTTCACTAAAACAACCTTCCATGTTTTCTTTTGTTGAAGTCTAAACCCTTATGCAGTGCCTTTTTCTTCTTTGTTATTAGTTCGACTTCATTTATAGAATAAATTAATGAAATGTACTTTAATAGTAGGAATTTTATAACATAACCAACCCATCCAAATATATTTTCGTTTTAAATACTATGTCCACAAATAAGAGATGCATAACACAAAATAATGGTTGCTACTATATTTTACTCATTTGGATTTTATTTAAGAATGTTCTAAATAAAGTTTGAAGCAATGTAAAAAATTAAATAACCTCAATGTAAAAAATTAAATAACCTTAGGTACCTTAACATTTATGAGATTGGTTTAGCCTATACATAGAATAATTTCCAAATTTTACAATAGGAAGGGCCACATCATTGTATTGGTCAGTCTTTTGGTGCTATATTTTCTTGTTACATGTTATAGTTTTCTTTTATTAGTGCTCATATATGGATTTTATTATTTTAGTGATGGTAACCTTAAAAATATGCTCATAATAGTAAATTTTTAGTAAAACATAAACTAAGTGTTGGTTGGGAGGATAGCTAGAATTGATATAGTTTGGAAATGATGTTTTATGTTTGAAAAATATACTTAAGTGAATCAAGATTTTGATGAGGGATGGAAATGAGTTGTTCATAGAACAAATTCTTAAAACAATCCATATAATATTTCTATGATTATATTGCAACTTTCAACTTTCAAACTTCCATGAGTTTTTTAAACCAATGATGATAGGACCAACTAATGTAAAAAAAAATACAACTTAAATATGAAACTTTTGAAACTGTTATTATTGACCATTTGAATAAAAAATAGATATGTATTATGTTCCACTTTTTCTTCTTTAGGTGCTACTACTTGGGTCTCTTCCTGTTCTTTCTCTATGACATGATTCTAGACACAAAACACTCAACAATTTTTGTCCCACACTGATTTAAAACCAAAATAATACCCTAATATTATCAACTTGTCTAAGACCCATGTCCTTAAAATAAGGAGGAGTATGTAAATCTTTTAAGGAGTTCAAGAATGTGTTTTTTTCTCTCCAGAGCAAGCAAGGCAAGCACTAGTAATTTTTCATCACCTTAAATCTACAGTGAGAAAGTATAGTTGGTTTCTTGGAATAAGACCTATCTAAGCTAGTGAGGGAGCCACCCAACACAACTTCTTACCCTTAGTGAGAGAGCAAAGAAAGAAGTTATTCAACTCTAGCTATCAGGACTTGTAGATATCATGAACTATTGGGAATTTCTAGTGATTATATTGACACAGATGAGATCATGTACCCATGGATTCATATCAATTTGTGTACCTTGTAATTATTTATTTCTAATTAAACAAGTAAATAAGGGAACTTGTATATATCATGAACTATTGGGCCTTTCTAGTGATTAAATAGACTCAAATGAGATCGTGTTCCCATGGATTCATATCAAATTGTGTACCTTGCGATTATGTCTTTCTAATTAACCAAATACATAAGAGAGAAGAAAAATCAATTTCTAATTAAACAAAAGTGTAAAGTGACCCCAAAATATAGCAAGATAGGCACCATAGTTAGCCAATTGAGCTATAATATGTACATGTGCAAGTTTTTGGAGTATGAACATAATTTAATACCTTTTGAATTCCAAGCAAATGAATAGATTTAAATAGAATTACAAACAAATGAAAAATTTTAAAATGACTTAACCTTTTTCTAACGCCAGAAGCAATATAGAGACAAATTTAGAATTGAAAGAATAAGCATCAATACCCTATAAATAACAATTTGGTCAAGAAATTGATAGCGGGTGAAATATGGGCCAATGTGTTGAACCTGCATTGTCTATGAATGAAAGGGTTCAAAATCTTGACTGTAATTTATATCAGGATCAGGTCAAACACATAAGAAACATTAGTTGAAATGCATGCATTGATGCATCAAACAATGATTGAAAATGCATAAATTGATTTTATGGTAAGAATTCACTATGAAGAGAATTATTACTTGAAATTATTATAAATGTCGTGCATACGAGAGAACACATTGTTTGAATCCATTAAAATAAAGGTGCATGGGAATGTTTCAACACATGAGATGAGATGTTGTGCCCATCGATCCATATGGGATTATGTACCTTGTGATTATGCCTGTCAAAATAGAGATACCCATTATGGTAATATTTCATTTATTTCTTAAGTCAAATTGCTTTGGTCTTTATTTTCTATTAAGCTTGACACTAAGGCATGGGATTTGTTCATTCTCCAAAGTTTTTTATATTTTTACACCTTTCTCAACTTCAAATCTGAATTCAATCAATGAAACCTCAAAAAAACAAAAAAAAAAGTTATATTGTAAAAAATATCATGTGATCGATGGAATGCCTATATTTTTTAATCACAAGAAAAAATATATGATATTGGTGAAAATGAAATTTTAGGAATTGGACATTGTATTGAAAACTTTGAGTCATATCTCTTACCTGATGATGATAATAGGAGCCTTTAAAGACCAAAGTAGAGGACCTTCAATTAATTAGTCCTGTAATATTTTTACATTGGGGATCATGGTTTCATATGTTTGCATGAACTAATCAAAACCATTGAAATATATAGAGTACATCCTCTTGTTGATGAAATGGAATTTTCAGGAATGATGGGGATCAATAAAATGCAATAGAACCACACAATTTGTACCAAGTCCAGCAAATGTGAAAACTTCTAAACAAACAAAACTATTGGTTTTTTTGTCTCAAATGAAGTGAGAGGACCTACCTTTCATGTCTGCCTCAACATTGTTGAACATATAAATGATGTAAAATGGGGTATAAATGACATTATAATGATATATATGCTTACATATATATATATATATATATATATATATATATATATATATATATATGTACATATATATATATATATATATATTTATATATATATATATATATATATATATATATATATATATATATATATATATATATATATATATATATATATATATATATATATATATATTGTAACGAATCTTCTCCATGTGAAAAGTGGAAGCAGTATTAACATGTAAATAAAGAACATTGGATCACCCACACAATACTTTGGATTGAAACTGAACCATAGTCCATTAGATACTTTCCAACTTTTGATTTTAATGGTGCTTTACTAGATCCCAATTGCATGTGTGAAAATTTTTTATTACATGTAAAAAAAATTGATTATATTGTAAAAAATATAATGTTATTATGTTAGGTTAGAATGAAACTTTGGTGAGCCATTGAGCGGAGAGGGAAACATCAAGTTATGTCCATACTTGACAGAATTTTAATCTTGGAAGATCTACTGATGAGAGGGGTAGATGTGGTGGAAAATATCCTTCTCTGTGGTGGATTTGACCATTGGTTAGTGATATTAATGCTACAGTTGGTTGGTACCCCCAAAAATAGGCCTTTTAGATTCAAATATTTCTGGTTAGAACACCTTTCCTATATGGAAAATATAAAAGGCTGGTGACAAGAACATATCTTAGTTAGAGGCCCGAAAATTTACACCATATAGGAAAGGTTAAAACACATAAAGTTAAAATTGAAGCAGTGGAATAAAACAGAATTTGGAAACATCTTTCAAGTGAAAAAGGAATTGGAACAAAAGATGGAAGCATTGCAACAACGACTGAGCTCTGAAGGTTACTCAGAGGACAAAAAAGAAGAGGACATGGAGTTACTAAAGAAGTGGGAGGATAGATGTAAAAATGAGGAAATTCTATGGATACATAAATATCGAGTGTTTTGGGTCAAGGAGGGTGAGAGAAATACTAAATAATTTCATCGGTCAACAATAGAACATAGAAACTCCAACAAAACATTTAGAATAAAGGATGAGAGGGGGAGATTTTTTTAAGCTCATCAAGACATTAAGAGGTCTTGATCTAACACTTCCAAAACATAGTTTAAGAAACCCAAGTGGATAGATGGAAATATATTCAAAGGATTGTGAGGCATATCCCAAAGGTGATCACGAACGAGCACATCAGGAATTTATAAAATTGGTCTCCATGGTGGAAGTGGAACTGGATGTCAATGAAATGGCTAATGGAAAATTACTTGGTCCAGATGGATTTACTAAATATTTCCTTAAATTTTGCTGGGAAATTGTTAAATATAATATATATGAGGTAGTGGTTGATTCCCAAGAGTCATAAACGATTCTTAAAGCCCTGAATTCAGCCTTTATAACCCTTATTCCTAAGGAAAATTTTTCCAATATCACTGAGAAGTTCATCGATATCCTTGTGTAATGTTTTATACAAAATCATATCCAAAGTAGCATCTAATCGGTTGAAAAAAATTATTCCTTACCTAATTTCTAAGGAAAAACTGGGTTTTGTGGAGGGGAGGTAGATTTTGGATAATGTAATCCTTGCGCACAAAGTATCTCATTCGTTGAAGACCTTGAAAAAGAATGGAATGATTATGAAATTATATTTATCTAAAGCATATGAAAATATTATTTTGGAATACATGGTAGTGGTGTTAAAAGCATTTGGATTTGATGAAGATTGGATCAGTTGGATTATGGAAATAGTCTCATCAACCAGTTTTCCAATTTTTATTAATGGAGCCCCATCAAAACCTTTATTTCTATCCAAAGAAATTCTGCAAGGGGACCCATTGTCTCCCTTCCTATTTATCTTAATGATAGAAGGACTAGGGAGGGCTATTGGAGCGACCAACAGAGAAGGAGACATAAAATGACTTAAGTTGCATGAAGATGCTCAAGTGACCACTCATCAACAATGTGTGGAAGATACCATGATTCATTCCATTCCTACGGTAAAAGAGGAACATAATTTCAAATCCATTATGGATACCTTCATGTGGCATCAAGTTTTGAGTTAAACTAGTCAAATTCTATGCTTTGCTTTTTCAACGCCCACATTTCTATCGAGAGAAACTTATCATTGATTTTAGGGTTCCAAATGAAACCCCTCCCTTCTAATTATTTATATCCCCCCTAATAGTGCATGCTTGGAAGCAATCCAACTCGGAGAGAGTAATCTATGACATGGAAGATAGGTTCAAAATATGGATGATGGGAGCGCTTAATTTGTTGGGTCGATTGAGGCTAGTAAAGGAAGTGCTTCAGGACATCCCAGGGTATATGTTATATATTCTACCCTCACCTAAGGGAGTACTTCGAAAAATAAGGGAGGTTCAAAGAAATTTCCTATGGAGAGGGGCATAGGAAAAACAAAAATAGGTGTTGGTGGCATGGAACACAGTCTGGAAATCTAAGAATGTCAAAGGCCTAGGAATGTAAGACCCTGAGATATTCAACAAAGAAAATGGGGTCAAATTGTGGTGGAGATGGTTAAAACAAGGGGAGACTTGTTACACTGAAATTTGTCAGCATGACATTTTAATGTCTATATGGGTTCATCATTACTTATATATTACTCCCTTAGAAGTCTAAACACATCAGTCCCTAATATCAAGCCTTGAAAATAAGAGAAAAGCTCATAAAATTCCTTAAAACACTTGTACCATACTTTCTCTTAGCTTTACCTACAGTACCGCACCTTTTGTAAAGGAAAATTGCGGTACGTACCACACTTTTTCTTCATTAAAAGTGCCGAGCCCTGTAAAAAGTAAAAAAGGCACAAGTAAAATTTAAAAGCTCAGTTTGAGTAATTTTTAGAAGCTTCTAGAAACAATCTTGCGGTAGGAAGTTCGATCTTTTTCAGGTTCATGTATCCCATCCATTAAGGAGCTAACCCCTTGATGTAAGGAGCTAATCCCTTTGAAGGTGGATTCTATCCCTTCTTATTTGGAGTTGTAACCTCCTCTCTTTCATTATAAAAAGAGGCATAGGGTAGCCTCAAAGGGGGTGGAATCTTTAGTATTATTTGAGGTGAGATGATGTTGGAACTTAGACCCTTTTAGCTTAGATTTTACGTGGGAAAGATTACACACCTGTATGTATCTCGGTTAGAAGAGTGCAAGGCTTGTCAGAGTAAAGGAGATTCCTGCTTCGGACGCCAGGAAGACCTGTACAACATCAAGGCGGACAAGGTTGTAAGGTTTTTCTTACTACTCAAAGTTAATACAAATAAGTCTATTTTTCTCAATAAGCTGTCAATTGATTGGTTTATTTTATGGATTCCTTGATCACCATAATATATATGATTTATGAATATATGCTATGCAGGTGCTATTTGATGTTTGTTTTTTTGTGATTTCAGATCTTCGAAGGCAACTCTTTCAGGCGACTGAAGGACTACTACTACAAACAAGTGTTGGATCAAAGGTAAGATCGTCAAGCCTTTATAGCATTTAATTATGAATCGCGATATATTTATAGAAAGATAGATTTAATTGTTTGTTTGTTGCTAGCTATCTGTACGAAACTTGGGAGGTCTGTCTTGTCCGAAATAACGACTTAACAGTCCAACAAGATTCCATGGGAGAAACTATGGAAAGAAAAATATGCCCCTAATTTTCAGATAAAATACCTAGTAAGGATCACATGGTCAATTCAGGGGTTGTCTATATGGAACTTGGTATGGAATAACAGAGAAATAATTCAACAACATAGCTTTTTGGAAATAATAAATGGAAGGGACCCTCTATTATGGGAACATCCTTGGAAACAATAACCAAAATTAAATAGGCCAAAATGGAAGACTCTACAAGCTTCCACTAAGAGACAAGGGCACAGGGAAGTCCGCAAATTATGGGCTCAAGGAATATAAAATAACAAATGGGGAAGATGGAACCTTAACTTCCTTCACCATGAAAATCTGAGTGATTCATACATCCAAGATATTATAGAGGAACTCTACAAAAAAAAAAAATAGAAATCCTTATGAATGATGATTGGGACCGACTCCAATGGGGGAAACGAGAAGGGAGAGAGTTTAACATGAAGGAAGCAAAGATTTACCTTAGATTTGAACATGTTGAATTCAATGACCCATCATGGAGTAAATATTGGGTGGCCTCTCACTGGCAGAAAATTAAAATATTCTTGCGGTTAATTATACATAGGAACGTGTTGACCTAAGAGAATTTAGTAAAACGAGGGATGAATGGTCCATCATGGCATTGCCTATGTGAGAAGAAAGAATAAAGTCTGAAACACCTCCTAAATACTTGTATATACATGAAATCTCTATGGGAGTGGTTGGCCATTATCTACAGACAAATTGACAGAAACAAAGAAAATATAGAAGAAGCAATTAAAAAATGGCGGCTACAGTATACCAAGAACGAAATGGTTAATACAACCCATAACTTAATTTTGGGATTTATCCTCTAGTCAGTGAATACAAGCAATGAATATTTCGGGATAAAAATATCCCTGTTGCAAACCTAATGGAAGAAATTTTCCATCGGCTTAAGGAAACCATCGGTGGTAGGAAAAATTAAAATCTCATAGGAATAACCTTCCCCTCAGGAAGCGATGATTTTAAATTTATTCAACAGATTTTACCTGAGTGGTTTGACCCACAGAACCAAATATGGCCATATAAACCAAGGCTCTATAGTGTGGCAGGATCCCCCAGTGATTTTCTTGAAATTGAACCTCGACGGAGTGTCCAAGGGAAATCATGGTAAGGATAGACCCTTAGGAATCATCTAGGACTAGACTAGTAAAATTCAAAGGCTATACCTCATCAATATGGGACAAACCACAAATAATGCAGAATATTTCCAAGCCTTGGAGCAGGGGCTGGAGACATTGTGACGGGAGAGAATGGTAAATGTCATAGTGGAAGGAGACTTGAAATTAGCCATTCAAGTGGCACATCGGCTACAATGTGGCTTTCACATGATCAAAGTCACGAAGAATTGGCACTTGGCCCAGATAATATAAAGGATTAAGGTCCACCTGGAGGAGTCGAAAATGGTGGATTTTCCGTTGGTACGACACTGAGCTAATCCATTGGAGGAGATAGTAGCAAACGAAGGGGTTGAAAGAGCCAAGGTGATTACCAAGCTGGACTAGGAGGACATGCCAGACAAACAACTAAAGGATGATTATTTAGCACAAGCGGAGCGAGATAAATCCATGTCATAAGGGAGAAGCGACAAATATAGGGTGGTCCAGGATCAGTGCAGAGACTCGTTTGATGAAATGAATGTTTAATAATTATAATGGTTCAAAAAATAGCAGTTTTTAGGGAAGAACAAGGACGTAAGTGTCCTCATGGTACGAAGGAAATGATGACAGATGAAGGGGAGGATATGAACTCTAGTTCATTAAATCATTCATCGAGAGGTCACATTAATTGGAAATGATGGTTTAAGGAGTGGAGCACGATGAATCCCAGTGGGGATATGTACTGGAAGAGGACTATGGAAATAATGAGCCTACACAGACCGTATGCAAAGGCAAATGAGGAGGAAGATGCCTCCATCATCACACAAATGTATTGTAATACCATTGGTAAGTGAAAGTTTTAGAAAATAGGTAGGGACGGTGCTCAAAGGACGGGGTGGCATGAAATGTTTAAGATGTTTCCTTTATATTTGAAGTTTGGAAAGAACATAGGTTGCATAGTCATAAGATTTAAGGATATAAGGTGGAGTTGTAGTGAGAGAGAGATTGTTTTGCTGAGGATCGCTGCTTCCATGACAGTAATGGCTAAGGGACAAAACGGTGGTGGCATGTTGAGGGGGAGTTCACGAGTGGATTATCATAGCTTTACATATGGCCAGAGGTCCATAATGGAGGATGAATTGAGGGAGGATACAGTAAACTCTCATGTGACTATCCCAAATAAAGGCAAAAGAAATTGTTGAAATTTGTGAAAATGAAGTGAGGTTTCTGCGAAGGAGCATCCCGGGCAACAAAGTGAATAAGAAGTTGACTGGATTATAGATACCAGGAACTCTCAAATGAGGAAGACGGTTTATCAAAGAACACTAGAGATGGAATGGCATGTCAAAACCTTAGTGGGGAAGTTGTAGGCAGAGGTAGTGGAGGAGAGAACCCGACGACAGATGGAACACCAAATTCAGCTAAAGGAAGTTAAGTAGAGGCTAGGAGTTGTAAAGGAATCACTCAACAAGGTGGGGAATATAGAACGTTTTAATGATGATAGAATTAGAGACATGAACAAAATTTTATCCATCTACCTTAAATATATCCACAACCTGGATGTCATGTTGGGACAGGAACATGGAGATTTAGCCAAGCTTACGAGATATCGGGTCAGAGAGGTAACTAGAGAAATAGGCAAGAAATCAGCAATGCATGGAGTAGAGGCAGCGGCAACAACATCTCCATAGGGAAAATTTTCACCTGCATGTGGATTACGTGTGGCAGAAGCAACACCAATTCCCCTAGTTAAATGATCATGATTCCGTGTCTTTTTTTTTTTTCATCCTTAGGAATTGTAGGCCATTTCATAGTAATTTGTTGATAGGTAGGCATGTAGGTGTATAATAGGAAATTATATTTACAAACATGTCGACTTCAAGATGTAAATGGCTAAATAGCAGGAGTAGTGTAGAAATTTTTGCAGATATGTATAGGGGATACCATAGAAAAAAAGACCTTATGGCATGTCTGGTTGAGTTTTTGGTCAAGACTATATTTTACTGCAACTGGTTTGGTTTCCAATCTGGAAGACCAGTAGTTTACGATGTATTTGAAAGTTACATAGTAATATAAGGTTCTTCACTGACTTATAGAAAAATAAAAAAATACAAATGTAACTTTGGTGAAACCTTTAATCACTAAAATACATAGGTTTTTCATTGGTGAATTTCTTTGGTTCTTACAACCATCCAACGGTCAATGGTAATAAAGGTATAAATCCTGCAATCTACCTGTATTCTTATCCATCATAATTTGTGAGAAAACTAGCAAAGAATCATATAATGAAACCCTATTGAGGGCATGGTTGTTACTTACCGAAAACCAATGTCGAGTAGGAAAATTTTTGTTTTGGGAATCTCAATAAAAGTGTGAGTCCTTTCAAGGGAAAAGTTTATAAAATATTTTTGTATATATATTTATATTATAGAAAATATATCAATATTATTAATAATAATTTTATAATATTATTATAATATACTATATTAAATATATTTTTAATAATGATATTACTATAATAATCTTATATATGGAAAACTAGAAAAAGAGAGTAAGGGAAAGAAACGGGAGGGAAATGATAATATATCTAATAAACAATAAAATTATATGTAGGTTTTTAATAATTAAAAATAATAATAAAAGTACAAGAAATACAATGTGGTAAGAAATTTTTTATCTAAATAATAACTAATTAGAGCTTTATTAAGTTCACCATGGAAACATAAATTAATGGTGGCCTTCCTTTTCTGGATGTTCTAATCCCTAGGAAAGATGATGGCTCTTTTTCTCACCAAGTCTTTCGAAATAAAACACACACTGAGAAGTATCTTCATTCTAGTTATCATTATTTTCCTGCTCAAAAGTTTGGTGTTCTCAACACATTGGCCACTAGAGCTCTTAGGGTTTCTGATGTAGATCACTTGGAGAAAGAGAAATCCCATCTCCTTACAGTCTTTGAGATGAATGGTTATAGTAAGAGTCAAGGTATTAAGGCTTTCGTGAATGCAAGCAGAGGTCCTAAACCAAAGAAATATCTTGGTGAATTAGTGGGTAAGGTCCAACTACCATTTATACTTGGCACTACAGACAAAATTGCTCAGATTTTAAGAAAGCATTTGATCTCTTCTACATTTAGACCTTTGAACACCATTCATATTTCCCTCAGACCTGTTAAAGGCCCGTTGGACCCCAAAAGAATGAAAGGTGTATAGATGGTCCCATGCTACTGTGGGGTTCCCTACATTGGAGAAACCGACCGCTCGATAAGTAAGAGGTTACAAGAACATGCGGTGGATTTAAGGCACTATAGGACTAAGTCCTCTGCTCTTGCTGAGCATGTTGGAAATACTAAACACCAAATTTGTTTGGTGGAGTCCAAGGTTATCGCGAGGGTGGAGCATTTCCATCACCGCAAATTTAGGGAGGTTGTTGAAATTGAGAAAAGTTCTAGTACTATGAATAGGGATGATGGATGGAAAATCAGTAGTTATTTGATTTCGTCTCTAATCTCTTAGTAGGATGACAGATGGAAAATCTGTCGTTTCTTGATTCTGTATCTAATGTCATAGTATTGACCCTTTTCCTTGATCTGTGGTGTTTGTCTCTCTTCTTCCTTTTTGTTTTATCTGGTAATTTTGTGGTTTATTTATATATGTTAGTTTTTGGTCTTTTTTGCTTTGGGTGTAGTTCCTTTTTTATTTTTATTTTTTATTGGTATTAGTTCTATTAAGTTTTCTTTATTTTAGATATTTTTGTTTTGGTATATATTCTAACTTTGTTTTTAATTTCTATATTGGGCTTCATCAATCATAGAATCGACCGTTTCAGAATGATGAACTACACTTGGTAGTTAGAAAAGTGTTGATTCTATGATTGATGATGTGATTGCCAAAGAATCTATTTAAAAATGATTTTTACTATGTTAAAAATTTATTTATTTATTTATATTTTGTTTTTTAATGTTCACTCTCATTAATTTTATTGTTTTTAGTTATCTTTATTACTATTATTAGTATTTTTATTTTTACTAATTTTAAATTTGATTTTAAATTCTTGTTTTATATTTATACTATCATTGTTTATTAATATTTTATTTTCATAACATTCTCCCCTTCAATTTACCCTTCCATCTAAGCAATATATATATTGACTTATTCTGATCAGCAGAATCAACATGTTCCTTTGATGAACTGCACTGGGTAGTTCTAAAGGCCTAGACTAATTAAATGAGAATGAGTAATTCTAAAGGCGTAGACCCTTTAAATGAGAATGTGATTTTCCGAAGAAGTTTTATAAAAAATAATTGAGTAATAATATCTTTAAAAATATCTTTATTGTCTTTACATCTTCCATATAATCATTTTTTAATTGTATATATTTCTCTAAAGGATACATATGAGTAATTATATTCATTCATTTATATTTATTGATTATCTTCTGTTATTTATATATATTTATTTTTTAGGTATTTATTTTCCTTCTTTATTTATAATTTTGCCATAATATATTGATATTATTATTAATAATAATATAATATTAATTTAATATATTTTAATAGTATCATAAAATTATTTTCAATAATATTTTATTATTATTATTTAAATAACCTTATTATAGCAGCACTGGGTAGTTCTAAAGGCATACACCCTTTTAATGAGAATGTGATTTTCCCGAAAATTTTTATAAACAATAATTGAATAATAATATCTTTAAAAATATCTTTGTTGTCTTTACATCTTCCATATAGTCATTTTTAATTGTATATATTTCTCTAAAGCATACATATGAGTAATTATATTCATTCATTAGATATTTATATTTATTGATTATCTTCTTTTATTTATATATATTTATTTTTTAGGTATTTATTTTCCTTCTTTATTTATAATTTTGCCATAATATATTGACATTATTATTATTAATATAATATATTATTATTAATAATAAATATGTTTTAATAGTATCATAAAATTATTTTCAATAATATTTTATTATTATTATTTAAATAATATTTTACATTGATTGAGGTTTTATTATGGGTTGGTTGTTGAGTAATTTCTATTTCTATTGGTTGTTTAGTAATTTCTATTTCTATTAGTTACTAATTTTTGTTTCTAGTTTTATTTCCTTTTCATTTAACTTTTTTAATTTTTATTTTTCCATTTTCATGAATTATAGTTTTCTCCATAATTTTAATTTAAGATGATTTATTATTATACTAGTAAAAAATTAATTATAAAAAATTATATACTTTAATAAAACAAATAGAAGACGCACATATATAAAATAAACATATATATTAAAATGTATATATGCTAATATAAACAATATTAGTTAATCATATTTCTTAATTAATTTTTGGTGATGCATTCAACAATACAACGTTTCTCTTAGTGTGGGAAGAAGGCTAGGGTTTTGAACTCTCGGATTCCTTGGACGACATGGCAGATAGTGGAAATTTTTCATGGGGTTTCTTGCCCCCACTGATACCCCATGGCGGCCCGCTCTTCCACATGAAATCTCTCAGAGACAGCCTCCCCTCTTGAAAGAGAGGTTTGTCCAATTTCTTCAGCGGCAAGACACAATCGTTCATGGGTGTAGGAGATGTGAAATGTTTTGAAAACCATGACAAGCCGGCGAAAAATATCAAGGGCTCCTATAGCTGGGAACGCACGGTCGGTGATGTCCCAGCTAGATGGGCCGTGATGGAGCTCTATGTCGATGTGGTGTTGAAGACAACTGAGAAATTCCGCACGGTGTCTACCAGCGAGAAAGGCACCGACTGCTCCAGCAAGCCCTAGCACTTCAAGGGTTCATCATTCCATTGTGTGATCCCATGGTTTATGTGCCAGGGTGGTGATTTCACAAGGGGAAATGGTATTGGTGGGGAGTCAATCAACGACTAGAAGTCTGTCAATGAGAATTTAACCCCCGCTTTTCTGATACAGATCACTCTTCTCTCTGGCAAATCCATGCTTCTCTGGGTTCGATCTTCAGATTTGGTGAAGAACCTTTCGCATGCCCTTGAACTCAACATAGGGATTCCATCTACCCTTCAATGATTTCTCAATGGAGGTAAACAGCTAGAGGACTCTTTTCCACTCTAATTTTATAATATTGAAAAATATGCTACTGTGGTTTTAACCCTTTGTTTGCAAGGAGGGGTAGTAGGTCAGCCATCTTCTGCTCAATATTTCTCTTAAAAAAATGATGTCCATGCACAAACTCCCAAGAAAGTGGCTCAACCCTCTGAGGCTCCCAAGCCTTTTTTGGTTGATAAAATGGAGGATTTATCCCCTGTAGAAATTTCTCACTCGACGCTTGAAGACCAGTTTCAAATGAATGCAGAATCTGCTATTATTTTCTGATTCAAAGGATTATGGCCTCGCATGACAGATCTCTACTAGTGGATTCATTCCACATGGACTAGTAACAACAAGGTTATTTTTTACTTGAATGGTTTCTTTATAGTTTTGTTTGCTTTCAATGAAGATTATAAAAAATCCTTAACTGGTGGTCCATAATTCTGGGGAAAGGAAGGGCTATTCCTCACCCCCTGGTTCCCACACTTAGACCCTTCTATGGTATTCATTACCAAGCTTCCTATTTGGGCCAGGCTTCCAAATCTACTTGCTCACTTATGGCACTTTTCTGTCTTTCAAGGACTTTGAAACTTTGGGTCGTTTTCTGGCAACGGATTCTTCTAAGGGGGAGTCAAGCATTTACACCTATGGTAGAATATGTGCCGAAATTGACACAAGTAAAGTTATACCAAATCAAATCAATCTCAAAGTTGGTGATTTCCTTTGGACTCAAACCATGGACTATGAGAACACTGCTTTATGATGTCGTCATTGCCATCAAACTAGGCATCTTCAGAACTCCTGTACTATGCTCCCTTCCCAAAGGAAGAGAAGCGATTGAAAATCAAAATCTAAAATATGGAACCGCTGTGATCTGCCTCCCATGGATTACATTGAGTTCTTCAATTCGGATGAGGATGAGATTGAAGTAGATGAGGTTGTATCAAAGCAGGAGAAGGAAATGCCCTCGGAAGATCCTGGGGGGTCCAATGCTTCTTTGGGTGCTCAGAAGTGAACACGAGTCCTCCTCCTCCAATTTGGATAAGGAGACTCTTCCTTTAGTCAACAACAGTCTTCAAGTGCTTTTAGCCCAGCCACTCCATGATGGTTGGGTTAAATTTAGAAAAAAAAAATGAAATAAATGTTATATTGAGGATTCATCCCATTCTGGGTAGATTCTTGTGCCTGTCTCTTATGGTTCCCATGTTTCTCTTCATTGGCCTCTAGGTTTCTATCTTGATTACTTAACGAGACCAAGGTTGATACTTTATCATTTCCGACTTCCCCGCTATCTAGCCTCTCTTGACTGTAACTCCATTTTGTACTATATGTTTTTTTAATAGAATTAGTCTTACTTGGAAAAAAAAACAATGCAATATTTTATTAGTTATTTTATTTTTGTGATGAAATCTTTTTGTCTTTATTGTATTTAGTTTAATTAATTTATATTTAAGCTAAGCCGAAGGTACTAGTTATTATATAGCCCTTGTTACAATTATCATACTAATAATATAAAATGTATTAATATTATTATTATATTAATATTTTTACTATAACTAGTTATAAATAGTCATACAATAATATTATTATTATTACCATAAAAATAACAGGAATATTGGGATAATATTATTAATATATTTTATTATAATAATATTTTTTAGGTTAACTCACAAAAACTTGAACCCAAAACTTCTAGAAAGCTCAACATTTTATTATAATAGTATTATCTACTATAATATAATAATAGTATTATTATACAATATATTATGGTTTTATCAAAAATCTCCGGGACAATCTCATTATTATTAAAGAAATGACCCTTTTCCAACTACTCAATGTAGTTCATCATGAGAAGAATGATGATTGAGTTGATCCAAATCCTTCAATATAAATATTGCAGACGTGCAATTGTCATTGAAAAAATATCACGTGAAATTAATGAAATTTAATGTTAAGAAAATAAAATATTATTAAACATAGTTAATATAATTAGAAGCAAATATTTAAAATAATTAAATTGAATGCAAAATAATAATAATAATAGAAAAGGTAAAAATAAAATTAGTAAAAATAACAAAAGGAAGTTAAACAAATGGAAATCCAAACCAATAAATGTTACCAAAAATCCCAAAAATTAATTTACCAATATTTTAATAAATAATCAAAATTAACAAAATTAAAATTAAAGTGTTAAAATGAAAATCAAAACAAACAATGAAAAACAAAGAAAACACCAATAAAACTAACACTAATAACCAAATAATGAGGATAATAATGATAACATAAAATAAATTAAAAACCAAAAAATAAACCTACAACATCATCATAATAAATATTAATAGAACTATATATAAAAACCAAAAAAATACCAGAAAAAATAAAAAAGGAAGATAAAAATCAAGGAGCGAGGAAAAGGAACTATACTAAGAGAATAGATATGGAATCCAAAAAATGCTAATTTTCCACCTATCATCCCTATTAAGAGTATTGGATCTTTTCTCTATTTCAACAACTTCCCTAAATTGCGGTGATGGAAATGTTCAACCCTAGCTATGACCTTAGTCTCCTCAACACAAATGTGGTGTTTAGTCTTCCCAGCATGCTAAGCAAAAGCAGAGGACCGAGTCCTACAACTCATAATATCAGGTGTGCTCTTGAATCCTCTTATTTATAGGGCGATTGATTTCTCCAATGTAGAGAATCCCATAGGAACATGGGATGAAATTGACACCTTTCGTGCTTTTGGGGTCCAATGTGTCCTTAACTGATCTAAGGGAAACACGAATCATGTTCATGAGTCTAAAGGTGGAAGAGATCAAATCCTTCCTTAAAATCCGAGTAATTTTTTCAGCAGTACCATGTATAAATGGCAGTTGAACACTACCAACTAATTCACCATGACCTTTTTTTGGTTTAGGACCTCTGCTTGCATTTAAGAAAGCCTTAAGACCTTGATGATTACTATAACCATTCATCTCAAAGACTCCAAGGAGATGTGATTTTTAATCCTCCAAGTGCTCATCATCAATGACCCTAAGAGCTGTAGTGGCCAATGTGTTGAGAACACCAACCGTTTGAGCTGGAAAATGATGAGAACCAGGTGTGGAGATACTATTTTGTGTGGGTTTTCTTCCAAAAGACTTGGTGAGAAAAAGCGCCATCATCCTTCCTAGATATTAGAACATCAAGAAAAGGAAGGCTACCATCAATCTCAGTTTCCATAGTGAACATAATAGAATGAGACTGATCATTCAGGTGTTGATGAAAACACTCTAACTTTTGACGACCATGAGACCAATTTATGAAAGTGACATCTAAAAACTGCTTCCAAATCTTAGGCTTGAAAGGAGCAGAAGCCAAGGCTTTTGATTCAAAATATTCCATAAAAAGGTTGGCCACAACCAGAGATAGTGGAGAACCCATGGAAACATCGTAATTTTTCTCATAGAATTCACCTTCAAAGATAAAAAAAGTCGAAGTAAGAAAAATCTCTACCAATTTGGCAGTGCCAGGATCAGTGATGTGCTTGATCACTTCAACCGCCCCATTGATAGGGATGATGGTATAAAGCGAGACAACACCAAAACTAATAAGAGTGTCATTAGGATAAAATTTCCAATTCTTCAAGTCATTGAAAAAGGAGGAGGAATCTTTCAAAAAAAAATCAGAATAACCTACAAGAGGCTTAAGTCTATGAGCTAAATACTTCGCTAAGAGATAATTGGTCCCTTCAATTGTAATAACAATGGATCTGAGGGGGACACCCTCTTTATGAAACTTCGGAATCCCATAAATCCTAGAAGCGATAAGGTTCTCCCAATAAGCTTATGACTAATAGACCCCACAGTGCTAGTAGAGTTAATAACAACTGCCACACTCTTAGAAACCTTATTATACAAATATTATAAAATATATATTAATATTATTCTTATTATTTTAATAATGATTATGATGATGATTAACGTCTGCTAAGACTAATGTGGCCTATCAGACCTAAAAAAAAAACTAACAATATACTATTATTATATTAATATTTTTATTATAACTTGTTATAAATATTTATACAATAATATTATTATTAACATTAAAAAAACACTGAAATATTATAATAATATTACTTTAATATTATTATAGTAATATATTATCTTAATAAGAATAATATAAATAATATAAAGTATATTGATATTATTATTCTATTAATATTTTATTGTAATTTATTATAAATTATATTGTAATAATAATAATGATATTATTACTATTTTTTTTTGCTGAACGACACGCAGAGCTCCAAGATGAACCCTAATTTTTCAGCAATCTCCTATCCCTCTACCATTGTCAGGCCATGACCTGGCCTTGCGGCTCATGGCGTCCAGTGACCAAGCTAGGCCTCAATTCAACTCAGTTCGACACCAGCTCTTGAAGAAGTGCGCTGCAAAGCGAAGAAAAATGTAAAAAACACACAGGCTAGGATCCTTGTAAGATACGATCGTGCTGAAGCAGGATTGGAGGTGACTCCTTCTCACCTACAGAACCCTGACAACCATGAAAACAAGGAAAATATGTCCCACATCCCCTTGAATCTCCCGAAATATGCCTAGAGCCTCTCTACAGGGATTTATAACAACCCATGCTTTGAGTTATCCAATCTGTCACCATGACCCAACAGCACAAGGATCCAACGCGATACCTTGGAGTGACCAAATATGAGCAACCCTCGCTCATGGGATTGCAGCAGGAAAACATAAATGGTCGCGGATAACAAATATTAAGCAAGGAACATCAATATGGCCTCTACAATGCATCTTGGCAGCCAGGGTTTCTTAGATCTACCCTCCCCTACCTTTCAAATCTAGATCTCGCTCCTCACAAGTAGATCAACGATGCTTTGGGTACGCTCAATGGATATAATACAAAAGATCCTACAAGCCCTTGAGTACAGGCTGGGGATTCCCTCAACTCTTCAGACACTTCTATATGGAGGTAAACAACTTAATGCCTCTTTTCCCCTTTCATTTTATAACATTGAAAGAGATGCTACTTTATTCTTATCCCTTCGTTTGAGAGGGGGGTTGTGGGGAATTCATCATTTGCGCTAGCCTTCTCCTACAAGGATGTTGTCCACGCACAACCCAAGAAATCTGCTCAATCCCCTGCGATGCCCAAGCCTTTTCCAGTTGATAAGATGGAGGAAGTTCCCTCCATAGATATTTCCCATCCAGATTTGGCAAATCAGCTACAAAATATGGAGAAACCGCCATCATCTGTAGATTCAATGGAATTTGGGCTCGCATAAAGGATCTATATGAATGGATCTACGCCAACTGGACCCACAATTTCAAGGTCATCTTCTACTCAAATGGTTTCTTCATAGTAGTGTTCGATCATAGCAAGGATTATCAAAAGGCCTTAAGATAAAGTCCATGGTTTTGGGGAACAACAGGGCTATTCCTCACCCCCTGGTTCCAAAATTTTTACCCCTCTATGATAGTCATCACCAAGATTCTAGTCTGGGTCAGGCTTCCCAATTTACCTACCCACATATGGCACCTTTATGTCTTCCAAGGAATAGGAAAGACCTTGGGTTGTTATCTGATAACAGATCCCCTTTGGGAGTACCAAGGAATATACACATATGGAAGAATATGCATTGAAATAGACATAAGTAAAGGTATGCGCGATCAAATTAATCTCAAGATCAACGATTTCCTGTGGACACAGATTCTGGATTATGAGAACACTACCTTCTGATGCCGCCACTGTTACCAAACAGAGCACCTTCAAAATTCCTGCCCCACGTTCCTTGCCCCAAAAAAAGAAAAAAATATCAAATCAAAATCCAAAAGATGGATTCCATGTTATCTGCCTCCCATGGATGACATTGAGTCCTTTACTTCAGAAGAGGAGGAGACTGAAACAGAAATGGAGCATGCAATGTAGATGAAAGAATCATCCTTCATTGTCCTTGAGGGACCCCCAGCGACGTTGATCTCTCAGAAACACACTCATGAGTTCTCCTCTTCTGATACAGATAAGGAGATTCCTCCCACAGTAAAAAACAATATACAAGTGCTTCTTGCCCATCCATACCATGTTGGATGGGTCAAAGTCAACAAAAAGAAAGGAAAAAATTTTCGCATGGAGGTTTCGGCCCATTCTGGGTAGAACCCAGTTTCTATATTATTTTTCTTCCTAGTAACGTTTCATGGCTCTTTTTTTTCTTTCATGTTCACTCTTCGGGACTGAGGTTGATTGTTTATCATTTTCGGTTGGTCTGTTTCTTGCCTCTTTTGATTGCAATCTCATCTTGTACCATATGATCGCTTAATAGAGCTAGTCTTATTCAGAAAATAAAATAAAAATAATGATAATACTACTATAAAAATAACAAGAATATTGTAATATTATTATTAATATATCTTGTCCACTGGGTATTAGATAAACAATGATCACATGCTCGATTAAGGCACTCCTTAATGTAAAGTCACTGGTTCAATTTCCCTGCGCGATTGGGGTGATATATTGGACATGATGAAGATGGGCACTCCTTAATGTGAAGTGATCAGTTCAATTTCCATGTGTGATCGGGGTGATATATTAGACATGATGAAGATGTAGTCCAATCAAGCTTACAAAAAAATATATTATTAATTATGTCATTATAATATTATTATTTTATTATAATACATTATTATTATTGTTATTACAATATAATATAGTATAGATTTTTTTGTTGTATCCCAGAGGAACCTAGTAGCCAACTTGATACTTAGCTACTAATATACCTATGGGATCAATGGCTTGTCCTCGTCTCAGTAAACTTGGTCAGAAGTTAAGGGATTCGAACCTTGGATCTCTCAGTCTACACAAATTTCACGTTACTTTGATCACCAATTAGATTGTCCCCATATATAATATAGTATAATATTATACAAGTATTATAAAAAATATATTAATATTGTTATTAACATTGGAATTATTTTAATAATATTTTATATTATTATCACAATATATTATATTTAAGAAATAATAATATTGTAATTTTAATTATATGTTATATTATATTAATACTATAATTATAATTATATATTATATTATATTATATTAATATTAGTTTTGTATTAATTTTATATAAGAACTAACAAATAATACTATAATAATAATCATATAATATATTATATTGATATTAGTATTGTATTAATATTATATAAGTATTAGGCCTAGAGTATGTCCTAAAATTGTTTGCTTGGATAAGATCTTATTTTTCTTGTACTTGAGGAAACAGGTTAACACGCCCAGAACCAAAGGTATTTGGCAGGAGTAAAAGCCTACCCCTTAAGAAATACTATTAGGTAATTCTAGGTAGGGTGGTTTTACTTGAATAATGGTAATGAGTGAACTTGCATTCCAACATAGAAACCAAACCAATAATGGTTATCCTTGGTAATGATTTTAAAACTGGAATTATCATATTTTTTCCCTATGTGAAAATGATTATTTTTATTATAACTTATTATTAATATTTAGATATTAATAATATTATTATAAATATAACGATAGTACTACATTAATATTATTAATATATCTTATTATAATAATAATATTATATTATATTACAATATTTTGTTTTGTCAAGTTGTTTGTGTTCACGCTTAACGTGTGGCTTGAAAAACCACGATCCAGTGGCGTCTAAGCCATCAAAGTCACTCGAGGATCGCACTCAGCCTAGGCCACACTAGTCCTAAGCTTATTGGATTTTAGCGTGTTTCTTCCACAGGTGCAACGTCCTGCGTGAGGTTTAATCTTGAGTTTCCTTGCGAACGAGGCGCATCCTTAATGGGTTGTGCTAGTGGTACTTAACTATATTATATTACAATATTACTATTATATTAAAATTATATTATTTTATTATTATAGATTTTCAATAATGTAATCCTAGCGCACAAAGTATCTCATTCGCTAAAGACCTTGAAAAATGATGGAATGATTATGAAATTATATTTATCTAAAGCATATGAAAATATTATTTTGGAATACATGGTAGTGGTGTTAGAAGCATTTGGATTTGATGAACACTGGATCAGTTGGATTATGGAAATAGTCTCATGACCCAGTTTTCCAATTTTTATTAATGGAGCCCCATAAAAACCTTTATTTATATCCAAAGGAATTCTACAAGGGGACCTATTGTCTCCCTTCCTATTTATCTTAATGATAGAAGGACTAGGGAGGGCGATTGGAACAACCAACAAAGAAGGAGACATAAAGTGACTTAAGTTGCATGAAGATGCTCAGGCAACCACTCATCAACAATATGTGGAAGATACCATGATTCATTCCATTCCTATGGTAAAATAGGAACATAATTTTAAAGCCATTATGGGTACCTTCATGTAGCATCAAGTTTTGAGTTAAACTATTCAAAGTCTATGCTTTTGTTTTTCAACACCCACATTTCTATCCATAGAAACTTATCATCTATTTTAGGGTTCCAAAGGAAACCCCTCCCTTCTAATTATCTAGAGCCCCCCTAATAGTGCAAGCTTGGAAGCAATCCAACTCAGAGAAAGTAATATCTAACATGGAAGATAGGTTCAAAATATGGATGGTGAGAGCGATGAATTTTTTGGGTCTATTGAGGCTAGTAAATGTGGTGCTTTAGGATATCCCAGGGTATATTTTGTATATTCTACCCTCACCTAAGCAAGTACTTCGAAAAATAAGGGAGGTTCAAAGAAACTTCCCATGGAGAGGGGCATAGGAGGAAAAACAAAACTAGGTGCTGGTGGCGTGGAACACAGTCTGCAAATCTAAGAATGTCAGAAGCCTAGGGATGTAAGTCCCTAGGATATTCAACAAAGAAAATGGGGCCAAATTGTGGTGGATATGGTTAAAACAAGGGGAGACTCCATGGGAGAAACTATGGAAAGAAAAATATGCCCCTAATTTTCAGATAAAATACCTAGTAAGGCTCACAGGGTCAATTCAGGGGTTGTCTATATGCAACTTGGTATGGAATAACAGAGAAATCATTCAACAACATAGCTTTTTGGAAATAAGAAATAGAAGGGACGCTCTATTCTGGGAACATTCTTGGCAACAATATCCAAAATTAAACAGGCCAGAATGGCAGACTCTACAGGCTTCCACTGAGAGACAGGAGCATAGGGAAGTCCACTAATTATGGGCTCAAGGACTAGAAAATAACAAATGGGAAAGATGTAACCTTAACTTCCTTCACCATGAAAATCCGAGTGATTCAGACATCCAAGATGCTATAGAGGAACTCTGCAAAATAAAAAAATACAAATCCTGACGAATTATGACTAGGACCAGCTCCTACGGGGGAAACGAGAAGGGAGAGAGTTTAACATGAAGGAAGAAAAGACTTACCTTAGATCTGAACATCTTGAATTCAATGACCCATCATGGAGTAAAGATTGGGTGGCCTCTCGCTGGCAGAAAATTAAAATATTCTTGCGGTTAATTCTACATAAGAAGGTGTTGACCTAGGATAATTTAGTAAAGCAAGGGATGATTGGTCCATCGTGGCGTTGCCTATGTGAGAAGGAAGAATAAAGTCTGAAACACCTCCTAAATACTTGTATATACACGAAATTTATATGGGAGTGGTTGGCCATTATCTACAAACAAATTGACAGAAACAAAGAAAATAAACAAAAATCAATTAAAAATGGCGGCTATAGTATACCAAGAACGAAGTGGTTAATACAACCCATAACTTAATTTTGGGATTTATCCTCCAGTCAGTGAATACAACCAATGAATATTCTAGGATAAAAATACCCCTGTTGCAATCCTAATGGAATAAATTCTCCATAAGCATAAGGAAACCATCGGTAGTACGAAAATTCAAATCTCATAGGAATAACCATCCCCTCAGGAAGCGATAATTTTAAAGTTTTTCAACCTATATTACCTGAGTGGTTTGACCCATAGAACCAAATATGGCCATATAAACCAAGGCTTTATAATGCGACAGGATCCCCTAACGAGTTTCTTGAAATTGAACCTCGACAAAGCGTCCAAGGGAAATCATGGTAAGGATAGAGCCTTAGGAATCATCCAGGACTAGACTGGTAAAATTCAAAGGCTATACTTCATCAATATGGCACAAGCCACAAATAATGCAGAATATTTCCAAGCCTTGGAGCAGGGGCTAGAGACATTGTGACGAGAGAGAATGGTCAATTTCATAGTGGAAGGAGACTCAGAATTATCCATTCAAGTGGCACATCGACTGCAATGTGGCTCTCACATGAACAAAGTCACGAAAAATTGGCACTTGGCCCAGATAACATAAAGGATTAAGGTCCACCTAGAGGAGTTGAAAATGGTGGATTTTACCTTGGTACGACACTCAACTAATCCATTGGAGGAGATAGTAGCAAACGAAGGGGTTGAAAGAGCCAGGGTGATTATCGAGCTGGACTAGGAGGACATGCCATAAAAACAACTAAAGGAGGATTATTGAGCACAAGCGGAGCGAGATCAATCCATGTCATAAGGGAAAAGAGACAAACACAGGGTGGTCCAAGATCAGGGCAGAGACCCATATGATGAAATGAATGTTTAATAACTATATTGGTTCGAAAAGTAGTAGTTTTTAGGGAAGATCAAGGATGTAAGTGTCCTTGTGGTACGAAGGAAATGATGACAGATGAAGGGGAGGATATGAACTCTAGTTCAATCAATCATTCATCGAGAGATCACATTAATTGCAAAGGATGGTTTAAGGAGTGGAGCACAAGGAATCCCAATGGGGATATCTACTGGAAGAGGACTATGAAAATAATGAGCCTGCATAGACCGTATACAGAGGTGAATGAGGAGGAAGATGCCTCCACCCTCACACGAATGTATTGTAACACCATCGGTAACTGGAAGTTTTAGAAAATAGGTAGGGACGGTGCTCAAAGGATTGGGTGGCATGAAATGTTTAGGATGTTTCCTTTATATTTGAAGGTTGGAAGGCACATACGTTGCATAGTCATAAGATTTAAGGGTATAAGGTGGATTTTTAATGAGAGAGAGATTGTTTTCCTGAGCATCGCTGCTTCCATGACAGTAATGGCTAAGGGACAAAACAGTGGTGCCATGTTGAGGGGGAGGTTGCAGGTGGATTCTCATAGCTCTATGGATGGCAAGGGGTCCATAATGGAGGATGCAATGAGGGAGGCTACAGTAAACTATCATGTGACTATCCCAAATAAAGGCAAAAGAAATTGTTGAAATTTGAGAAAATGAAGTGAGGTTTCTGCAAAGGAGCATCTCGGAAAACAAAATTGAATAAGAAATTGACTGGATTATAGATACCGGGAACTCTCGAACGAGGCAAATGATTTGTCAGAGAACACTAGAGATGGCATGCCATGTCAAAACCTTAGTGGGGAAGTTGCAGGTAGAGGTAGTGGAGGAGAGAACCCGACATCAGATGGAACACCAAATTCAGCTGAAGGAAGTTAAGCAGAGGCTAAGAGTTGTAGAGGAATCGCTCAACAAGGTGGGGAAATTAGAACATTTGAATGATGACAGAAATAGAGACATGAACAAAATTTTATCCATCTACCTTAAATATATCCACAACCTGGATGTAATGTTGGGACAGGAACATGGAGATTCAGCCAAGCTTACGAGATATCGGGTCAGAGAGGTAACTAGAGAAATAGGCAAGAAATCAGCGATGCATGGAGCAGAGGCAGCTGCAACAGCATCTCCAGAGGGAAAATTTTCACCTGCATGTGGGTTACGTGTGGTAGAAACAACACCAATTCCCCCAATTAAATGATCATGATTCTGTGTCTTTTTTTATTGTGTCCTTAGGATTTGTAGGCCATTTCATAGTAATTTGTTGATATGTAGGCATGTAGGTGTATAATAGGAAAATATATTTACAAACATGTTGACTTCAAGATGTAAATGGCTAAATAGAAGTAGTGTAGAATTTTTTGCAGATATGTATAGGGGATACCATAGAAGAAAAGGCCTTAAGGCATGTCTGGTTAAGTTTTTTGGTCAAGACTATATTTTACTGCAGCTGGTTTGGTTTCCAATCTAGAAGACCAGTATCTTACAATTTATTTTAAAGTTACATAGTAATATAAGGTTCTTCACTGACTTATAGAAAAATAAAAAAATACAAATGCAACTTTGGTGAAACCTTTAATCACTAAAATACATAGGTTTTTCATTGGTGAATTTCTTTGGTTCTTAAAGCCATCCAATGTCAATGGTAATAAAGGTATAAATCCTACAATCTACTAATATTCTTATCCATCACAATTTGTGAGAAAGCTAGCAAAGAAGCATATAATGAAACCCTATTGAGGGCATGGTTGTTGCTTACCCAAAACCAATGTCGAGTAGGAAAATTTTGTTTTGGGAATCTCAATAAAAATGTGAGTCCTTTCGAGGGCAAAGGTTATAAAATATTTTTGTATATATATTTATATTATAAAAAAATATATTAATATTATTAATAATAATTTTATAATATTATTATAATATACTATATTAAATATAATTTTAATAATGATATTACTATAATAATACTATATATGGAAAACTAGAAAAAAGAGAGTAATGGAAAATAAGGGGAGGAAAAGAAAATGTCTCTACTAAGCAATAAAATTATATGTAGGTTTTTAATAATTAAAATAAATAATAAAAGTACAAGAAATACAATGTGGTAAGATATTTTTTATCTAAATAATAATTATTTAGAGCTTTATTAAGTTCACCATGGAAACAGAAATTGATAGTTGCCTTCTTTTCTGGATGTTACAATCTCTAGGAAATATGTTGGCTCTTTTTCTCACCAAGTCTTTCGAAAGAAAACACACACGGAGAATTATCTTCATGCTAGTTATCATCATTTTCCTGCTCCAAAGGTTGGTATTCTCAACACATTGGCCACTAGAGCTCTTAGGGTTTCTAATGTAGATCACTTGGAGAAAGAGAAATCCCATCTCCTTAGAGTCTTTGAGATGAATGGTTATAGTAAGCATCAAGGTCTTAAGGCTTTCGTGAATGCAAGAAGAGGTCCTAAACCAAAGAAATATCTTGGTGAATTAGTGGGTAAGGTCCAACAACCATATATACTTGGCACTACGGACAAAATTGCTCAGATTTTAGGAAAGCATTTGACCTCTTCTACCTTTAGACCTTTGAACACCATTCGTATTTCTCTTAGATCTGTTAAAGACCCATTGGACCCCAAAAACATGAAAGGTGTATATATTATCCCATACTACTATGGGGTTCCCTACATTGGAGAAACCGACCGCTCGATAAGTAAGAGGTTACAAGAACATGCGGTGGATTTAAGGCACTATAGGACTAAGTTCTCTACTCTTGCTGAGCATGTTGGAAATACTAAACACCAAATTTGTTTGGTGGAGTCCAAGGTTATCGCGAGGGTGGAGCATTTCCATCACCGCAAATTTAGGGAGGTTGTTGAAATTGAGAAAAGTTCTAGTACTATGAATAGGGAAGATGGATGGAAAATCAGTAGTTGCTTGATTCCGTCTCTAATCTCTTAGTAGGATGACAAATGGAAAATTTGTAGTTGCTTGATTCTATCTCTAATCTCTTAGTATTGACCCTTTTCCTTGATATGGGGTGTTTGTATCTCTTCTTCCTTTGTCTTTCTTCTTCATTTTTGTTTTATCTGGTAATTTTGTGGTTTAATTATGTATGTTGGATTTTGGTCTTTTTTGCTTTATTTATTTTAAATATTTTTGTTTTGGTATATATTCTAACCTTGTTTTTAATTTTTATATTGGGACATCAATCATAAAATCGACCCGTTTCAAATTATGAAGTGTAGTTCATCATCAAGAGAATGATGAACTACACTTGGTAGTTAGAAAAGTGTTGATTCTATGATTGATGATGTGATTATCGAAGAATCTATTTTAAAATGATTTTTACTATGTTAAAAATTTATTTATTTATTTATATCTTATTTTTTAGCATTCACTCTGTTTAATTTTATTGGTTTTACTAATCTTTATTACTATTATTAGTATTTTTATTTTTAATAATTTTAAATTCTTGTTTAATATTTATACTCTCATTGTTTATTAATATTTCATTTTCATAATGTTCTCCTACATTAATTATTGGTTATGTTTTTTCAATTTACCCTTGCATCTAAGCAATATATATATTGAGTTATTATGATCAGCAGAATCAACATGTTCGTGATGATGAACTGCAATGGGTAGTTCTAAAGGCGTAGAATCTTTAAATGAAAATGGGTAGTTCTAAAGGCGTAGACCCTTTAAATGAGAATGTGATTTTGAGGAGAAGTTTTATAAATAATAATTGAATAATAATATCTTTAAAAACATCTTTGTTGTCTTTACATCTTCCATATAGTCATTTTTTAATTGTATATATTTCTCTAAAGCATATATATGAGTAATTATATTCATTCATTAGTTATTTATATTTATTGATTATCTTCTTTTATTTATATATATTTAATTTTTAGGTATTTATTTTCCTTTTTTATTTATAATTTTTCCATAATATATTGATATTATTATTATTAATAATATAATATTAATTTAATATATTTTAATAGTATTATAAAATTATTTTCAAGAATATTTTATTATTATTATTTAAATAATATTTTAGATTTGTTGAGGTCTTATTATGAGTTGGTTGTTGAGTAACTTCTATTTCTATTGGTTGTTTAGTAATTTCTATTTCTATTAGTTACTAATTTTTTGTTTCTAGTTTTATTTCCTTTTCATTTAACTTATTTATTTTTTTATTTTTCCATTTTCATGAATTATAGTTTTTCTCCATAATTTTAATTTAAGATGATTTATCATTATACTAAAAAAAATTTAATTATAAAAAATTATATATTTTAATAAAACAAATAGAAGACGCACATATATAAAATAAACATATATTTTAAAATATATATATGTTAATATAAACTATATTAGTTAATCATATTTCTTAATTAATTTTTGGTGATGCATTCAACAATACAATATTTCTCTTAGTGTGGGAAGAAGGCTAGGGTTTTGAACTCTCAGCTTCCTCGGACGACATGGCAAACAGAGGAAAATTTTCATGGGGTTTCTTGCCTCCATTGATACCCCATGGCGCCCCTCTCTTCCACATGAAATCTCTCAGAGACAACCTCCCCTCTTGCAAGAGATTTTTGTCCAATTTCTTCAGCGGTAAGATGCAATCATTCACGGGTATAGGAGATGTGAAATGCATGGAAAACCTCGACAAGCTGGTGAAAAATATAAAGGGCTCCTATAGCTGGGAACGCATGATCGGCGATGTCCCAGCTAGATGGATCATGATGGAACTCTATGTCGATGTGGTGCCGAAGACAGTCGAAAAATTATGCACGCTGTCTACCAACGAGAAAGGCACTGATGGCTTCGACAAGCCCTAGCACTCTAAGGGTTCATCATTCCACCGTGTGATCCCATGCTTTATGTGCCAGTGCGATGATTTCACAAGGGGAAATAGTATTGGTGGGGAGTCGATCAATGACTAGAAGTTTGCCGATGAGAATTTAACCCCCTCTTTTCAGATACAGATCACTCTTCTCTCTGGAAAATCCATGCTTCTCTCGGTTTGATCTTCGGATTTAGTGAAGAACCTTTCGCATGCCCTTGAACTCAGCCTGGGGATTCCATCTACCCTTCAATGATTTCTCTATGGAGGTAAACAGCCAGAGGAATATTTCCTGCTCTAATTTTATAATATTGAAAAATATGCTACTGTAGTTTTAAACCTTTGTATGTGAGGAGGGGCAGTAGGTCAGCCATCTTCCACTCAATATTTCTCTTACAAGAATGATTTCCATGCAAAAACTCCCAAGAAAGTGGCTCAACCCTCTGAGGCTCCCAAGCCTTTTTTGGTTGATAAAATGGAGGATGTACCCTCTGTAGAAATTTCTCACCCAGCACTTGAAGACCAGTTTCAAATGTATGCAGAATCTGCTATTATTTTCCGATTCAATGGATTATGGTCTCACATGAAAGATCTCTACCAGTGGATTCATTCCACATGGACCAGTAACAACAAGGTTATTTTTTGCTTGAAGGGTTTAATTATAGTTATGTTTGCTTTCAATGAAGATTATAAAAAATCCTTAACTAGTGGTCCATGATTTTGGGGAAAGGCAGGGCTATTCCTCACCCCCTGGTTCCCAGACTTAGACCCTTCTACGATAGTCATTACCAAGCTTCCTATTTGGGTCAGGCTTCCAAATCTACTTGCTCACTTATGGCACTTTTATATCTTTCAACGAATTGGAAACTTTGGGTCATTTTCTGGCAACGGATCCTTCTAGGGGCGAGTCGAGCATGTACACATATGGTAGAATATGTGCTGAAATTGACATAAGTAAAGGTCTACCAGATCAAATAAATCTCAAAATTGGTGATTTCCTTTAGACTCAGACCGTGGACTATGAGAACACTGCTTTCTGATGTCGTCATTGCCATCAAACTAGGCATCTCTATAACTCCTGTACTATGCTCCCTGCCCAAAAGAAGAGAATCGATTGCAATCAAACTCTAAAATCTGGAACCCCTGTGATCCGCCTCCCATGGATGACATTGAGTCCTTCAGTTCAGATGAGGATAAGATTGAAGTAGATGAGTTTGTAGCAAAGCAGGAGAAGGAAATGTCCTCGGCAGATCCTGGGGGGCCCAATGTTTCTTTGAGTGCTCATAAGTGAACACATGAGTCCTCCTCCTCTGATTCGGATAAGAAGACTCTTCCTTTAGTCAACAATAGTCTTCAAGTGCTTTTAGCCCACTCGCTCCATGATGATTGGGTTAAAGTTACAAAAAAGAAAGGAATTAAATGTTATATTGATGATTCATCCCATTCTGGGTAGATTCTTGTGCCTGTTTCTTATGGTTCCAATGTTTCTCTTCATTGACCTCTAGGTTTCTCTCTTGATTACTTAACATGACCAAGGTTGATAGTTTATCATTTCCGACTTCCCCATTACCTAGCCTCTCTTGACTGTAACTCCATTTTGTACTATATGTTTTTTTAATAGAATCAGTCTTAGAAAAAAAACAATACAATATTTTATTAGTTACTTTATTTTTGTGATGAAATATTTATGTCTTTATTGTTTTTAGTTTAATTAATTTATATTTAAGCTAAGCCAGAGGTACTAGTTATTATATAGCCCTTGTTACAATCCTCATAATACTAATATAAAATGTATTAGTATTATTATTATATTAATATTTTTACTATAACTCGTTATAAATACTCATACTCATAATATTATAATTATTACCATAAAAATAACAAGAATATTGGGATAATATTATTATATATTTTATTATAATAATATTTTTTAGGTTAACTCACAAAAACTTGAACCCAAAACTTCTAGAAAGCTCAACATTTTATGATAATAGTATTATCTAATACAATATAATAATTATATTGTTATATAATATATTATGGTTTTATCAAAAATCCTCGGGATAATCACATTATTATTAAAGAGATCACACTTTTCCAACTACTCAATGTAGTTCATCATGAGGAGAATGATGATCGAGCTGATCCAGATCCTTCAATATAAGTATTGAAAATGTGCAATTGTCACTGAAAAAAATATCACGTGAAATTAATGAAATTGAATGCTAAGAAAATAAAATATTATTAAACTTAGTTAATATAATTAGAAGAAAATATTTAAAATAATTAAATTGAATGCAAAATAATAATAAAAATAGAAAAAATAATAATAAAATTAGTAAAATTAACAAAAAGGAAGTTAAACAAATGGAAATCCAAACCAATAAATGTAACCAAAAAAATCCCAAAAATTAATTTACCAATATTTTAATAAAGAATTCAAAAATAACAAAATTAAAATTAAAGGGTTAAAATGAAAATCAAAACAAACAGTGAAAAACAAAGAAAACACCAATAAAAATAACACTAATAACCAAATAATGAGGATAATAATAATAACATAAAAGAAATTAAAAACCAAAAAATAAACCTGCAACATCATAATAATAAATATTAATAGAAATATATATAAAAACCAGAAAAATACCAAAAAAAATAAAAAAGGAAGACAAAAAATCAAGGACCGAGGAAAAGGAACCATAAGGACCAAGGAAAAGGAACTATACTAAGACAATAGATATGGAATCCAACAAATGCTAATTTTCCACCTATCATCCCTATTAAGAGTATTGGATCTTTTCTCTATTTCAACAACTTCCCTAAATTTGTGGCGATGGAAATGCTCAACCCTAGCTATGACCTTAGTTTCCTCAACCCAAATGTGGTGTTTAGTCTTCCCAACATGCCCAACAAGAGTAGAGGACCAAGTCCTTTAATTCCTAATATCAACAACGTGCTCTTGAATCCTCTAACTTATAGAGCCATCAATTTTTCCAATGTAGGGAAATCCCATAGGAACATGGGATGAAATTGACACCTTTCATGCTTTTGGGGTCGAATGTGTCCTCAAGTGATCTAAGGGAACCACGAATCATGTTCATAGTTCTAAAGGTGGAAGAGATCAAATCCTTCATTAAAATCCGATTAATTTTGTCAATAATACCATGTATAATGGCAGTTGAACACTACCAACTAGTTCACCAGGATCATTTTTTGGTTTAGGACCTTTGCTTGCATTTAAGAAAGCCTTAAGACCTTGACGATTACTATAACCATTCATCTCAAAGACAACAAGGAGATGGGATTTTTCATCCTCCAAGTGATCATCATCAGAGACCCTAAGATCTCTATCGGCCAATGTGTTGAGAACACCAACTGTTTGAGTTGGAAAATGATGAGAACCAGCATGGAGATACTGTTTTAAGTGGGTTTTCTTCCAAAAGAATTGGTGAGAAAAAGAGCCATGGCCCATCATTCTTCCTAGAGATTAGAACATCAAGAAAAGGAAGGCTACCATCAATCTCAATTTCCATAGTGAACTTAATAGAATGAGATTGATCATTTAGGTGTTGATGAAAACACTCTAACTTTTGACGACCATGAGACCAGTTTATGAAATTGACTTCTACAAACCGCTTCCAAATATTAGGCTTGAAAGGAGTGGAAACCAAGGCTTTTGATTCAAAATATTCCATAAAAATGTTGGCCACATTTAGAGATAGTGGAGAACCCATGGCAACATCGCAAGTCTGCTCATAGAATTCACCTTCAAAGCTAAAGAAAGTCGAAGTAAGACAAATCTCTACCAATTTGGCAGTGCCATAATCAATGATGTGATTGATCACTTCAACCACCCCATTGATAGGGATGATGATATCAATCGAGACAACACCAAAACTAATAAGAGTGTCATTAGGATAAAATTTTCAATTCTTCAACTCATTGAAAAAGGAGGAGGAATCTTTCAAAAAAGAATCAGAATGACCTACAAGAGGCTTAAGTATACAAGATAAATACTTCACTAAGAGAAAATTGGGCCCTCCAATTGTAATAACAATGGATCTGAGGGGAAAAACCTCTTTATGAATCTTAGGAATCCCATAAATCCTAGAAGCGATACGGTTGCTCTCAATAAGCTTATGACTAATAGACCCCACAGTGCTACTAGAGTTAATAACAACTGCCACACTCTTAGAAACCTTATTATACAAATATTACAAAATATATATTAATATTATTCTTATTATTTTAATAATGATGACGATGACGATTAATGTGCACTAAGACTAATGCGGCCTATCAGACCTAAGAAAAATCTAACAATATGCTATTATTATATTAATATTTTTATTATAACTTGTTATAAATATTTATATAATAATATTATTATTATATTATATTATATTATATTATTATTATATAACATATTATGGTGTTATAGAAATATTATAATAATATTACTTTAATATTATTATAGTAATATATTATCTTAATAAGAATAATATAAATAATATAAAGTATATTGATATTATTATTGTATTAATATTTTATTATAATTTATTATTAAAACAAACTTAGTAGGACTACATCTTCTTCATGTCCAATATATCACCCCATCCAGGTGGGGAATTGAACCAATGACAATTACCATTTATCCAAGACCCCGTAAACATAATTTATTATAAATTATATAATAGTAATAATAATGATAATATTATTGTAATTTTTGTTTTTTTGCCTGAATGATACACGGAGATCCAAGATGAACCCTAGCTTTTCATCAGTCTCCCATCCCTCCACCGTCGTCAGGCCACGACCTGGCCTTATGGCTCATGGCATCCAGCGACCAAGCTGGGCCTCAATTCGACTCAGGTCGACACTAGCTCTTGAAGACGTGCGTTGCAAAGCAAAGAAAAATGTAAGAAAAACACGGGCTGGGATCCTTGTAAGCTACGATCGTGCTGAAGCAGGATTGGAGGTGGCTCCTTCTCACCTACAGAACCCTGACAACCATGAAAACAAGGAAAATATGTCCCCTAGCCCCTTGAATCTCCTGAGAGGTGCCTAGAGCCTCTCCGTAGGGATTTATAACAACCCGGGCTTTGAGTTCTCCCATTGGTCTCCACGACTCAACAACTCAAGGATCCAATGTGATACCTTGGAGCGATCAAATATGAGCAACCCTCGCTCATGGGATTGCGTCAGGAAAAAATAAATGGCCACAGGAAGCAAATATTAGGCAAGGAACATCAATCTGGCCTCTACAATGCATCTTGGCAGCCAGGGTTTCTTAGATCTACCCTCCCCTACCTTTAAAATCTAGATCTCGCTCCTCACGAGTAGATCAATGATGCTTTGGGTACTCTCAACAGATAGAGTACAAAATCTCCTACAATCCCTTGAGCACAGGCTAGGGATTCCCTCAACTCTTCAGAGACTTATATATGGAGGTAAACAACTTGATGCCTCTTTTTCCCTTTCATTTTATAACATTGAAAGAGATGTTACTTTAGTCTTATCCCTTCGTTTGAGAGGGGGTTGTGGGGCATTCATCATCTGCATTAGCCTTCTCCTACAAGGATGTTGTCCATGCACAAACCAAGAAATCTGCTCAATCCCTTGTAGTCCCCAAGCCTTTTCTGGTTGATAAGATGGAGGAATTTCCCTCCATAGAGATTTCCCATCAAGATCTGGCAGATCAGCTACAAAAATATGGAGAAACCGCCATCATCTGTAGATTTAATGGACTTTGGCCTCACACAAAGGATCTATAAGAGTGGATCTATGCCAAATGGACCCGCGATTGCACAATCATCTTTTGCTCAAAGGGTTTATTCATAGTAGTGTTCAATCACAACAAGGATTATCTAAAGGCCTTAAGAGAAAGTCCATGGTTTTGGGGAACTACAGGGCTATTCCTCACCCCCTCGTTCCCAAATTTCGACCCCTCTACGACAGTCATCACCAAGATTCCAGTCTGGGTCAGGATTCCCAATTTACCTACCCACTTATGGCACCTTTCTGTCTTCCAAGAAATAGGAAACACTTTGGGTCGTTATCTGATAATAGATCCCATTTGTTAGTACCAAAGACTATACACATATGGCAGAATATGTGTTGAAATAGAAATAAGTAAAGGTCTGCGCGATCAAATTAAACTCAAGATCAACGATTTCCTATGGACACATATTTTGGATTATGAGAACACTGCCTTTGTTGCTGCCACTATCACCAAACAGGGCACCTTCAGAATTCCTACCCCACGTTCCTTTCCCAAAAAAATGAAAACAATCTCAAATCAAAATCTAAAAGATGGATTCCATGTTATCCGCCTCCCATGGATGACATTGAGTTCTTGAGTTCAGAAGAGGAGGAGATTGAAGAAGAAATGGAGCATGCAAAGTAGACGATATATTCGTCCTTCGTTGTCCCTGACGGACCCCCAACCATGTTGATCTCTCAAAAACGCACTCATGAGTCCTCCTCTTCTGATACAGATAAGGAGACACCTCCCACAATAAAAAACAATCTACAAGTGGTTCTTGCCCATCCACACCATGCTGGATGGGTCAAAGTCACCAAAAATAAAGGAAAAAAAATTCGCATGGTGGTTTCAGCCCATTCTGGGTAGAAGCTAGTTTCTATCTTCTTTTGCTTCCTAGTCACGTTTCATGGCTCTTTTTCTTCTTTCATGTTCACTCTTCGGGACAGAGGTTGATAGTTTATCATTTCTGGTTGGCCTGTTTCTTGCCTCTCTTGAGTGTAATCTCATCTTGTACCATATGATCACTTAATAGAGTTAGTCTTATTCAGAAAATAAAATAAAAATAATGATAATATTACTATAAAAATAACAAGAATATTGTAATAATATTATTAATATATCTTGTCCAAGGCATATTAGATAAACAGTGTTCAGATGCTCGATTAAGGCACTCCTTAATGTAAAGTCACCGAGTTCAATTTCCCTGCGCGATCGGGGTGATATATTAAACATGATGAAGATGGGCACTCCTTAATGTGAAGTCACCAGTTCAATTTCTCTGCATGATCGGGGTGATATATTAGACATGATGAAGATGTATTCCAACTAAGCTTACAAAAAAAATATTATTAATTATGTCATTATAATATTATTATTTTATTATAATATATTATTATTATTATTATTATTACAATATAATATAGTATAATTTTCTTTTATTGTATCCCAGAGGAACCTAGTAGCCAGCTTGATACTTAGCTACTAGTATACCTATGAGATCAATGGCTTGTCCTCATCTCAGTAAACTTGGTCGCAAGCAAAGGCATTCGAACCTTGGATCTCTAAGTCTACACAAATTTCACGTTACTTTCATCAACAATTAGATTGCCCCCATATATAATATAGTATAATATTATACAAGTATTATAAAAATATATTAATATTATTATTAACATTGGAATTATTTTAATAATATTTTATATTATCATCACAATATATTATATTTAAGAAATAATAAAATTGTAATTTTAATTATATGTTATATTATATTAATACTATAAATATAAATATAATTATATATTATATTATATTAATATTAGTTTTGTATTAATTTTATACAAAAATTAACAAATAAGAATTATATAATATATTATATTGATATTAGTATTGTATTAATATTATATAAGTATTAGGCCTAGAGTATGTCCTAAAATTGTTTGCTTGGATAAGATCTTATTTTTCTTATACATAAGGAAACTGGTTGACCCAAAGGTATTTGGCAGGAGTAAAAGCCTACCCCTTAATAAATACTATTAGGTAATTCTAGGTAGGGTGGTTTTACTTGAATAATGGAAATGAGTGAACTTGCATTCCAAGATAGCAACGAAATCAATAATGGTTATCCTTGGTAATGATTTTAAAACTGAAATTATCATATTTTTTTCCTGATGTGAAAATGAGTATTTTTATTATAACTTATTATTAATATTTAGATATTAATAATATTATTATAAATATAACAATAGTATTACATTAATATTATTAATATATCTTATTATAATAATAATATTATTATATTATATTACAATACTTTTTTTTGTCAAGTCGTTTGTGTTCACATTTAACGTGTGGCTTGAAAAACCGTGATCCAGGGGCATCTAAGCCATCAAAGTCACTCGAGGATCACACTCACCCTAGGCCACACCAGTCCTAAATTTATTGGATTTTAGCATGTTTTCTTCCATGAGCGCAACATCCTCCGTGAGGTTTAAACATGAGTTGCCTTGTGAACGAGACCCATCCTCAATGGGTTGTGCTAGTGGGACTTAACTATATTATATTACAATATTACTATTATCGTATTCTCCTCTCCTAAACCGAGTCATAAACGAGGGGATTGAAACATTGGATCTCCTCTCCTACACCAAGTCACAACCAAGGAGATTGGAACCTTGGATCTCCTCTCCTACACCAAGTCACAACGAGGGGATTGGAACCTTGGATCTCTGAATTTCACATTACTTCGATCCACCATTGGAACCTTGAATCTCTTAGTTTTCATAGATTTCACATTACTTTGATCACTAATTGAGTCCTTTAAGACTTTCCTTTATTACATTTTTATTTACTATAATAATATATAATTTTTGGTTTCAAATATGATTTATTTTAATTTTAATTTTTAATTTTAAAAAAAAATTCTTATTTTTACCTTATCACTCTATGTTCCTAAAAAAAAAATTGAAATGTATTTTTTACTATGCATTTAATAATATTGTTAATATTAATATTTTAATAATACTTGAGTAGTATTATTATTGTAATATATTATAAATATATATATATATATATATATATATATATATATATATATATATATATATATATATATTTTTTTTTTTTTTAAAAGCCGTGGGCAGTGCTCATGCAGTGGCTGCGCAGGCCAGCAAAGCAGCGCAGAGCGTCTTCTATAAATATATTATTATTAATAATTATAATGTTATTAATTTTAATATTTTAATAATATTACTATAAAATTATTATAATAAATTATAATATTATTAATGTCTAATTATAATAATTTTACTATATTAATATGGATTTATCAATATGATTTTAGAATAATAATTATTTTAATATTATTATATTACTTTAACAATATTATTATAATATATTATATTAATATTAGTTTAATCATTCTAGTATGTTAATGTTATATTAATTATATATATGGATGACAAAAGAGTGTAATTTAACAATACAAAAGACAAAATAATAATAATAATAATGTATCAGATAAAAGAAGATAAAACTAAAATAATTCTAAATAAAACTACTTATCTTTTTATTATTTATAATTTATTTTTGAGATAATGATTATTTATTTCTCTTTTTTGTCTTTATCTTTTGTATTTATTGCTAAGCTACATTCTTCACACATGAATTTTTATGGTGGTGATAGTTTTTGCTTGTGATCCCAAACATAGAAGTAATTTTAATATCGCTAATATAGTTCTTTAGAATTATTTTAATATATATAAATAGATTAAAATATATTTTTTGAAATATATATATATATATATATATATATATATATATATATATATATATATATTTTTTTTTTTTTTTTCTTCCAAGTAAAGAAATATTGTTTATTATTATTAGAATATGTTTAAACATAATCTATAAAATATATTTTATATAAATTCAAAAAAAAAAATCAACAATTTATATGTAAGAAAATTTCATTTGGATTCACTCCTTAGGTTTAAGACCTTTTATTTGAGCTAAATGTGAGAAGCAAGGCTCCCTAGTTGAGAGTGGGTGGCTTGAATAGTAGTTATCCTTCCATTGTGGCTTATGGGACCTAACATTTCCTTTAACAAAAGTTTAAGCAATAATTTGTAGCTTAATGGACATTTTTATTGTTTGTAACTGGTTTTACCTTCCTTAATTAATTTGTCATCAAATAATTGTTTTAATGATTTTTGTTGATGTAATCTTACTTTTTTATGTATTTTTATTTTTCGATATATGTTTTCTCATAGAATTTGATTTCATAATATATATATATATATATATATATATATATATATATATATATATATATATATATATATATATATATATATATATATATGTGCTCTTACTTACTTGGTAAATAATTGTACTAATTTTATATTATTTTTCTCATGCAGATTTTATTTTGGTTTCTAAATTGATTCTAGAATATTGAGTGAGATTTCAAATATCAATTGTGAGAAGAAAACATTACAAAAAAAAATGTATTATCATACTTTCAAAGGCCTTAATCCAAAGATACACATTCTCTTCATGCTTCAAAGTCATTTGAACAACATATTACTGAAGGAGATGTCAACTCTTGTGAGAATGTGTCTAGTGTCCAAATGGGAGATAAGAGTATAGGTTCCCCAAGTGATCAAAGTGATATAATGAATTTTCTCTAGAAATCCACAATGAAGATGTTGAATGTTTTTCCTTGGGAAAGGATAAAACATGTTTGTGGAAAAGAAGAAAAGGCCAATGGGATATAAGGGGAAACTTCTAAGAAGATTGGGTCTCAAGATTTGCATATATTGAAAAAATACCTCCAAAAAATGAGAATGAGAGTTCAGTAGAAGTTAGATGAAATGCATGTAGTTGGAAAACTAGAATGGAAATGAAATTTCAAAATAATATATATACAATAAAGAAGCATGCAGGAAATGTGAATGAGAAGAAAATTGTAAACGGTGAGGAGAAACATATTATTAGATGGAAATATTCTAAGGAATATCAGCATGTCAAAATTGAAGATGAATATAAGAAATATTTAATAAGGGAATGCTTGAGGAAAGTGGAGGAACAAAAAACTCTGTTTGGAAAGACAATGGAAATAAATTTGTTATCCAAGATGACACAATTAAACATTGTATTTCAAATCTTATCTAAAGGTTTTTTAATTATAGATTATCCACATTACATGAAATTCCTATCTTTGTAGAAATTCCTTGTAGATTCAAAATGATAATTGTAATTTGCTAAAATAATAGACTTGAATCTACTCTATCAATTACAGAAACCAATTTAAACGATTGCAAAATCATGAAACATAAAAGATAAAGAATTCAATCAACACAATACACAATTATTTCCTAGGGAAAGACACTTCTAAAAAACCTACTATCTATATATTGCATTAGTCAAAAAATATGAGAATATTACAATGATTTTCTCAATCCTGAGAAACCTCTGCACTATCTCTATTTGCCTCACTGCTTCCTAGACAACCCTAGGCCAATACTTAACCAAGTTTTGGATTACCCAAGTCCCTATTTCCTTGTTTTGTTTCCTTGGGTAATTATCCCCTATTAATTAGGGATATCCCCATCCAATATTGTACAATCCATCAAGGGCCTTCTTTTGACTACATGCACGACCTGTACAATTTGAATGATTATAAAATAGATAATACATTTCCCTTGAAATCCAATCTCAATTGGGTAACTCTCAGTTCACACATGCATGAGTTATTTATGGTTGATCTAACAGTTCTTTGGTTGATCAATGAGTGTGGTTCAAGATCCACTTCCACACTTTGACCTTCCGCTAGTTCCTCCAACAGTTGGAACTAGGTAAACTAAATTTAACTCAGATAAACTTAAATAATTAATTACAACTCAAAATAAATTCAACTAAGGCTCCTAAAAAGTAGGAACCACTCTACATTACTCCATATAGACCCTCAACTCAAATTAACTGAACCAACTAAGTCAAACTAACTTAGTTAACCCGTACAAGTTGTCATGAGATGTGGAATTACAATTTTCCTCTAATTTAATTTAAGGGGAAATTAAATTATAATCTTTCTTGGTGCCATTTTCAACACTCCCTCTCAACAAGAAAGGGATTATCAAACACCCCTCACCTGCCTCTATGGAACTTGAGTTTTCCTCTTGGACAATGCCTTCTTCAAGATTTTTTCATCTTTTTCACTGTAGGAATGTAATCTAGCATCATGATCTACCTTTGCACACAATCTATGAGATGGTGGTACCAGATTTCGATATGCTTAGACCTATCATGAAAATTTGGATTCACCCACAGTTTGATACAACTTTATTTGTCATAGTAAATAATTGTAGGCTCCATTTGTTGACCAAATAACCCAAGAAGGATCTTCCTCATCCAGATAGCCTCACAAGATGCTTAACTAGCAACCATGTACTATGCTTCTTTTGAACTAAGTGTAATTGATCTCTGCTTCCTGTTGTACCAAGAATATGTTGTTGACCCAATATTGAAGATTCTTATTGATGTGCTCTTATTATCTGATGAACTCCCTACCCAATCAGCATATCTAAAACCTTGAAGCTTCACTCCTTTGTCCGTCTTTACGAAATACCAAATTGAGTGGTGCCTCTGAGGTATCTCAACACATGTTTGGTTGCCTTCCAATATAGTTTAGTTGGATTAACAAATTATTAACTAATTTGGTTAACCACGTAACACATGTTCAGTCGTGTGTTCACAAAGTATGTAAGTGAACCCAAAAGCTTCATGTAAATGGTAACTTCTATCACTTCGCTTGAAGTAGAATCTTCCTTCCTCCATTTCCCTGCTAGAGGAGTCTCCATGGGTTTGTTTCTCTCCATGTGTAACTTCTTCAATATATCATTGGAATATTTTCCATGTGAGACAAACAGTTCCTCATCTCCTTTCCAAATTCAAAACCAAGGAAATAATGCATGGCCCGCATGTATTTCATCTCAAATTCTCTTGCCAAATATTCTTTGCAATATTTTATCAGCTTCTCATCACCTGCTAGAATTAAATCATTGACATATAATACTATAATCAATAATTTACCTTCAACCACAATATGGTAAAGGTTTGCATATGCTTCACTTTTGGTGAAGCCCAACTCAGTGAAATAGTTGTCGATCCTAGTGTACCAAGCACGAGGTGTTTTTTCCAATCCATACAACAGTCACTTGAGTCTTCACACACACGACTCTTTTTTGAAGGTCTGAAATCCTTTTGACTACTCTATGTACACCTATTTGTCAATCACTCCATTTAGGAAAGTTGTCTTCACATCCGTTTGATGTATCTTCCATTCCATCTTTTATCACTCGAATTGAACCTCGGGCTTAGAAAGGCAATTTCGAGGTAACATCAAACCACACTTAGCCATGTAGCTAGCCCTACTAGGCTAGGAGAGGGCTCTCTCCGTATGGATCACAGTCAAAATGACTGAGGAAAGAAGATATTAGGCTAGGTATAGTAGCTTAGGGTTTTGATTTTGATTGTGTAGGTTTTTGCTGGATCAAGAGGAGTCAAATAGTCAAGGCAAGGAAATTAGGTCAAGATTTGCAGGGTGTTCTATTTGGCAAGGTAGGAACAATGTTTAGAATTTTAGGGTTTTGATGATGGGATGGTTAAGACAGGTGAGGAGCTAGAAAAATAATGGTGAATTCATGGTTTCTTTCTAAACTGAAGAAATCACAAATTAGGAATGTCTACCCAAAACAGAGCATAGAAATTATGGATTATGTTCATCTAACTTGAAAACATTCATTTAATAGCAATGAAATGATGGATGAAGTAACACAAAATTCTAACATATGAGCACAAAAGAATAAACTGAAACTAAACATAATACCACATGGATCCTATAAAAATAGCTCCGAATTTGATTAATGTCCAGGCCAAAACTGATACAAAAATATGTCTCTTGAGATGCCAAAGGTCCAAGTGAATCCAACCATTACAATGACTGAGGAAATACATCATATAGACCTAAAAACCACTCTCTCTAGCCTCAAGGAGTCGAATCCATGAGATAAGGATTAGTTTCACTTACTCCCAAACAAGAATTTGAAGACTAGGAAGACACAACAATTTTCCTCTAAAAGAGAGGAAACTGATTCATTTGACCTCTAGAGGACTTATCTAATGTATCTACCCTAGATAACAATAAAAAAATGACATTTAAATTTATATTGACCTTTTACATCAGTAATTTCTCATTTACCAAGATAAAAAGTCAAACTGGAGTGAAAAAAAAAAAAAGCTGAAGACTGTGAAAATTGCAATTTTCCTGGCAAACGCGCAACGCCATGATAGGAAAAATAACCTCTTTTGCAAGCAACTTTTGGAGGCATTCCTAGTTTCCAAAGTAGCTCCAAGATAGATCATTGTAAAGCTCTATGAGTCTAGTTTCCAAATATGCCTCCCTTTTCCAAAAATTTTCCCATCTGCCCTGTCAAAAAGTGAATCTCCCAAGATTGGTAAACGCGCAGCGCCAAGGTTAAAAAGGAGGCAGAAACATGAAAATTTGGTGGTTTTTTGAACTTTTAAGGGACCATTTCTCCTCTAAATTTTCTGAAACTTGCTAGGATTGATGTCTTCATCATTATGAACATGATGGTGGTGGCCATTTGTCAATTGGAGGCTCCAAAAAATAGCACAACGCCAATGGCCCTATGCATTTGGCAGAATTTCTGTGCGCCAAAATTGCTCAAAAAACAAAAAATGCACTAAAGTGCCAAATGTGCTAAAAACTTGCCAAAATTGTAAGGTTTCTTGCTGATCAAGTGCTTGAGGCATGAACAGACACCTCAGCAAGTATGTCTAACCTCTCCTTCTCCTTTCTCTTGTTCAAAGCTTGAATTTTTGCATGGGCTTGTTTGAGCTTAGCCCTTGCAATTTTGTTCCTTACTGACACCTCTATCCTCCTCTTCATACATTTTGAATTTTGAAGGCTTTGGAAACCCTAGGGTAAATGGAATGGGATGAAGGGAGAAAGATATGAGATGACTAGCTTAGGAAAATGGAGGGAGTGGATGTAAATGAAAACCTAGGTTTATGAAAACCCTAGGATTTAACAATATTTATGACTGATATGTGTTTTAGGGATATGAATAGGGATATGGTGCATGAAAAATAGGAAGGAAATGAAAACTAGGGTTTCATAAGCAACAAAACACTTCAAATCTTTAATGGAACACCAAATATAATTAGAAGAGAGGTTATTTAGGGTGCATTTATTGTTTTAAAGCCTCTTGAAGAAATTGGTGACAAGATTTGAGCTTGTTGAAGGTGGTGCAACTCTTTAAAACCCTCCCTGAGAAAACATGCAGCACTCTGGCCAAACATTCAGCTGCAAGACAAATGCGCAGTGCCACTGGCTAAATGCGCAACACCAAGGCAAACGTAAAGCGCCCCTACAACACCATTTTGAATACCACATTTGGAGGCATTCCTGGTGTCCAAATTGGGCCCAGGATAGCTCATTGGAAATATTATCCTGTCTACTTTCGAAATATACCTTTTTTCTGTTTGGAGTTGATTTTCGTTGTCAAAAATTGACTTTCCCAAGACTGGTCAAAAAGTGCTGAATGAGGGTGCAAAAATGAAAAGTGCTGGTGCAGACAACTTTTGGAGGCCTTCCTCAACTCCAAATTGAGCTCAAGATAGCTCCTTGGAAATATCTCTCTATTTTTTTATCATTTGAATCATCAAGAAAGTCATTTGGACACTCCAACTATGAAAAAATGTGATTTTCCCAATGTCACTCCGGAAATGCAGCAAATCTCTTGTAGCACCTGTATTTGTGAAATTTATCACAAAACATGATACCTGTGTAAAAAATGAAGGAGGTTTTCTTCTTGGACCTATGATGGAAAAAAACCTCTCTCACTTTTATCAAATTCATCTTTGTTTGGTCAGAAACATAGTTTGATGAAAAACTAGCCCTATGAGTGGAAAATGACTTTACTCTTGGAAAGACTTCTTAAAAATGATGGAGAACTGATGTTTATGAGTTTTAAATGACCTCATTCTTACTAATATGACCTACCTTATGGCTCATTTTCTCAAATTTCTTGTTTCCATAGCAAACCCTAGCTTAGTGGGACAGGAAATTAGGGTTTTTCACTTGTGAACAATGATGACTTGGGCACCCTTGGGAAAACTGGTTAAGAAACGAAGCGAGGTTAATGAAAATGATGGATATGAGTTGAAAGTAAAGTAAAATAAGGCAGGATGGGTGGGATGCAAATACCAGTGCTAACTCCAACTGGGGAAGATAGCTCCAAAGGAGGTGTCTAGAGCCGCAGACCTTTGGGAAATCGTTGATCAATTCCTTTATCCATTGGGAAATGGAGTCCAATATATAAACTGAAACTGAAAATATACTACAAAATTAAACCCACATTAACATATCATCAAAGCCTTAAGGCCTTCACCTCGCGCTTCAAACCTTGATGAATTCTATCAACACTTGTTGAAAATAAAATAAAATCAAACTGAAATGATATCAACCTACTCTAATCTGCTGCACAATTGTTGATTAGGTGAAATGATCCTTCCAATGTAACCAATCGAGGAGATGGATACTTACTGAATATTTTCTCTCACTTTCCTTGAGCAGGTAGAATGATGTACATATAGGAAACTCACAATAAAAATTGAAACCAAGACTTATGCTGACAAACAAGACAACATTCATCTTCTCCAATGATTCCAAAAGACTATCAAAGGGATCTTGAAAATTGTTGAGTCCCAAATTTGCATCTTTTCCATACACTTTTCCATACCTTTTTCACTCACCTAAACCTCCCAAATTGTCAATATCATGTGCAAAAGAGCATCTAACATGGTTTTTAATTATATTTTTGTGTTTGCTATTTGATCTAGATTTTGTTCATTCAAATTGTTTAATCTTCACACTTTCCTAGCTCACATAATTTTCCAGCCTATTTTGTGAAACTCTATGCTACAGGTGTCTACAAAGGAAAAGAGCCACATGGGCAGGTCAGGAATGACGTGGACATGGTTCGTATCCTATTGGTTCAAGCAAACTCGTCCAAAGAAGCCGCGGTCAAAGGCGTCCACATGGAAGTCAACCATGGAGTTTCATGTCGGCCGGACTCTGTTTCGTGTCACATAAAGATCCATACGGCCGTTTCTAAGCCTGCGGAGGATAAATCGACATCTGTACAGGGCTCTAGAGTCGAATTCAAGCATCCACCTCTCGTAGATTCACTTTCCAACACGGCCATGCTCCTATATCCGTGGACGTAGTGGTCTACGTGCTCTCTCCCAGCATGAACTTTAGGAGACAGTTATAGTTTGTTGTTATATATAATGCGTTTGCATACGCATATGAAGTTAGTTGATGTTAGTGAATGTAGTCTCTGTTATCTTTTGATTAGTCTGCTCTGTAGTGATTACGCTGCACTTGTGCCGTAACATTACCACTCTGTAATGACTGCTTTTTAATATGAGAAGACTCTTTTTTTCAACTTAATTCGTATTTGAGGACCGTTGCCAAGGCTGTGTAGAGGGCCCCTGCTCAGCTAAGGTTTTGTGTATTAGTGTATATTTCTCATTTCGTTTCTTTGGAAATCATTGTATCATAATCCATTCATATGTTCATACTTTGCAGTTGTTTCATTTCTGTTTATAAACTTCTATAATTTCCATTTCATTTCTGTTTTTCATGTTTTATGATTGTTAACCATTGATCAGTGTTTATGTTTTTCAGGTTTTAGATAGGCAGCCCGGGCATTTTCATAGCTTTTTGACTAATGACATGGAACTAACATTGTTCTGCTGCTAGTTTGCTTTTCATAGCTTTTGTTTAATTTCAGTATTGCTTTGTACATTTCAGTTTTGTTTATCTGCTTCAGTAGTTAAAATTTAGATATATTAAGCTGCTCATAGCATCTTCAGTTGCCTCCGAAAGCCACAGCTGGACTGATGGTGAGGGATTGCATTATGAAATGTGGAGTTTAGTATTAGTTTCTTTTCTGCAAATTTAGATATATTAAATCATGCATAGCATCTTCAGTTGCCTCCGAAAGCCACAGCTGGACTGATGGTGAGGGATTGCATTATGAAATGTGGAGTTTAGTATTAGTTTCTTTTCTGCAAATTTAGATATATTAAATCATGCATGACACTTTTCAAGAGCCCAAAGCTGCTGCAAAAAGAAAATGGGATCAGACAGGTGAGGATTGAATCATGAATGTGTTGCTTAGTATTAGTTTACTTTCTGCAAATTAAATATCAGTTACTCAAATTGTTTATGATTACTTCCGAAAATCATAGCTGGACTAATGATGAAGGGTCAGAAGATAAATTGATGTAATCTGATTTAGATTTATTTTTTTGCAATTTTTGAATTTCCTTAAGCATAGTTTCTTTTATGTTTAGTTGGCAGCAAGAATAGTTTGGTTTTCATGCTCACTAGTTTACTGTTTTGATTTATTAGATTAGCAGCACCTTTTCATTTCAGCAGTACATTTTCATTTTCTTTCAAGTCTTGCCATTGTAAATTTCAATTTGCTTTTTAAAGTTTCAAGTTGGTAAATCATTATAGGGGATATCACTTCCTTGAACAAATATAACCAAACTTGTTTTCATTTTAGAATTTCCATTTCAACTTAGAAAAACCAAAAACGACAAAAAGTTAAGAAATAGGTTATCTTGCACATATAGTGCGCCGCACTTCATCAGCTTACGATTCCCGGATTGACAAATTAAATGCAGCAATTTAGGACACACTAAATTGACCAAACAAAAATTCTGAAGCATTAACTTGTCTTGAGATCTAGCAGCAAAAATATAATTACTCCCTTCATTCTGATCTAAAAGAACACTTGGTTGTTGATCGATAGGAAGGCATGGGGAAGTATAACCTTCTGCTTTTTGAGTGTTGGCTGCAAATTCTTGAAGCATGAGAAACTTTGATTCTTTCTCTAGCCTACTGTCTCTCTTTGACTCATACTCCTCAATTGATAGTCTATGTCATCCTTAAACAAGAAACATTATTCAATATTAACAAACATGACAACCCTATCATCTCATGAAAGAAAACAATTTCTGTTAGCTGATCTCCATGCAAGGAATCATCATCATAAATTGGTTTACTCACCACAATTTCCTATATAGTTTCATAAAGCTCCTCATCAAAATTATCTTCAGATTTATCATACTTAGGAAAATCAAGTTTAGGAGAAACTTCATCAAATATGAACATTGAAAAAGGAGGTTTTCTTTCTTCATGATGATCCATAAATCTAGTTTCAGGATTGTCCTGATTTAAACTTAGATTTTCATTTTTAAAAATGGAAGAAGTTTTACCAACACTTTCTTGACTATGTGAACACTGCAAACTTGCATTAGCTTGGGCTGTAATATGACTATTTAGGAGCTGATCTATCTCATCTTCAGACAACGGAGAAAGTACTCTTTGTTTTCTTTTGATAACATAATAATTGTCTTCTTTCTCTCTTAAAGATTCACAAGGATTCTGAATATCTTCTTTAAAATTTGGCTGATCAACTTGTCGTATTGCTGCAAGAATCGTCTCCTGTGGGAAGTCTTTATGAACATCAAGACAATATACATTATCTTTTTCTTCCATGAGAGAAAAAAATTTCTCTTTTTAGTGATGAAAAATATTGCCATGCAAAGCCTCCAAGGTATCTTCATCCATGAACTCATTGTCATCATAAGAATCCTCTAGGTTTTGAAAGAAAACCTCAAAATGATCACAACAATTATAAACCAAAGACAAGGAAGGGTAGGAATCCTAGTATTCTTCATAAAATATTGAATGGAAAGCTCTAAGAGAAAAAATATTGGTAGGTGGAAAACCTTCATACCAAGATTGTGCTTTTCCTTCGAGAGAAGCCATGAACATCTTTAAAAGACAATCTTCAGGAAATTCAACCTTCAACTTGCATGTATGCATGTGAAATTTAACCATATGTAAAGCAACATCATTACTATCCTCATATTTAAATATAGGAAAATTCCTTTGCAAATCTACCTTAGGCATCTTATTTGGGAAACCTGGAATGTGATCCCGGCTCATGGGAGCATACCTTCTTGCAACCATTTCCATCTTGAAAAATCTTGAAGCTACTAATATTCATGCAGTGGAGTCAACATGAAGTGTTGGTTTTCTGTATCTTTCAGTGAATGGAGTTGCCAGGTGAATGGTTCAGCCTTCATATGTGTCCAACTGTTCTTCACCATCAAAAATTAGATCTAAATCTTTGTCATTCTTTCCCAAGGAAGATCTAATCTTATCACTTCCCCATTGGAGTCACCAAAATTTTATCACTCGGATTGAACCTCAAGCTGAGATAGGCAATTGTGAGGTAACCTCAAACCATGCTTAGCCAAGTAGCTAGCCATACTAGGCCAGGAGAGGGATCTCTCCGTATGGATCACAATCAAAAGGAATGAGGAAAGAAGATATTAGGCTAGGTATAGTATCTCAGGGTTTTGATTTTGATTATGTAAGGTTTTGCTGGATCAATGGGAGTCAAACAATCAAGGCAAGGAAATTAGGTCAAGATTTGCAGGGTGTTCTATGGGGCAAGGTAAGAAAAATGTTTAGCACTTTAGCGTTTTGATGATGCGATAATTAAGACAGGTGAGGAGCTAGAAAGAGCATGGTGAATTCATGGTTTCTTTCTAAACTGAAGAAAGTACAAATTAGGAATGTTTACCCAAAACAGAGCATAGAAATTATGGATTCTGTTCATCTAAATTGAAAACATTCATTTAATAGCAATGAAATGATGGATTAAGTAATAAAAAATTCTAACATATGAGCACAAAAGAAGAAACTAAAACTAAACAAAATACCACATGGATCCCATAAAAATAGGTGCAAATTTGATTAATTTCCAGGAAAAAACTGATACAAAAATATGTCTCTTGAGATGCCAAAGCTCCAAGTGAATCCAACCATTACAATGACTGATGAAATACATCATATAAACCTCAAAACCACTCTCCATAGCCTCAAGGAGTCGAATCCATGAGATAGGGATCATTTTCACCTACTCCCAAACAAGAATCTAAAGACTAGGAAGACCCAACAATTTGCCTCTAAAAGAGAGGAAACTGATTCATTTGACCTCTAGAGGACTTATCTAATGTATCTACCTTAGATAACAATAAAAAAATGACATTTAAATTTATATTGACCTTTTACATTAGTAATTTCACATTTCCCAAGATAAAAATTCAAACTAGAGTGAAAATCAAAAAATTGCTGAAGACTTTGAAAATTGCAATTTTCCTGGCAAACACACAATGCCATGACAGGAAAAATAACCTCTTTTGCAAGCAACCTTTGGAGACCTTTCCGGTGTCCAAATCATCTCCAAGATAGCTCAATGGAAATATCTCCGAGTCTATTTTCCAAATATTCCTCCAGTTTCCAAAATGGTGCTCATCTGCCTTGTCAAAAAGTGAATCTCCCAAGACTGGTAAAAGTGCAGTGCCAAGGTAAAAAATGAGGCAGAAACATGAAAATTCGGTGGTTTTTTGCACTTTTGAGGGACCATTTCTCCTCCAAATTTTCTGAAACTTGCCAGGGTTGATTTATTCATCATTCTGAACATGATGGTGGTGGCCATTTGTCAATTGGAGGCTCCAAAAAGGAGCACAACGCCAATGGCGTTGCGCGTTTGGCAGAATTTTTGTGCAACAAAATTGCTCAAAAAACCAAAAATGAAATAAAGTGCCAAATATGCCAAAAACTTGCCAAAATTGTGAGATTACTTTCTGATCAAGTGCTTGAGGCATGAAGAGACACCTCAACAAGTATTTCTAACCTCTCCTTCTCCTTTTTCTTGGTCAAAGCTTGAATATTTGCATGGGCTCATTTGAGCTTGGCCCTTGCAATTTTGTTCCTCACTGACACCTCTATCCTCCTCTTCATACATTTTGAATTTTGAAGGATTTGGAAACCCTAGGGTAAATGGAATGGGATGAAGGGAGTGAGATATGAGATGAATAGCTTAGGAAAATGGAGGGAGTCAATGTAAATGAAAACTTAGGTCTGTGAAAACCCTAGGATTTAACAATATTTATGACTGATATGTGTTTTAGGGATATGAATATGGATATGGTGCATGAAAAATGGGAAGGAAATGAAAAATATGGTTTCATAGGCAACAAAACACTTCAAATATTTTATGGAACACCAAATATATTTAGAAGAGAGGTTATTTAGGGTGCACTTAATGTTTTAAAGCCTCTTGAAGAAATTGGTGAGGAGATTTGAGCTTGTTGGGGGTGTTGCAACTCTTTAAAACCCTCCCTGATCAAATGCACAACACTCTGGACAAATGCGCAACGCTAAGACAAACACGCAGCACCGATGGTTAAACGCGCAACGCCAAGGCAAACACGCAACACCCCTGCAACATCGTTTTGCAGACAACATTTGAAGGCCTTCCCGGTGTCCAAGTTGGGAATATGATAGCTCGTTGGAAATATTATCCTATATAATTTATAAATATACCTTTTTTTTTGTTTGGAGTTTATTTTCCTTGTAAAAGTTTAATTTTCCCAAGACTGGTCAAAAAGTGTTGAATGAGGGTGAAAAAATGCAGAGTGCTGGTGCAAACAACTTTTGGAGGCCTTCCTCAACTCCAAATTTAGCTCAGCATAGCTCATTGGAAATATCTCCCTGTCTAGTTATCATTTGACTCATCAAGAAAGTCATTGGGACACTCTAGGTATGAGAAAACTTGATTTTCCCAAGGTCACTCCAGAAATGCAGCAAACCTCTTGTAGCACTTGTATTTGTGACATTTTCAAGAACCATGATACCTGTGTAAAAAATGAAATAATTTTTATTCCTGGACCTATGATGGACAAAAACCGCTCTCAGTTTTATCAAATTCATATTTTTTGGGTCAGAAACATATTTTGAAGAAAAATTGGCCCTATGAGTGGCAAATGACTTGACTCTTGGAAAGAGTTCTTAAAAAATGATGGAGACATAATGTTTCTGAGTTTGAAATGAACTAATACTTACTGATATGACCTACCTTATGGCTCATCTTCTCAAATGCCTCGTTTCCATAGCAAACCCTAGCTAAGTGGGACAGGAAATTAGGGTTTGGCGCTTGTGAACAATGATGACTTGGGCACCCTTGGGAAAAATGATTAAGAAACGAAGCGAGGTCAATGAAAATGACAGAGATGAGGTGAAAGTAAATTAAATAATGTGGGATGGGTGGGATGCAAATACCAGTGCTAACACCATCTGCGCTGAAAGTGATAGAATAGATTTGATTGAAGAGTACCTTGCTACTAGTGAAAGGGTCTACTCATAATCAATTCCATCCACCTAAGATAACCCTTTGGCCACAAATATGGCCTTTTGTTTCTTGAAACTCCCATATGATGCTTTATTCACCTTGTAGATCCACCTGGATCCTACAACTGACTTGTCCTCTGGTCTTGGGACAACTTCCCATGCATTGTTCCTGATAATGGAGTCATACTCCTCTATCATGGCATCAACCCATGCTGGTTTCTTCACTTCTTCCTTGAATGAGTATGAATTAGTCTCTACACTCTCTCTCATAAGAGCCATGTATCCAGTGTACCGATCTGATGACCTCCTCTGCTTGTGATGGGATGTGGGTGCTCCCACATTCTCTCTAGCATCATGCACCAACCTGTCAGTCTCTATTGTGTGCTTCCTTCCATATGGATGCCTCTACATGAGTGGGTGCTTCCACTATATACTCCTCTGCATGTGGTTGCTCCACATTCTGAGGTTCCTCTTTTGGAGCTAAAATATCCTCATCTCCATGCAATTGAATCGACCTCCCAAGGGAAATTCTCATGGCCTTCTCTTCATCAAATTTCACATCTATATAAACGATTGTCATCTTATGAGATGGATGGTACACCCAATAGTTCTGAGGTGAATTAGTGTACACCACAAATATTCCCAACTCAGATGTTGGTTCTATCTTTTTCCATGCATCCTTGGAAACATGACACTAAACTGATGAACCAAATATTCTGAAGTGCGCCACATCTAGTTTCTTACCTGAAAAATCTTCCTCTGGTGTACTCATCCCAATAATGCGATGAGGACTCCTGTTTTTTACATATACCGTTGTGTTGCATGCTTCAACCCACAAGTGCAATGGTAGGCCTTGATCATCAAACATCGCTCGTGCAAATCCCACAATACCTATTTCTTTCTTTCTACAACCCCATTTTTTGTTGGTTATGGGGTTTTATTAACTCTCGTCGAATAATTTATGATGCACATAAGTTATTTAACTCATTCGACACATGTTCTCCACCGTTGTCACTCCTAAGAGCCTTCATTTTCCTGCCTTTATATTTCTCAACAAGTTCTTTGAACTCACAAAATTTTGAGAACATCTAATCTTTCTTCTGCATGAATATCCAACACTTACATGAGAAATCATCTACAAATATCACATAATACCTATGCTTGGTCATGGAGGCTATCGAGAACATTCCACACACATCTGAGTGAACTCTTTAAAGGATTGCTTGTGCTCAACTATCCTTATCATGAAAGGTGGCTTTGGTGTACTTCCCCATTGTACACCCTTTGAATGTATCACATTTCTCTAGTGCACCCTTGGGAAGTCCTATAGAAATATATTGCATGATATTCAAAGATCCATGTTGTATATGGCCCAATATTATATGCCATAATTCACTGGTGTCTTAGCTCTACACATTCTCTGCTTTCATTCTCAAAGCATAAAAATCTTCTACATCAAATTTGTAGGCGTTCTTCACCATAAATTCGATCTTCTTTGCCTATCTCGCGGCTATGTGACGAAGGAAAACTTTTAATTTTCTAAATATCACATCTTAAACATAATATTCCAACCTAGCAATTGAAACTTAATTATTCTTCAAACCCAGAACATACATGACATCTTTCAATGTGAGAGGAGAACCATAATCCCTATGAAAAGTAATAGTATTGATGTAAATCACGTTATACCTTCCATCATCTCCCATCTAGATGTGCATATGGAGGTCCTTCTCCTCCAAGTCGTTGAAAAATTATTTGTTGTTGGTCATATGGAATGAGGCTACAATATCCAGGTACCGCACAGTACCCATGAGGGTGAAATCCAACTCGAATTTTGAAGCAAGAGCTTCACCTGCTGCTCCTCCTGGGGACTTCTATTCGGCCTTCTTGTGAAGACACTTCATGGCATAGTGTCCCATCTTATGACAGTGAAAAAATTTAATCTTCTAAAAGTTCTTATTCTTTCCTATCTAACCATAATCTGAGTTGGAATGGGATGAATTAAATTTCCCTTTCTTTGACTTTCCAGCCAAGGCACAATTCTCCTCATCATCATGCTTGGATGAGGATCCATATCTGGTGTTCCGCAGAATATCTTCTTGCACCAAGTCATACCACAAATGCTCACACTCTGGTAGCTTCTCCCTCCCATTTACTGAATTCTAGTAGTTGTGCCGGCTATTGCGAAGGCCTAGAATTTCTAGGCTAATGAGACCATCTTTAGCAATTGTAAGACCAACACTTCCAAGCTAATCCTGACATTGGGTGAACTTAGTCAAGTAATTTGGTAATGTGTCTCCCTTATCTATCTTGATTTCCTGATCTTTTCCTTCAATTCCATCTTCATGTGATCATTATTGTTTTGAAACAATTTTTTCAAGACCTTCCTCATTCCATATGGATTTTCCTTTCCATGGAGGTTCGAGACAATATGATCTTGAACTCCTTCTAGTGGGATCCTTCTTGTATTTTCTACATTCTTCTTCTAGGTCACTAGATCTTGAGAAGCAGTTGTTGGAGGCTTAGGAATATCATTTTCTATGAACTCCTTCAGCCTGTTATATTTCACCACTATTTCCATCATATCCTTCCAAGCTATGTAATTCGAGTTTGCCTCAAGGGAATACTCTAGTCTCAATCCATATAATGGCATCCAATTGGCCTTGAAGAATGATATTGCAAATTTGATTCACCTGCACATAAAAAAACTTGTATTCTTATCTTCTATAGTGATTTCTAATTTGATACCATGTAAAATTCCTTTTATATTAAAACTGCTAATTGTCATTTTCTAAACAAATAGACTTTAATCTACGCTAATAATTTAAACGAACGAAAAATCACTAAGCATACAAGAGAAATATTTAAATCAACACATTACACAATGATTTTGTGGGGAAATCCATGGCTAAAAACCCTGCTATCTATATATTTAATTAGTTAGAAAATAGGACAAGATTACAATTTTTTTATCAAGCCTGAGAAACCTCAGCACTATATATATCTATCTATCTCACTGCTTCCTAGAAAATCCTAGGCCAATACTTCACCAAATTTTGGCTTTCCATTGTCCCTATTTTCTTGCATTGTTTCCTTGTGTAATTAGACCCTATTAATCAGGGAAATCCCCATCCAATGTTGTGCAATCCATCAAGGGCCTTCCTCTGAATGCATGCACCACCTGTACAATTTGGATGATTATACAACTGATAGTACAATTCCCTTGAAATCCAATATAAACTGGGTTAATCTTAGTTGACACATGCATTAGCTATTTATGGTTGATCTATCAGTTCTCTGGTTGATCACTAAGTGTGGCTCAAGTTCCACTTCCATAGTTTGGCCTTCCAATAACTCCTCCAAAAATTGGAACTAGTTAAAACAGAATTTTCAGTTCACACACACATGAGTTATTTATGGTTGATCTGTCAGTTCTCTGGTTGATAAATAAGTGTGGTTCAAGTTCCACTTCCACACTTTAACCTTCCGGTAGCTCCTCCAACAATTGGAACTAGTTAAACTGAATTTAACTTAGATAAATTGAGTTAGTTAATTACAACTCAAAATAAACTCAATCAGGTATCCTAAAAAGTAGGAGCCACTCTACATGACTCATGTTAGACCCTCAACTCAAATTAACTGAACCAAATACGCCAAACTAACTAATTTAACTCGTAGAAGTTGTCATGAGATGTATAATTTCAATTTTCTTCTATTTTAATTCAAGGGAAAATTAAATTATAACCTCTCTTGGTGCCATTTTCAACATATATTTTCTAAAGGCATCAAATTTTCCATATTCACATTGGTATATAATGAGCGATTGGATCTGGGTAAGACATCTAGCTCAAGTAGAAAAGGATGATATAAACAAATGATTCCAAATGCTCGGTTTTTTTCAATTTCATAGATGAGATTACAACCATTGATAATACTTCATGGATATGCATGAGTATCTGTTAGGGTCCCATCACTAGTAAAAAATGATGAAATTAATGACTAGGTGACTAAAAAAGTTAGTCACCGCAATTATTTCAAGTGAATTACTACTAAATTTGAGCAATTTTAAGTGACCTAGATAAAAATGACTAACTTAAATGACTAATTTAGTCTAGGAATAAAATATACAACTAGATAATAAGTGACTAAACTAAAAGCGACTAACTTAAATGACTAATTTAGTTTAGGGATAAAATATATGACTAGATAATAAGTGACTAAACTAAAAGTGACTAACTTAAATGACTAATTTAGTCTAGGATTAAAATATATGACTAGATAATAAGTGGCACAAGTAATAATGATTAATGTAAATTACTATTATAGTCCAAGAATAAAAACATGACCAAATAATAAGTATAACAAGTATATGAATTAGTAATTTATGTGAGTAATTTTTAGTTGTGTCACTCCATAAATAGAAAATTGCAATTTTGATACCGAAGTATTACATTTCACTACAGGGGTCTCTGAATCCATTTGCAGTGTTGAAATTTAGAGACAAAGGGGTCTCTGAATTTACAGTGATAAAATTTTGAATACTCTTCTGTCTCTAAAGTTTAACACTACAAATGGATTCATTTACAATTAACATAATTGCATGTATCATCTATCTACTTTACACTAATGCCTTCATTATAATTTTAGTAAAAATAATATTTAGATAGCCAAATTAGTATCTATATTTATGTGTAATCTTTGTCCATAAATTAGTTTAATTTTTAAACTTCATTGATTTATGTTAAAAGTGTGAGCTCATTTAAATCTAGTATTAAATCATCATATTTGCGTTAGATAAATACTAAATAGATAAACCTAATATATATATATATATATAGAGAGAGAGAGAGAGAGAGAGAGAGAGAGAGAGAGAGTAAATAAGTATGAACCTTTATTAATTTAGGCATGAACCTTAATTATTTTTTTTAATGTTGTATGAACCTTTTGTAATTCAATGTTCTATTCATGTAGAAAAAAATAAGTACATAATGCAGCGTACAAAACAGGTGGTCTCATCCTGACCAGGTTTGTTGACCAAAATTTGCACTAGATGAAAAAAATACAAAAGAGAGACTAGGGAAATTCTCCATAAACGGTTGGGCCAGAGGCACCAAAACAAAGATAAAACATAAAGAACACCAGATAGCATACTAGTCGTAAGATGTGATGGATGCAGGGTTGTCTGGGGTTGTTCCTGGAGGCGGTGGAGGACAAAAGTCACATTGAATGTGCCCTTCAAAGTGCGCCAACCAAGTGTCCATCTTTTTTACTTTCTCATTAGTGAGTTGATTTTGGCCTCACCAAACCACTACTAGTCTCTTCCGGACTTGGCATTGTAAATAGTGCATTATGTCTAATGTTGCCATCTGCTCTGCATGCTCCTCAAACACATGAAATTGCATAAATTTTGGTGGGTAGCAACCACTAGTAAGTCTACACATTTACAATTTTACCCCTACACAAGTGTTGATAAGTCTTAGTAAATATGTTTAGTTACATCTTATTCCTATCCATTTTGTATGCATAGACTTGCTTAAATGATGGGAAGTAAATGATGATAAATATGTTATTTAATACTTCCTTCAAAGCTTAAGATTGAAAAATCACTGCAAAATTATCTAAAAATAACGCATCAATTATATTACAACCATATCCATAAATTATGGCATAAAATATGTCAGTGAATCCACATGACATTATCTTCTCTAAACGGTGTAATAAGGCCAAATTACCGTCCAATCAAATGTTTGAAAATTTTCCTAATAATATTGAAAAATAAATATTTATTTTTCAAAGAACATTACAAGTCAATACTAAACTAATAGTTGTCAACAAACAAATTGATTACTAGAGCCATCCCTTGGTAGAGACTAAAAAAGCACTGGACAACTTCTAAAATATTATGGGTTGAAAGAATTTGTCATCTTTATGACAGGAAGAAAGTTATAAATAAATATTACTTTCTCTTGAAATGTCCTATACACACCCACATTAGATCACAATTCAAACTATCATTATTTTAACTTATTAATTCATCACAATTATAAATTTAGAAATACTTGTCCTTTTTATATATAATTTTTTTTTACAATAAAAAATTAAATTATATATTTAAAAATATAAACTAAATATTTAAACCCAAGATACCCACCATTATTTTAACTTATTAATTCATCACAATTATAAATTTAGAAATGCTTATCTTTTTTATATATAATTTTTTTTACAATAAAAAATTAAATTATATATATAAAAATATAAATTAAATATTTAAACCCAAGATACCTACCATTATTTTAACTTATTAATTCATGACAACTATAAATTTAGAAATACTTATCTTTTTATATATAATATTTTTTACAATAAAACATTAAATTATATATTTTAAAATATAAACTAAATATTTAAACCCAAGATACCTACCATTATTTTAACTTATTAATTTATCACAACTATAAATTTAAAAATATTTATCTTTTTATATATAATTTTTTTTACAATGTAAAAATATTTATATTTTTATATATATATTTATTTTACAATGAAAAATTAAATTATATATTTTAAAATATAAACTAAATATTTAAACCAAAAGTATCAATGTACCAAATGAAACACAACGTTTACACTAAGCTTCCCAAAAGGCGCTCATTTTACAAATCTGTACACCCACAGGAAAGAGCACAATGCGTGGGAAGTCAATTTCAGCTCACATGAAAAAGCACAATGCGCGGGAAGAAAATTTACAAACACAATGAAGAGGGCACACTGAGCGGGAAGAAAATATACAAAAAAAAGAAGAAGAGAGCACACTGCAGCAAATTCCTAAAGTCCTCTTACTGTCAAAGTTTCCTCCATATTCTCCTCGGCAACCGCCACGGTCCAGAACTGCCTTGGAGCTTCCGTCAAATTTAGAGGCAAGACGGCCACAACAATCCATAAACCATGGACGAAGAGGTAGCAGGATTTGATTATCACAAAATTATAATCAAGTCGGATAGCCCTGAAGTGGAGGATTTTTTTATATCCAGTTCCGATCTTTCTTATTTCTTAATTCAAATGCAGGAAAAAGAATCTCCGGAAAAAGATGCACCACTTTCCAGTGGATTCGTAATGGAAAGCCGTGGCAGGGATCAGGCACAAAATTGAGCAGTTCCATCAGGACCACCGCTGGATTTCGTTCCATAAATTCCTGCCAAAGAGCCCAATTCCCCTGCCGACTGAAGAATACCTCTGGAACAAGTAAGTATGCAAGAACCCAATTTTGTTTCTTTTTGAATGTCGGTTCAAATCTCATTTTGAAGTGGCCTGGATAGATGCCCTCTAAATTTCAATAACTTTTTGAATCAGTCGTCTGTTATGTTATGCAATCTGAATTTTGCCCAACCTAATAGTCACTGGGAATTACCTTCGAAGTTCTACAACTGGTTATGTTTAGATAAATTGCTTAATCATAATGTACCAAGTTATATGGTGAATCCCTGAGGTGGAGTTATTAAAGTAATTTTTCCTCATAAGAATAATGTAGCGACTCATCATAGCGAAATTATTTTACACTATCAGAGGCAAAATTGCCCAGCACCCCAACCCCCCAAGAATGCAAGACATTTTCCATGTTATTGTTTTTAAGATATCCATCTGCAAAAACCTGGATATATGAAAAGAATTTCAAGGGCATTAACATGGAAAATGTCTTGCCTTTCCTAGGTATCCAAAGCTTTTGCAGCCAATTATGTTGACATGCCATACTTCTACACACAATTATTGTAATATGCCAAATGTTTTCATCTTGTTATGTTAAGAGAAATGAAAAATCAGATATGTAAGCTGTTCCTAGCAACAAAGTAGAAGAGCAAGACACTCTTGAAGTGGATTTTCTGTTTGGAGCTGGTGAAACTTAGGGCTCAAACCTGAAATTCAATGCTTATTAGGTATCCATGTTCTAACTTTGTCTTGGAAAGCCACTCATAACTTTTGATCAATGCCATCCATGCTCTTAGAATTTCGCTCATAGTAGTCTTGGCGCTCCGAGGCATTGATGAATGGATTGTTCTATATTGATGTGGCTTCTCTAACTAGTGACGAAACTAGTAATAATGGTAGCATTAGGTCAAGGAATTAATGTGAATGAGGCAAAATAACGAAGTAGAACTAAATATCTGCATGCACTGGCACTGCTTGACCACCCGTCAAGAGAAAACTGATGCACTGGTACCGCTTGACCACTCGTCAAGACAAAATTGTGGCTATCTTCACTTATTGTCACCACTTGATTGTCTTCATCTACTAGCATCACTTATCATCTGCATCTACTGCCATTGCTTGACTTATACTGCGTCATTTATTGTTGTTGTTGTAGGCTATGGATATTTTGGTTGTGATGGTCTATCTCTTTGTATTGCTCATTGTTGCTTGTTGTGAAGGTCATGAATGCTTCCTAATTAGTTTTCCACAAGCCAAAGCCTTCTGCTATCTTGACCTCTGCTTACCATAGAGGATATATTCTCGTAGAGGATGTATTCTCGAATAAGGAAGTGCCAAGCTGCTCCCATGCTGCTGCATCCAACATGGACTTAGTGAAATCGAATTCTTCAGTCCCTGTAGCAGCTTACTTTGAAGCTTTTGAATCATGTGGAGCATAGAACATCTGAAGCAAAAATTGCTTTTAGGTATGTACTATCATTTAAATGTTTGTTTTACCCATGTATAAGCCCTTATTAGAACATCACTATAGTCTGCAAAATGGTTCACACCTCCACAAATGGAAAGATTAATTGTGGCTAAGTGAAAATGGGCAACAAATGGAATCCAAATCACATTGATTATCATAGTTTTTAAAAGATGAATATATTTGAGTATACATATTTTCTATTTTTGGAAATTTCAACAATGCCATGATAAAAAAGATTAAATTCTGAGTTTAAAAAATATTACATAGAAGTTACAGAATATATATTTGATTTTAAATGGAGGACATATGGTTGAACTGGCACAATTTAATACTTTGGGCATGAACATAATTGTTCCAATTTAATACTCTGGGCATGAACACAATTATCAGGGCATGAATACAATTCAACAATATTGAAATAGATGATAAAGAAAAACTAAACCAACACACACCTGTTCTGTTTAATCAACAAGTAAGATTAATTGGCATGAGCTTCCATTTATCATTATTCAATGATTGATATCCTTACCTCATGTTGTCTGCTATTTGGTTGGTGCATGCATTCTTTCGGTGCAGCAATCAACAACTTTCATGATGGGGTGGGGTGTGCCTAGCCTGTCGGAGGTAAGCTTGTTGTTATATCATTAATAAGAATGACTGCCCAGTGTCATGACCTGTTTCACAAAAAACGTGCCTTGCTGAAGATCCTGCCTTGGGGTCCTGTTGCCTAACTCGAGTCTAGTCTGAAAGGATCCTACCTACTTCACCAAAGCCTATTCTAACGTAAGTCCGCCTAAAGGAGGTCCTTCTAACAATGGGAAATATTAAGTATGGTGTATGGATCCCCCACATCGGTGATGAGGCCTATTTTCAGTAAGGGTTGAGTTCGGCAATAAGCTTTTTCCTTAATAGTTGAACTGGGCGAGAATGTTACTTTCCCTCCGGGAGTATGGGCTGGGTGGAGAGGAAGATAAATTTCACTTTCCCACTAGCCACATTCCAGCTTCTGGTTAATGCACAGTCTACAACTAGCTATTTTGTTTGGACCTTCCAAATCTCCCTTGCCTTCCAATTCTCGCAACTTCCTTCTCTCTAGATTACCGGAAGTTGATTTGTTTTATTATCCCCGTGCTAGTAACTGCGTAGGGGTGCATAGATAGCAATGCCAAAAGCCATGCAACCAACACTATGTATCAGAAATCAATTTGTTTTATTATCCTCGTGCTAGTAACCACGTAGGGGTGCATAGATAACAATGCCAAAAGCCACACAATCAACACTATCTATTGGAAATAATTTTTTTTATTCTCCCCGTGCTAGTAACCGCGTAGGGGTTCATAGATAACAATGCCAAAATCCACAACCAAACACTATGTACCTGATAATTTCCCATCCTTCACATGTGCAATTGAAAAACTCTATATACCCGAAAAACCCTCCAGAACTGCACTGGCAACGATGAGATTTGATATATTCACATTGTTTATCGCAATTCAAGTGTCATTTTTGAATTTTCTACTCTAAAAGGAGTGTCGTCTTCATCCTCCATAGGTGACACCACGAGGTCATCTTGTTTTACTTCTGAACAAGTTGCAGCAAGGATACAATTGACTTCCAGGGGACTTTTTGCCAGATGATGGCCTGCTTCTGAGGCATTTTAATTTAGAATTCTTGAGAGTATATGAATGAACTGAATTTTGAGCCCTTACCTATTCATTAACGCAAATCATTGTTAGACATGGGTTCATTCAAAGGTTGTACCAGTAAGTGAGGTGGATGATCCAAGTATGGTAATGAATGGAGCACTCAACGGACACGTGAAATGCATGCAAGCTCCAACTCAAGTGTTTTCCTTCCATCATTTTGTATAATAATAGACACAAATTACTTGCAAGGTGCCACATTATATGTGTATCTCATATCTCTATCTAAAAAAAGAATTGGAAATTCACTAAAAGTTATCCAATACACCAAAAACCGCATAAGGTCAAAAATAGATATACATCTTTATGATTGAAATACTTAGGCCATTAAACGAAACATCCATAACAAATGTTGAAGCCTCCCCATAAACTTTCTACAATGGATGGGTTCTCCTACTCCCCACCATTAAATGAGAAGTAATGATTTCTGTCATGGATGGGCACTATTAAAAGACAGGTAAACCATCTAAATTAAAAATAAACTCTTATTAGGAGAACAATGATGTGGGAGCTTTAAAGGTTGTAACATCCGCTCTTCAGGTCTCCTCCAAATAAACTAACAAACTCATATTTTATTCTGCAAGACAAAAGTACAACGTGTGGCGATGGTATTACCCGGTAGAAAGACAAAAGCACAAGGTGAAGCTTGCTCATAAAGCTGTAGCATATAATTATAAAAAACAAGTAAAAATCCTACCACCCAATAATGATTTTAAAAGATCACGATATCTATCTCTCATAAGGACGAGGGGTGATCCTCTTGTCATCATGATTAAAAGGTGTAGCTCCTCAATAAAGATCAATTATTATAGACAAATGGGCGAAATCCCTAGGAATTCAGACAATGAAAATCACTTGCATGTCAAGTTCTACAACAAAGACTTAATCTAAGTAAGAATGTATCAGCCTCAAAAATGAGTTGAACAATCAATTTAATGTCATTATTATAGTAAATTTCAGACAAAAATAAGCCTCTCAAAATTTAAAACCAAATATATCAAATTTCTATTCAAAGCATCCTCAAACAAACTAATTATATGTATTTATAAGAGTAAAAACCTGAAAAAAATGTAATGGATTGTTGAACAAGTTGAGTAAGCCATACATTTAAACAAACAAATTTGATATTTCATGAAGAGCTGATAGCGATTTACAATATAAATTCAAAGAAACTGAATAAATATTCATTTCAAAAAAAGTTAAAATATAGAGCAAAACAATTCTATATGTTAATAAATTGGAAAATCGCTTATCACTTCTATTAGGGATTGGCTCGACATGAACCAAGTTGTTTCAACCCATTGCCAAGGGCGATAGAGCATACGTATTCACTCGAGGGACTCAAACAAAGTTACGCCTCAAACAATAAAGGCCATCAATTGCCACAGGGGGTTAGTGGATTCATAATGACAAGAGAAAAGGTCATCAATTGTCGCAGGGGGTTGCTGGATGGGAAATCGAATCGAGAAAATATCAATGAATTGGGAAGCGCTCACTCAACAACCTATCTGCCATTGATTATGAAGGGATAGAACTAGTAGCCCCATCAGTGGCACCTAATTTTGGGAGAGGAAAGAGGAAAGATATCAAGGGTTAGAAATGAACTAAAGACAAAACTTCATGTTTTTGACAAAAGCAGATCTCTCTTTGACGAGGGAGAAAAGAGACTGGCTTTCCTCATTTCAATACACAGTTGACACAGAAGCTTTTCCCTTAGATGGCAACATAATGAAAGCCATTCAATCTCATTTTAAGCATTGGGGTATCTCGCCCCTTCCAGTATATGCAATGAATAAAAAGGGGGTCACACGGTTAGTTGTACACTGAGTAGCTTCTTTCTCCACGCAACTATTCAGGAAACAATTGTGCAGTAGTGCAGGCAGATGCGCTAATAATTGCATGGCCGACAACATAGTTTTTGGTGAAACAACTTCACACCCTCCACGACTCCTTAGCAGACAATTTGGCAATGCACACAAAGGAAAATGAAAAAGCATGGTACAATAGGTAGCATACTTTTGATGAACCTTGGACACTATAGTACCTAACTCAACTCTTAAAAACTAAAATGTTAAATTTGACTTAACTAGCTGAGTAAAAAAATCAAAATATTAAAGCTAGGAAGATTGTTGACATAGCTTATCCACTGTAGCAAGGCAATTGGAATATAGAGACCCACTTAGAATCTACATATTTCTCAAGAAGTTGACAAAATTTCTCTAGAACCTTTAAAACCCCAAGCATTGCCATTGTTGTGGGTGTGATTGTGTTAATTTTGATTAACATGTTCTTTGCATAATACAATTACTTCAATGTTTCTTATAAGACCATTTATTAATCCACACATGAAATATCATCTTATTGGTTGAAACTGAAGAAAGAACATAAATTTTAACTGTAGAATACAAACCAAGAAAAAATAACACAAATATATGGCACAAGCCAGGGAAAAATCTCAAGGCGAGGAAAACCCTTGATCACTTCTTATTATCAATATCCAATGTTCAACAAAGTGAGAGTACAATAATATGAGTCAAAATATACTTGTTAAATTAGTGTTCTAAATAGTCCTAAAGCTTACTGCCTGGTTAGGGTTCCTAACAATCACTGAGTAACCTTGTTCCAATGAATTGTACCCTTTGTTGTCCTTTACAAGACGTCCAATAATGCTGCAGGACTTGCGGTTCCTTTTCAAGGCATGCAACAACAATCCTATGCTAACAGTTATAAGAAGATGCTCACAAACGAGGGTTAAACTCTTTGTTTACATTGCGTCCCTCTCTTCTTGAATGAAGCTAGGGTAAAGGACTCAGATTAGTTCATGCTTCCCTTCCACACATGCTTTCATACTAGCTGTTGTAGTAGCATTTCCTGTGGCCTGAACCAGAATACAAAGCATGAACAAATAAACCCCAAAAACTCACTTTTAAACCAGTGTCCTGATCTGTGGCTCCACACAAATAATTCAACCTTCTCTTGAAGAGATTCACACCCAAAAACCATGACGAAACATCACGCAAAATTTCCCTCAAACCTGCATCTCGCTGCCTGCTCCTATTCGAACCTATGGGAGATCAATACAACACGTCCTCCTTGCTTATCCACACTGTGGTTGCCTCAGAAAGAATTACCCAAGAGTTGAATGCACTCTTTTAGGATGATCTATAATGAAGATGAGGGATCCCTATATATATAAAAATTTATACTTATGGAGGTGAAGCCGACCTTAACACTTGGAGGCAAAATTTGAATTTCAAATTTTCAGTTTTCCTGCCTTAATAAGGTTATGTCTTGTGGAATTTATTTTGAAATAAATAATATTTTTCTCATCCAAATTTGGTGATTTTAGGTCTATTTTGGTCCTCTCGAAAAGAGGGATTAAATGGAATGATCATCTCCATCAACTGAGCAGATCTGAGTAGAATTTGGCCCTAGTTGCCAATTTTAACACTCCCTCTTAAATAGGGAGAATTCCACCTGCCATTCCATCTGCTGTCATAGATCATCATGCCATCCTGCCATTATGAACCATAATGAACCATATATGTCTTCTTTTCTCTGCTCTACTGAGCACTGATGTGAATAATAAAGAAGAATTGATTGATAGTGTTTCACAAGACCTTGCCACTCTTCACTGACAAAATTCAGTCCGGAGGTAGAACCTCAATTGATCCCAAATCAAGTAGATAAACACCAAGCATTCTAGCATAGAGAGTACGACAATACACAATGCATCCATCAATAGTGATATGGTCTCTATCCTCATTTCCCAACTCATTGGCCAGATGAGAGGTACTTCCCATGAGTCCCAGACTTCATGGGTAGGATGATGTAGAAACACCAACAGGGAAAGAGTATATCACATCCTGCTCATAATCACATGTAGGGAAAGGAGAAACTACTTTCTAAAAACACACATCACAATCACATGTAGGGAAAGGATAAACCACATCCTACATGCATGCAAAACACCGAGAGTAGGGAAAGGAAGAACCATGTCCTACATGCATGCAAACCAAAAATAGTAGGAAGGATCCTACACGTGGGGAAATTATGGACCACATCCCACCGATATGTCAACCATCAATCATAGGGAATGAGCATCCTACATGTGGGGAAAATGATGAACCAAGTCCGACTGACATTTTCACAACTAGATGCCTGAATGCATCTCTCTTTGGGGTACCCACGGGAGAAGGTGAACCACTCATTTTTCTCATATGCCGTAGGGGAAGGTGAACCACTCATCCTATGCATATCTCATAATACGTAGGGGACGGTGAACCACTTATCCTACACACGTGTCCACAAACGTAGGGGAAGGTGAACCACTTATCCTACACACGTGTTAGCTGTCACAGGGAAAGGTGAACCACTCAACCTGTATACCGTGAACTTATAAGGGAAGGTGAACCACTCACCGTAGGGTCATTTATAGCTCAAAGAAGTACCCCATGCCTTGAGGAGCTCCCAGAGCTCAATGTTCAACCGAGCCCCTCGTATTAGGGTCTTTCCAGGACACCCAACCTCTCTCTCTCTGAAGGAAGTTAAATTTGTCCTTACCAAGGGGTTTTGAGGGGATGTTGTTAACCTGTACATCCATCCTGTAATGCTGGAGCTAGATTGCTCCCCACTGTGCCATATCAAATAAAGTGGAACCTGATGTTAAGTGGCGGATTCCAACACATGCTCACATGACTCAAATGTCTTCATAATAGGCCATGCTAGCTGCTTCATTCGTTCAGCCTCAGCAGTGCTCCCAAACTTTAGTCCTTCATTCATTCATGAAATAAAGGTGGATCCCAAGAGATATAGGATCTAGAAGTGCTCTTTCCATTTATCATTCTGCCAATCCAACAATTTTGGTAGAGTACTACAGATCACAGTTAACATGGATATCTTATTGAGCATTAGAGCCTTCACAAGTTGTATGCATTCAGATCAGCAACTTGTCCATTTTATTAGAATTTTAATCTTTAGGAAGAAGTGCATCAAGGCTAATACAAACCCTCTCACATCGAGAGGATCTTTATCTGTGGACAAACATCATTAATAGATGTAAACCGACCATAACTCCCTCTGAAGATCGAAAAAGTAACTTTGCCCAAAACATAGCCATTAGGCTATCTGCAACCTGCTATTAATCAAGGTCATTCAGTCATAGTCATTTGGCTTCTGCATATCAACGTCTTATGACATGGTATTTCTATTGTAAAAATCAATAGGCAAGAAGAGTTGACAAGCCATTTTGCCAGGGATTCCATAGCTCCCTCTGAAGACTTACTTCAATTGAACATTCAACCTTTTTCAATATTCTCCTCCTCTTTAAGATGTGAAATTATCATGTTGCAACTATATCAACAAACTTTCAATTACCAAACTTCAGCAATGCACAAGTAAACTCTCTCACATGTTCTTCCCATTTAACTGACAGACCTCAACAACAGTATATCAATAGAACCTTATTATTGATTTCATAAGTATTACTGACTGAATGAATATACCAAGGGACTTGAACCATCCTCATCCAAGAAAACCTTCTCTGCCATTACACAATTCAAGCTAGTCTGATCTCTGAAATGCAAATCCTAGCAATATTTGTAATGATCTTGTTGTGTCACTGTACTGGCACCCACCATATAACAGTAACACGCTAGCATTTTTATTAGAACATAAAATTCTCGGACCATTCTACCTTTACCACAGTTCTTAAACTTGGACCAGAACATTTTCCCATTTGAACAAATGCTACTATTGGTGATGCTTCTTAGGATGAATACACTTTTGTACTTCAATTTTATTGATATCCCTAACTGTATGGAGGTGCCAAGTGATTCACCTCGAAACTTCCTTAGAGTGATTTGCTTTGACTTTTCTTTCCGTAAGAGGTGTACTTCAAAATTTTACATGCTTGATATAGATGACCTTGAAGAGAAGTCTTAAATACCTCAAAACAACCTTCAACTATATATATTGACTGTAAATTTAGTACCTTTGATATGCTTCAGATCAACATACAATCAATATTCAGATTTTGAACCTTGGGAAATCTCAATCAAATCTGAATTTGACACGAATGATTGGCTTAGAAGCTCACCCTAAATGTTTCTTTAGTAAATGTACTATCATACCTTAAATGCACATCCTTACAGAATTGCAAATATTTCGTATAAGATTCTGAGGAAGGGGTTTCATCTTAGTGAGTTTAAGATCTGATCACTAAATTTTCAGCATTAAATTTGTGCAATATTGTTCACTGGATACATCAGATTTGTCTAAAATAATATTGAAGACTCTGCCTTAATGAAATGCATGCTTCATATATGATGCGCAGATCAATTATTGAAGGATGGATGGATGGCCTTTAAAATTACTAGAATATTAACCCTCAGACAATAATTCTTCAAGATTCAGCCTGAAGTGCTCTACAGAAATTTTCGAATGACCATACAATATGTCTACAAATTTGTAGACTCAGTGTATTAACCTAGGAAATTTCTACCTCAGGTTCAAGCTCATAACTGAATTATTCTAGATGAGATATACCAACCCAATTATATATCACAATGATACTGAAGTGATACGAATTTCTTTAGAATTTAACCTTTCAAGAATTGCCACAAAGTTATGCATAACATAGATGAAGCGCAAGTAGGTCACGAGAATCTTCCAAGATTGATTGAAATAAAAAAAAACATAAACACCCTTTGAACAGGCACTATGCATGTAAGCTCCAAAATGTTTCAAGACATGATCTCTGAACTAAGTTGAGATTTCTAAAGATATAAACTGTGACTTTAATTTGATAACTTTGGAAGAATTTCATGACCTTGTGCACATCTTGGAGCTTGTTGTGTTGAGTATCAGCAAGGTTGTGACTGTTGCAAGCTTCCACGGATTTTCTTCAGGACTCCACGCAGATATTGAAGACTGTACAAGGGCCACAAAAGGAATAAATAGTTTTTCTTTTCTTCCAACATTTAGGGAAAAGACCTCAAGCATACACTGGAAAAGTTTGGTACTTTGAGCACTAATTCAGTTGATGTTCTTCAACAGACAACAAACGTCCAATGATGAAGTGTCAATATTGTTGAGATGCGAGTTGAGGTATATACCAATATGGAGGAGCATACCATTGTCCGAGAGTAGAGTAGAAACATATGGCATGAATCTTATACCTTTAGGAGCGAGAGGTTTGAGACATAGGTGTTGAGAAACCTTAATGTTGTTCCATAATTCTTCTAACTTGCATATTTTCCAAATGAAGTGGCCCTAAAACAGTCCTAGAATCTTGACCCTGAAAGATCGTTACAGATGAATAACTTAGAAACTGTCAGAGATCCTCCTTCCTTTTTCTGTAAATCAATTAGGCAGTCTGCACTCATAGTCCACCTCATTTTGTTCAAACTTCAGAGAGGGAGGAGATCATGGATACTTTGAAAACAAAATTATTTCAGTGATTGCTATCACATTCACTCTAGTCTTGGGCTTGTCCTCACCTGGCTCTGATCCCATGTTAATTTTGATTAACACGTTCTTTGTATAATACAGTTACTTCAATGTTCCTTATAAACCCATTTATTAATCCACACGTGAATTGTCATCTTACTGACAGTAACTGAAGAAAGAACATAAATGTTAAATGAAGAAGACAAGCCAAGACAAAATAACACAAAGATATGGCACAAGCCAGGGAAAAACCCCAAGACGGGGAAAACCCTTGGTCATTTCTTCTTATTATCAATATCTAAGGTTCAGCAGAGAGAGTACAATAATATGATTCAAAATAGACTTGCTAAATTATTGTTCAAAACAGTCCTGAAGCTTGCTGCCTGGTTAGGGTTCCTAATAGTCACTGAGTAACCTTCTTCCAATTAATTGTACCCTTTGCTGTCATTTACAAGATGTCCCACAATGATCCAGGACTTGTTGTTCCTTTTCAAGGCATCCAACAACAGTCCTATGCTACCAATAATAAGAATATGCTCACAAACGAGGGTTAAACTCTTTGTTTACATTGTGGCCCTCTCTCCTTGAATGCAGCTAGGGTAAAGGACTCAGATTAGGTCATTCGTCCCTTCCACACATGATTTCATACTAGCTGTTGTAGCAACATTTCCTATGGCCCAAACCAGAATACAAAGCGTGAACAAATAAACCTCAAAACTCACCTTTAAACCAATGTCCTGATCTGTGGCTCCACAAAAAGAATGCAACCTTCTCTTGAAGAGATTCACACCCAAAAACCATGATGAAACATCACTCAGAACTTGCCCTCAAACCTGCAGCTAGCTTCATGATCCTACTTGAACCTATGGGAGGTCAATACATCACGTCCTCCTTGCTTCTCCAAGCCGCGGCCGCCTCAGAAATAATTACCCAAGATTTGAATGCACTCTTTTAGGATGATCTCTAATTAAGATGAGTGATCCATATATATATATATATATATATATATAACAATTTGTCCTTATAGAGGTGAAGCCGATCTTAACACTTGGAGACAAAATTTGAATTTCAAATTTTCAAATTTCCCACCTTAATAGGGTTATGTCTTATGGAATTTCTTTTAAATAAATAAATATTTTTCCTTATCCAAAGTTGGTGACCTTTAGGTCGATTTTGGTCCTCTCAAAAAGAGGGATTCAATGGAATGATCATCTTCATCAACTAAGCATATCTAAGTATAATTTGGCCCTAGTTGCCAATCTTAACAGATTGTTGTTTTCACAGTCTCATTATTTCAAAGAAGAAAACAAAATATTAGTAGTGCTTACGAGACAACAGACAATAGACTAAGTATCAATAAGTTATAACTAAGGATTTTGTAAGGAAATCTCTCACTATTGATTATTCTAGAGTACTCAAATGGTTGGAATCCTTTGGCAAATGAAGGGACAAGTTGTGAACGCTTCCAGAGCTTTAGATTTAAGCTTGAGGAGATTGAATTTGCAACACAATATTTCTTTGAAAAGACTTTGTTGAGGAAAAACAACTACTGTGCCGCTTACAAGGGGTTTATTGAGAGACATGTCTTTTTTGGTTGTCAAAATCATCAATAAGATGAGTTGCATGACGGAGGAATTATAATTCCAAGAGGGTCTCAAGACTCTTTCGCGTGGTGAGGTTTAGAGTCTTTTGTTATTCCAGAGGCAGAGGCGAGTGCTTTCTTGTGTAGATTTTGCACCCAATGATAATCTATTGCAGTTTCTGGATACAAAAGATGGGAGGGTACTTGAATGGCCTGACAGAGTAAGGATTGCACAGTTTTGTGAAAGGTAAGTCTCATTTCCTTGTTTGTTTTCTTTTGGTTTGTTTTTAGATGTCAGTATGCTGAGGAATCATATGTATTTTTCCTTAACTAACACATTCACATAGTAGAAATGGTGTTACAGCAAGCACAGTTTCATTAGATAAAGCATGTGGCTGGGAGTCCATTATAAATGCAAATAATGTTAAATGTGGGTGAAAATTCTTTTGCTACAAGACCAGATTATTCTTCTCTTATTTTCAAAGTTGAGGCTCAAGTTATTCACTTTTGGCTTAGAAATTGTGTAACAAAGCCAACCTCAATAGAGGCAAATTTCAAGCAATTCCTTTCCTTCACAAAAAAAGAATCAATGTTGAAGATCTTGCCCATCTACTTCTTTTCTCAGACACCAAATTTACATATCAAAAATAATTTGTCGTAGTATAGAAGTAATCTATCGATGTTAAGCGCATGAACCAAAGAGAAAATTTCATGCACCAGAAAGAGCTTTCAGGTCATGAATGGATTCATAGCCATTTGAGTTGTGTCAAGAGGTGAACCAGAAATAATGTTGCTACCCTTCCAGTTAGCCATGAAAAAGAAGCAATGGAGTCTACATCAGATGAGGATGGGGTACTGGTTGTATTCGTTGTGCCATTTTCGCACAATCAAAATCAAACAAGTCAGCAACATTATCATTTACTCATAAATTACAAGAACTTCTTGGTCTACAGACATAAAAATCACTACTGTAAAAACATTCAAGGATGATTGGTCTCTTTGTCTAGACAGTCAGAAGGGGGTAAATGGATGTAGGACAATGATTGTTGTGCTCTTTACCCCAAATGGGCATGAAATCGACCCACATGTAGTTAGCACGCAACACACAGTGGTGTTTGTCAACTCATGATCACAAGTTCATGTCTCATACGGCCTCCCTATAGACAAGCACAATGACAGATTATAAGCTGGCCTAGGAAAATGGCGATACAATCCTTACCGCCTGTTAGGGTTCTTCAAATTCAGTAACAGGAGGTATATCAGTCATAAAGTTTCAGAAAATCAGATATAAAGGCGATTGGCTTCTGATCGCGGTTTTTACAATAGCGTAGATCCTAAACCCAACCTCCAATGTAATGAGACTCTAGTCATTTCTAGTCCCTAGGATTAGCCAATGAGAACTACAAGAATCACAAACCTGCTAATATTTAGTTTTCAAATTAGAAACATTTAATGTGCACAACTTTTGAGATTTGGAAATCTTAGGTAAATGGCTAAGATCCCATAGACCTCCATGAATCATTCCCTAAATTGTATATATGAAGAAGAATGTAAGAGAATATAAGAGAAAATGCAGGATCATCAGTGATCTGGCCTTGCAGGGTGGCTAGGCAAGCTAACGTTACTACATAGAAACCACAGCGATACTAAATAGTATTCCAAAAGAAGCCCACATCAATATAATTATGTTTATAGATTGTTTTAGTCAGGATATGTCCAAACTAACATTTTAAACTCATACTCAAACAGAAAAATAAAATAAAAAAGAAGAAGGAACAAAAACTAGACACCACAACGATACTACACAGTATTCCAGAAGAAGCCCACATCAATATAATTATGTTTATAGATTGTTTTAGTCATGATATGTCCAAACTAACATTTTAAACCGATACTCAAACAGAAAAGAAAAAAAAGAGCAGAAGGAACAACAACTAGAACTTAAAATATGGGTAACTAACAGGAAACAGTAGATCTAGGACTTTACCTAGATGTTGTATACAGACAAGATTCATAGCCTGCAAGAAATTAAAGTTCAAACACATTGGAGCCTTTTAGGTCTGTGTTGAAAGCCTTCTTTTGTGGCTATTCATTGGCATTTAGAAGGCTAAATCTGATTCGTTTTGAGGCAGACTTTTCGCTTTTTCTAAGGCTATGTCTGACTTGTTTGAGGCACATTTCGTTGGTCTTTTCTGAGGCTCAGATCTGGTTTCCTGATGCCCATTTCGGCCTGCCTGAGGGCACCATCTGAGGCACATTTCTATGATTATTTTCAGCCTCCCTTGACAAGGATCTCTGTGGCTACCTGTAGCATCTATTCGGCCTGCTCAACAGATTTTTATCTGAGGCTATTTTGCTATGTTAATGAGGTAAGTTTGTCCCTCTTCCTGAGGTAGCTCTAAGATCAAATTTCGACCACTTAAGCAAAATTATATCCACGTAGACAAGGTAACACTTCTGTGAACTTGAATTTAATTTTCACATTGTCTTGGGGAGGGTTCTTCACAGGTTTGTCAGAAGTTTTCAAGCAATTTTTCTAAGGAAAATTTTAATAAAATTGTGAACCCTAATCCAAGGGCCTCTGAGGCTTTTTCATTGTTTTCCTGAGGCTTATTTTGTTGGCATCCGAAAAATTATGTTGAAGGGCAAGAAGCACCCTAGTCAAGGCTTGATCTAAGGGTTTTTGAGTCAGTTTTCAAAATATTTTTTCTAAACCACTTCAGTCATTGAAAAACAGTGTGTTAACTTAAGAAGCTTGTTTGAATCATCTCAAGGAGATTACAATCTGAGCCTTGTGCTATACAAAAAATTTCAAACACTGAAGACATCAGTGACATCATCAAAGATTGCAATCAAAGATATATCAGTGACAGAAGGAAAGGGAAAAAAAGGGACATCTCCAAATCAATGACAAAAAGATCCATGAAGAAGGAGATCTGAAGTATATCTAAACCTTTCTGAGGTCTGATCAAGGGTCTATTCAAAGGGCTGACAGAAGTCTATAAAGAAGCAAACTTGAGTGGAATAAAGATCTAGGCAAGTAATTGAAAGAGAATTGATTGTGAGCCAAGGTTTCTTCATTTCCTGTGGTATGATATTTTCAGACAAAGGAAAGGGAAGACTTGAGATATCTCAAAGGCATCTTCAGGCACAACACTTGGCAGTAAGTGGCACTCTTCATATCAAGAATCTTGAGGTATAAGACATGTTATGTTCAAATTGTTGAGGAAAGAATTTTTTAGGAGAATTATACAAGGAACAGACTGTATATATAAGCAGGGACAGAACCAAAGTGTTTTTGACCATTCTATGACAGAGCTAATGACCACTTGTTGTTAAATCATTCCAGAGTGTTTACCTTATAAAAATGTCTTGCTAATTGTGTAGACGGTCTAGCTAATTATGCAAGTTGGATACTGTTATAATTTACTCATCTGCAATTAGTGAAATATGCTTTATCATTTTTCTTCAGCACTAAAGGCAGAAAACTTCCATAAATTCGAAATCTGGAAAATTTTGTAGAGAAATTGCAAGTCCATTAATATTTTTTTCATTTCATCACCCCACACTATTTTTTGTTGTTTCTTTGGGCTTTTCCTAAATGTGTGTTTTAGTGTGGAAGTGCCACATTGTTTTCATACAAGAAGATTCTAAATACCTATCCTTTTAGGACTTGTTGCTTTGTTTGGTCATTTTATCCATTTCAAGCCATTGATTTGGGTTGTTAATGAATCCATATAAATTACCAAGGTAGGACATTTAACAATGTTTGTAGAGTGTTTTGGATTGCTTGAAGGTTTGCTTTTTAAGGGTATACTCTTGTTTGGTCATGCATATCACCTTTCATAATCTTGCAGGACTCTTATTCCATGTTCATTTCATTTGGGAGATAATTGATGTAGAGTGCAGCGAGGATTGCCTAGAAATTGCATACGAATTTGAGCACTTGCTTTAAAGATGTTAATTTCCTTTGTCATCCATATTACTTCAGGCCTATGCCTTTCACCAGATTATGTTTTTGCCCGATTTTATACATCAAAACTACCTGTTATGGTACATGGCTGTCGTTTGATGTCTACTGTTTCTCAATGTGTATCAAGTCCTAAGGAAGGACATTCAGTGATTTTTGTAGAATGTTGTGTAACACCTTCCAAAGGTTTACTATTTTAGGGTTATGGCCTTTTTGCTTTAGTTATGCATATTACTTTTCATTTCTCTTGGACTCTTATTCAATGTTCTAGTTATCCAGTAGATATTTACTGTAGAAAGCAACAATGCCTCCTTAGATGTTGTGAAGGACTCTTAGCATGTGCTTAAAATATATTAATTAATGCCTTATTTGTATGGTCCGTGGATATCATTTTGTTGCTCTATATATGTGCTCTCCAATGAAATTTCAATGGTATTGATTGCAGGGAAATTACCTGGAACACTGTGTAACCTGGTTTGGTCAAAATTCCCTTCTCTCAGGCTGCCAGTAACGACATCTGCATGTGAAAAGAGTTTAGTTGAGGGTGGAAAAGGAGATTTTTGAGCTGAAATTCCTCGTTATAAACACCAATGCTGTAATCAAGGGTTGTATGCATCATTCTTGTGTCTTTTGTCTACCATATTCTAGATAAGGTATGTTGTAGAATTTGGTGTAATAATATTGTGTATTACTAGTAAATGAATTGAAGGTTCAACTAGGATCAGATTTCCCTTACACATAAGAAGGCCATCAAGTATATTGAGATGATTAGCTTTGATATAATTCATTTGTATATTAATTGTGAGAACTATTATATAAAACAGGGAATTCTCCTGTCTTGAGGAGGACCGAGTTTCCTATATCCCAATGCCGATATTTGCAACACCATAGAGACATGCTATCTTCCCTCTTAGACTAATGAGAACCCTATCGACTCCTGCCAGTTCAGGGTTTCGTTTCAAGGCACCATCAAAACAAAAAATGAAGGCTTTTTGAGTCTGACTCCACTGATGAAATTCTTGTGGAGCTATATGAAGCTGCCAACATGATTGTGGACATACTTACCTGGGTCAGGAAGAAGAACAAGAATATTTAAAATTAAATTGATCTAGCAAATGAAGTTCTTACTTGTCTAGATCTTGATCTGGAATGAATTTAATCCCTTTTGAATTAAGATTTTTAGATAGCAGTTCTTTATCTTTAATTTCCACCATCTCCATTTTACTCATCATCTATTTGGAAGATGGCACGATTTTTTGCCAGCCAGATTTCCAACATAAGAATTTAGACAATGCAAACTAGAACCTTTCAAAAGAGCCTTGCAAGATGGGAATACAATTTGTTGACAAAGGTTCCCAAAAATATGTAACTTTGTGTGCTTAAGGAATGCCAAAAATGTTGCAACCTGCTCCAAAAAACTTAGACCTGAAACGTGCTCAAATATGGCATAATAAGTCTGTCATAACAGATTATATTATTTTCCACAGGACTCAGTTCTGAAGCTCTCCTACAGATCTGAATTTTTTTTTTCGTAAATAAGTCTCAAAATAGTCCTTTAAACACTGTCTCAAACAGTCATGAACATTCCTTTAACTGCAACCTAATAGAAGCTTATACTGCATCCCTTCCTGCAGCCTACACAGGCCTATTGTGGCTCTTCTTGTGGCTTACACAGATCTGACAATCACAATGTTGTAGGCATTTCAGAGATATTCCCAAAACCAATGATCTGAAGTGTGTTCTTTTTTTTTCTCCATAGTTTGCTGTAGCATAGATAATCAAATCATCCATAAATTTGTTGCATGTATTTCTCTTAGTAATTTTGCTGTGACCCCATCTTCATGAATGAAGCATTCAGATAAATTAGGCTTAGATTAGGGCATTTTTATGGGATCTTTTTAGCGAGCTTTAGGATCCCATATTCAAGATGGGAGTACTCTTGGTCAGGTAGGGTATTGATAAATATGACATCATGTTGTGGCAGCCATTATTCAAGGAAATATGAGGGGAGCTAATACTTGACTTCTTCAAGCCACAGGTCCATCGTTATCCTCAAGTTTGTAAGTTCAAACGTTTCTGGATCAAACATAGGAACAATTTTATGCTGGCCATGAACATCAGTGTTGTAGACAGGGAGTTGTTTTATATGAGAAATTAAAGCTACCCGAATATAATTTATATTTAGGAGAAGAAACTCCTTTGAAGATAATTTATCATACCTATGAACAATAAGAGACAAACCTAGAAATGATTTTGCTCACTGTGTAGTTAATCAATTATGGGTTTGCACAAGTCCTCTTGTTTTCCTAGATATTGGTTTGTTCTTTCAATATGACAATACTATTCATCTTCAATAAGGATTCCTTCAACAAATGGAATGGACCTTTCTGCTTTTGTGTCATATGGTTCACAAAACGGCTTGATGATCTGATCAGCCTTTTTTTATTCCTCATCAGAGTCCATGTCATATGTCGGATGACCATCAAAGGAAAAAATATCAAACCTTACACTGTTCTGTTTCAAATTTAATAGGCAATGCTGATTAGAGATGCACATAATTATGGGTGCCAAAGTTTCTACCATAGTCAAAATCACAGATAGGAGTGTTGGTCTCTTGAACCTTAAGGGATCTTCAGGATTTCCATTCATTAATGAATGTCTTATTACTCTCATTCTCAAGAAAACTAGAACTACAGTTTGGTTCATTGTCTCCATTTGCGCTCAGGATTTTGTCATATATTGGTTTAATTTCCATTTTCCAGTGTAGAAAAAAGGCATGACATGATACCCATGTCATCACGTGCTAAGTCTTCTAGGGTGATTGCAAGAGTGGTAGAAAGTTGTTTCCTACCCTCCTGTTGATATTCATCCTTTGCATTCAGGACCTTTTCTCACACTATCAATCATCCAAATCATTCAATAAATTTAGCATATGCTAGGAAAGATGGAATTTCCTTGTATCTTTACAAGAAGAATTGGGTGATTACAAGAACCGAGTAATGGTGTGGTTGGTCTTCAAAAGTAAAAATTCATCTTCTTTCAAGAATCTATTAGGGTCTTCAATTGACCAAGCAAGACATGGCCTCCAAAGATCCACTCCTCCTCTATAATATAGTCCTAAAGTTCCATGTGAGGAATATCCAAGGTCTGTTGAAACTTGAAGCAATGCACTTCTTTCATTGCTCTGTTTATTACAATATTTTTGTGTAGATAGAGTCTGAGTCACTTGGTTCACGTTTTTCTTTGAATTTAACTATAATGTTAGACTTATAATCATTCATTGGCTTGTATTAAGTAGCGACCATTGTTGATCCCTTTAAGACATGACGATTTTGTATAAAGGGTTGACAAAGTTTTCTTGCAACTTTAAGGTATGTCTAAATTCAAGTTTTAAATTTAAAATTTAGTGAACACAATGACATAGGATGCATTTTCCTCTTCAAGAATTATAGGCCTAAATTTTTGTCTTCATAGATACCTTGATCAAAGGTTCTTGTCATTTCTCATCAGGGCGGTGGTTACCTTCATACACCATAAGCTCTAGTATCTTGCTATGATAGTCACATCGATTACCTCTTTCTTCTAGGTTGTGATTATGACTAGGCTTAATTGCTCGACATTATCCACCCAAACTGAAGTCAGGGTGTGGTTGGGTTCACTAGGGGAGTATAGTTTCTATGAAAACAATATCAATGTTTCTTCAATTGATGGTTAGATCACCGTCTTTTCTACTATTATGAATTCATTGTACTTGGATGCTAAAAGAGTTTTGACACAATCCTTTCCCTTATCTTTAGTTTCTACAACCCTTAAAGGGACTTTTTGGAGGTGACTGTGGTCTAGCCATTCAAAACTTAGAAATGTGAAGAATAAACAATCTAATTCAACAAGAGATAATGCTAGACAAAACTGCAGCAATAATTTTGTTAATTCTGTAATTGGAGAGAAGCAAGATCTTGGAAATGTTCTCCATCTTGGGCATGAGACTGTTACTCCATGAGGGCTTTAGCAATACATCCGGTCTCCAAGAATGCCTCCAAAATTTGCTTCTTCAAGTCTTCAATAGATATTCAACAATACCACAAGGATGTCTGCCTTAGTAAGCGACCTATATAAACATGGAAAATATTCAATAAGCCTCCTTCAATAAGGGTCAATGATTATTCTCCAATTTCAAAGACTGCTTCACAAAGGCTCCCAAAAATATGTAACTGTGTGTGCTTAAGGAATGCCAAAAATGTTGCAACTTGCTCCAAAAAACTTAGACCTAAAACGTGCTCAAATATGCCATAACAAGTCTTTCATAACAGATTATATTATTTTCCACAAGACTCAGTTCTGAAGCTCTCCTACAGATCTGAATTTTTTTGTTCGTAAATAAGGCTCAAAACAGTCCTTTAAACATTGTCTTAAACAGGCATGAACATGCCTTTAACTGCAGCCTAACACAAGCTTATACTGCATCCCTTCCTGCAGCCTACACAGGCTAGTGTGTCTCTTCTTGTGGCTTACACAGATATGACAATCACAATGTTGTACGCATTTCAGAGATATGCCCAAAACCAACGATCTAAAGTGTGTCTCTTTTTTTTTCTCCACAGTTTGCTGTAGCATAGATAATCTGAGTTCTGGTTGACTGTTGTCCTCAAGATTTTGAGCTTTCACATATATTATTGCAATTCTAGATCAGCAAGTCCAAGTTTGAAAAACGTATAAATATATTTTCCCAAATATATCCTTAACTGTCCTCCTCGGTCGTAGTTCACCTTCTGTGATTCTTCTTTGAAATCTTGACCGAAACTAATGGATAAAATGAAGAGTACGAATTTCTATTTATATTGGTTTGAAATTTGACGAAGAGACACATCTCTTGGACGACATGTCAAGCCTACACAAGTTGGCTTAGGTCAGCTCAATGTCAGAGTTAAATTCCTTAACTTAAAAAATCAATATCTCCCAAACTATTTGGTTTTTCAGGGCAAGTAAGGGCTCGTTAGAAAGGGAAAAATATACTCTACAAGATGGTATAGGATCCATTTTGAAAGGTTGCCTCTAAGGTGGTGATTTTTTTTTCTTTGTGACTGCCCTTGAATTATTTAGTGCAGAAAATGATTAGGACAGTATGGCTTCTTTGTTTGGCTTATCCACTGTTTGTCTTCTCCATTATTTGGCTTCTTTGTCATCATAGGAACATGTAGGACATTCACGTCATCATGATAATGTCTAGCAATGAGTGCATCACTCATGTCATCACATAATGGTGCAGTGATATGCTATAGTGCAGCATTATTAGGAGAAATCCAAAATAGTTTTCCAACCCTCAAATGATCTCCAACCATGATCATCATATGTCATCAAGTATCAAAGTGTATGACATCATCACATAACATCAAGGGTTAAGATTTAGATCAAGTGCATGAAACATTAGATCAAGGACTTCTTAGGGCTTCTTTCATTAGTGGTTTGACTTCTTTGTGATTTGACATCTTCATTGATGGCATGACATCATCATCTTGAACCAGACATATCAAGAATATTGACATCTCGGTTAATGTCATATTGACATCAATGACAACCTTGACCAACAGGAGGAAGATGTGAACCTTCCAGAACCATCCAAAATAATAATCAGTGTTGTCAAGAGTAAGACTTCTTCAAAAGAGCTTGAGAAGCAAGTCTTGAAAGAAGTGGATGACTAGGAAGATGCAATCGAGCTTTCAACTCCTACGAATTAAGTAGCTATTTTAGTTACTGAATGTTCAAGAGACAGAAAGTACTCTAGTGATTTTTTGTTGACAATCAAGGATCGGTGCAAAGATCTACCAAATTATTTTGAATTTTTTCTAAACATTATTGAATTACTAGGAAATTCCCAAGCACTTGCAAGTAATGTAGGAGAGGTTGATGCATTAGCAAGCACTGCGAGAAGAATTTACAGGCAACTGAGTGGGAATTATCTACTTGAACTTTGTGCGAGAAATATGGCGAGTTTGGATGATGATAGATGGGCCAATCCAGTGGATGCTCTTACTAATGGTTGTGATATGTGGATGGAAGCAGATCTTAGTGGTTTCTTTGTTGTGTTTCAAATTGGCCAGGTTATAATACTGGCTTTGCAAGAAATACCTGTGCAATAAAAATGAGTATGAATGTCATCCTTCCTGTAGGGCCTTATGTACAAGCACCACTTACACAAGTTGCAGTATTGAGAATAATTCTGATGCTGATAGGTGGCAGTGTGCTTCTGGTTCACAGAAGGGTTTGATTCCTCCTCCACAGCCTTCTCTACCCACAATTCATATATTAGAGAACCAATATGAAGTGGGCAAGGTTTCTGATGAGGATCAGTCGAAACAAAGACAAATTAAATCCATCCTTAATAAATTAATGCCCCAAAACTTTGAGAAACTTTTTGAACAGGTCAAAGAAGTGAACATGGAATTTGCATCATGTCTTCATGGTATAATATCTCAAATATTTGACAAAGCCTTGATGGAGCTGACTTTTTGTGAAATGTATGCAAAATTCAATTTTCATCTTGCTGTAGGAATACCATAATTTTATGAAGATAATGAGAAGGTTGTTTTCAAGTGAGTTATTTTGAAAAAATGTCAGGAATAATTTGAAAAAGATGAAAGAGAAGAGGCAGAGGCTAAGAAATTAGAAGAGCATGGTGAAAAAATCCTTTCAGCAGAAGAAAGACGGGAGAAGAAGGTTGCAGCACGACGACGAATGCTAGGAAATATAAGGTTTATTATTGAGCTTTATAAAGAAAGTATGTTGACCAAAATAATTATGCATGCATGCATCAAGAAATTAATTGGTGAATTTAAACATCCATAGGAGGAAAATGTTGAAGATTTGTGCAAACTGATGAACACTATTGGTCATATGATCGACCATTCAAAGGCCAAGGAGCATATTGATGCTTACTTTGATAGGATGACAAAACTCTCCAATAACTAAGGGCTTCCCTCTATGCTGAGGTTCATGTTGAAGGATTTGATTGATCCGAGGAGGAATGGATGGCAACAAAGGAAGAAATTTGAGGGCCCCAAGAAAATAGAGGAAGTGCATCGGGATGTTGTGCAAAAACTACATGGACAGGGAGGCCACTCTCGAGGTACCAATATGGGACATTCAGGTTGGAGACTTGTGACACCACTTGATCATGGTGTGAGAGGACCTGGAATGCCACCTTACATGGAAAGCACACAGACGAGTTCACTTCCAAATATGGGTGGGATTAAAGGGCCACAACCCCATATGGGACCACGTGACCGTGGATTCACCAGTCAAGATGCTCAGATTGTGGATAGGGCTGAATTTGAAAATCAGTCTATGCCAATCCCTTCAACACACAGAGCTTCTGATGATGGCCACTTGACTCTTGGTCCTAAGGGAGGTCTTGGCAAGGGAATAAGAGGGAGGGCTCAACCTCTGCCATATGCTAAGAGTGCTCTAGCAGATATTCCACCATTCACATCTTGAGTAATATGCAAACAGGTGCAGGTCTGATTTCAGGTTGCAGTTCTGACCGGATGCTAGTGAGCATGAGAGATGCCATTTTGACAAGGACTTATGCTACAGAAAATCCTTTATTTGAAAAATCATGTGTCCAGGAAAGAAATTTTTTGGATAATGACATAAGAGGGTTTAAGAATTCATACTCATTTGGTGACAGAGGTGGGAAGACTGCAAATGCTGAATTTCAACTGTAAGAACATTCTTCTCAAATAACTTTGAGTTCACAACTCATTGAGGTTCAACTTAGGAAAAATGCTGAAATGGAAATTAAAGAATATTACAGATGGATTTTTTTACAAATCTTCCATGCATTTTCATTATGTCTTTTAGAGAAGTCGACAAGTTTCCCTGAATTTTTCTTAATTTTGCATGACATACCATCCAATGTGAGAGATTTGAAGGAGGCAACTTTTTGTGTATATGACCTTAAAGCACCATTGTTCCATTCAACTATGGTTTCACTTTGGATATCAGATTTTTTTTTTTTTTTTCTTCAGGAAATATGTTGAAATTGAATTTATGCAATTTTGTCCCTTTCTTTCTAAATCAAGGACATCTTATTGAAGGGTAATGTGAAATTTTATGTTTGTTCTTATTTAAGTTTGAATTTATTTAAGAACTGCTACAGTCTATGGTCATTTGCGATTATGAATTATAACTATATATAATTTTGATGTTTCTAGGTCGGACACTATACTATTTTCATTGGAGGATGCTACCATTGATGCGCCAAGGCTCTTGAGTTCCTTGGTCATGTAGGGTCAAAATCCACTAAGCTGATTCCATGTCATTAGAACAATTTTGCATCCTTCCTAGGAAAAAAATCCATTACAGAATAGGAGTTGCCCAAGAAGGAATTTATAACATGAAACCAGAAAATTACAAGCAATGCTAGTTTGTCTTTCCAATGCATATGATAGAGAAAATTGTCTTTATTTAGGCTACTCATCCATATAGGGTTCAACGTGCAATTGGTTAACTAGATAATGAATTGTCTTTCCTCAATTTATGTGCAATTCTAATTAATGGCTCAACCTATTCTTCTATCATGTCTACAAGAGACCATGGGTAGGTATGACTAATGGCTCCTCTGCCATTTTTTACTGTAGAGTAGGTGGTCTCAATAGAGTTATAACAGAGTAAAAAATAACTATAAGCTTGGCAACTATACAAATAGGATTTTCCCTAAACTTGACATATTTACTCTTTGTTGATTATGTTTTTCTTTTGGGTGATATGACCAAGGTAGATGAAATTATGTTGAACGACCCCACCCTTGAAGAACTGAAGTTCCTACCTTAAAAACTACCAACAACTGAGGAGCTACAAGAATCAACATCATCTTTGATTTGAACCTAAATAGTTTTATTATCTTCGAGTTTTCACTAATCACAATGACCAATAGATTCTTCTCATGGATTATTTCTCTCATTCTATTTATTATTAAAATCCACAAAATGTATCCCTACATTTAAATCTTGGGGAAAAAAAAATATAATTGTTATCATTTAAATTATCCATATCTCTTGGAGCCCAAAAATACATTTGATTTGGATAAGCTTTATTTATAACCTCAAAAGCAACCCTATTACAAGCTGAAGAACCATTATGTCCTCTTGAGTCTTGAAAAAGTATGATGGAATGAAATTGGGTGAAGACCAGATCCAGGTTTACCATGTCAGAATCTAGGTTCATTGAGATGGCGACCTTGGTTTGAAGATATCCACCATACAAACTAGGACCATCCATACTTATCGTTTCCATCTCTCTTTCATCATCAAGATTAACATACGGAGGACCTATAACCCGTGGAGGCCCATGGTAGTTATTGCAATGTAATTTATTAGAATACATGCCATTTCTTATTATGAGATTTACCACATCCGAAAATGGCATCATTCACATCATTTTGAAGAAGTCTACAAATTAAGTCAACATAATTTTTTTCACATTTACGACTTCCCTCACGTTTGTTGGTTCTTGAAGCTCGAGCACTTTCATAACAAAAATATGCAAAGTCAAACAACAAAAATGGTCCACTCTCTTTTCATTTTCTAATATTATAATGAAGTTTTATTAGGCACACTATTTGTTTGTTTGTTTTGGTTAAAAAAGGGTTTGCTCTTGGTTTTATGCGACTTTCAATTTATCATATGTAGCGTGTTGAGAAATGGGAAAGGATAATGTGTGACATTTATCTTACATAAATTGATGCTGAATGAAAGGATACATAATTTAACCAAACTACAATTCACTTTGGTAAAGGCGGAGGAACATCTTAAAAATCTGCTCAAGGATACACCATATATAAAGTTTGACCATACGTAATATATGCATTTTTCTATTGTAGATATGTTATTTTTTCTACCCAAGATATCACAACAAGAAAATTATTGATATTGTAGAAATTGTTTGAGGACCTCATTGAGGTCAATTTTTCTGATGTCCTATTTGATTGATACTTTCTCATATGTCAGGAAGGCTTTAAATATGAATTAATATCTTCATGAAACAAATCAGATTCAAATTTTATACATATAAAGGATAAAAACAAATGTCAATGTCTTTGTTTGATTGTTACTTGACTCTGCTGTGGGCAGGTTACAGGAAATGTGATTGGAAAAATGACGGGGATACGATGCATATCATGTCTTGGACATGGTTCATTCGCTGTTAGAGATCACTTAGACACCTAAGCCACCGACTTTGGAAATGTTTCTAGTGGGAAGTCCTATGGTTTTTAATGTTCTGATTATTTCACCTCATGGTTATTTTGGGCAAGCAAATGTCTTAGGAATGCTACACACGACATCAGTGGACAGGTAATATTTTTTTTTTATAATCGCAATTTCCATTCCATGACATCCTCTCTTTATTGTTTGATTGTATTTTGGACGTTTCTTTTGATTTTGTTGTCTTTTAACTATGAAATTGAAAATACTTAGTACCATGTCCATTTAAACAACAACCCAAGCTTGCATATGAAATTAGTATTACACTATATTGATTAGAGTCCTTATAGCTATTTTTTGTTAAAATATTTTCATGACTATCAGAAAAAGTTACTTTCATGTTGTTATTTGAGTACATGTTGTTTATATACTTGAATAAGTTCATGCGTTAGAAAATGAAATGTTGTCGTGAATAAAACGACAAGGATTAAACATCACACCTCATATTATTTGTTTTCACAAGTTATCTACAACTCGATCTTTTTAGCATATAACTTAGTTGACATGATTGTTCTTAAGCTTTCCTTGAAAGTTGAATACTAAGTTACTAAGGTGTTCTTTTCTATATATGGTGATATTTTATTTGCTTTGTTTATACAGGTTATCTGGCCACATTATAGTAACAGTTATCGCTTCAAGTTTCTTACTTGTATGGGGAAAAATGGCTTTGAAATTGCTGATGTTGATGTATATGTCATTTAAACTATTTATAGTCTAATTTATTTTATATTCTAGTGTTCATTGTATTTCATGTTTTACACTCATTGTATCTTCTTTTATTTTTAGAAAATGAACTTAGTATTGATGGTAAGAAGCATGAATTGAAAAAAGAGGGGAGCAATAAAATTGTAGAGACAAATGTGAAAAGAGAGAGATGAGAACTGGTCAGGTGATATTCTTAGAGCCAATATCCAGCATAAGTCACACATATAAAGGCTGATGGTCAAGTCTTCAGAGTTGGTGAATTCACCTACAATGCCTTGAAAACACAATGATAATGTTTTGAAGTGATGAAACACCATTTCATGTGTAAATTGTAGTCCAACCAATGGAAAATCATGCATATTGTAATACTTTAACATTTCATATAATATAATTTATGTGGTTGAGATTATTTATAGTTTCACTTGATATTTTTTAGTATTGTAATTAAAATATGCGACATTGTGTTTTCCTATTAGATGAACATGCACATTGTATGACATTTTTTAAATCATACAAATTAATTTATGTTGATTAATAATTAACACAAAATCAATTTAAACTACTAAATTAGTAGTTTATATTGATTAATGATGAACACAAATAAAATGAATATACGACTAAATTAATTATTTATAATGATTATTAATGAAATTAAATGAAATGAATATAAACTATTAAATTAGTTGTTTATATAATGAATAAATGGCTACTTCAAATGATAAATTTGTGACTACAAATGGCGACTAAATTTTGCATGTATACGACTTCTAGTAGCTAATTTACAGTATCTTATAACATGACTAAGATTTAGTCATATTTCTTCGACCATTAATTGGTTTCAAAAGATGACTAAAAATTGCATATATATGATTATTAGTAGCTAATTTACAGTATCTTATAACACGATCAACATTTTGGTCATATTTCTTTGGTCATTAATCGGTTTTATCGAGTGATCATATAGTAATATATTTTGTTGTATATTTGGTCATTAATTGTGACAATTAATGATCAAATTAAAGATTAAATCAATGACCAAATCAACGACTAAATTAATGATCAAACCAATGACTAAATTAATGGCTAAATCAGTGACTAAATTAATGACCAAATTAATGACCAAATATACAACTAGACAACAAAATTGAGATAACCAATTAATGACTAAGCTAAAAAAGACCAAAAGTTGGTCGCGTTATAAGATACTGTAAATTAGCTACTATTGGTCACCGACCGAAAAATAGTCGTTTATGTGCAAATTTTAGTCATTTTTTTAGTAACTAATTAGCCATTTTGTACTAGTGCTGAAAATGAAACTAAAGGAGTAATTGAGCAGTTTCATGAAGGCATTTGTGGAGGACATTATGCTTGGAAGGAAACTACATATAAAATTTTTGAGAGCAGGTTTCTATTGGCCAAAATTGTTTGCACGGGTTGGAGCCAAGGTAAGAATTTATATCCCTTGTCAAATATTTGCTGGAAAACAGAGGTTAGAAGCTCTTCCCCTTGTTCCAGTTTCAGTTGAAGCTCCTTTCTTATAGTGGGGATTATATTTCATTGGTGAAAGAGTTCCATCTTCCAGCAATCAACATAGATGAATATGAACAGTCACTGATTATTTCACAAAGTGGGTAGAATCAATTCATGTTAAGAATGCAACTAATATAATAGTGACGAGATTTGTTTAAGAAAACATATTTTCTAGATTTGGTTGCCCAAGACAAATAGTTATAGACAATGTACAATCTTTCAACAGTATAAAAATGATATAATTTTGTCAAAAATATTAGATTACTTTACATCATTCTACGCCATATTATCCACAGGGTAATGGGTTGGCAGAATCATCAAATAAGAGTCTGATTAAATTCATTAATAAAGTATTAGTTGATCACAAAAGGATTTGGGTCAATCAACTCAAATATAAAGTATGGGAAAACAGGGTTTCAGCTAAAAGGTCTACTAGTAAATCTCATTTTCAACTTGTATATGGAATTGAAGCAATTTTCCCTACACAATTAGCATTTCTAGTCATTAAGTTTTTGCAGGAATCATATGAGGAAGTAGATGCTTTTTCTAGCAGAATCAACCATATTATTGAGCTAAATCAATATAGAGATTAATTTCAGCATAAACTTCAACAATATCAATACAAAATGAAGAGTTTGTTTGATAGGAAGGCTAGAGAAAGATATTTCATACAAGGACATCTAGTTCTCAGATGGGATGCAAGAAGAAAAGAAATGGGAAAGCATGGAAAGTTTGATCATTTATGGTTGGGAACTTTCAGCATTGGTGAAGTGAAAGGAAACAATACATTAATCTTATGCAATTTGGAAGGATAATACTAATCATTTCTAGACAATGGGAAATGCCTCAAGCATTATATTCAATATTAAGTGTTTTAATGATCATCATTGGAAATTTTTTATTTTCTTTTAATTTTTAGCAGCAAGTGTGATTTTCACAACTAAGACTCCACATCTCGAGGAGAAGACACCTGGATCTACAAGTCCTCTACATCCCACAGGGGGAAGTAGTCCCTAGATGGAGCCAATGTTGAAAGTTATTTTAACCTTTGTAATATTTTAGAGTTTTTCTTTTATTTTAAAAAATAAAAAAATAGAGAAAAAAAAAACAAGATTTAAAACAAAAATGAAAAGAAAAGAGAAATAAATAAATAAATAAGGGATTAAAAAATAAAAGAATTAAAAATAATATCCGTAGTATAGTGAGCACATTTAAATGCTGCATTTTATTTTTATATAAATTTTATTATTTTTAACATATTATTATTTGTAATAAGTTGATTTGATTCATCGTCGCGAAGAATTTAAAGGGAATTCATCTTTAAATGGACGAGATCGGGCCCACCCAGATCAACGACCCCTGTTCAATTGTGGGACCCCCCGAGTTATCGATATTTAATGCAAAGGGGGTCTGCAAAGTTATTTTCCTGATCCCACCTTTGGGTATGTGGCAGCCCCACATCAATTTTGGTACCCTTCTCCCTAAAACCATAAACCTCCCACTCCCCCGCAAACCACCAATATTTCTCAATTATTCATTTCGTCGCTCCTCTACCAATTCCACTTATTTTTAATTCTCTATTATACTTAGATATCGCTATCCCTCTAATAAAATTAGCAAGTGATCGTTAACTCATTTATTTCTCTACCAACATTTGAAAACATTCAGTTCTCTGGTTCCATTAACCATTACCCAAAGTTTTCTTGTTTAGAATTTTTTTGTAAATCCTATCTCTTATGAAAAATACATTCTTTGTTGTCTTCTTCTTACAACCAAACCTTCCATATTAGACCTGCAAGTGAACGTCAGCTACTGTCAGCTCACGATCATCATCAATTTTGGGAAATTGTTCTATTGTCCTCAAACATTTTTGTTTTTCCTAATGGATTCCCGTAAAATCAAAATTATCTGTTGACAACCATGTATTACCCTATGTAATCAATTTAGATGAATTACCCTTAGTTAATACTCACTTCAAAATTGTAGAGACCAATTGTGAATTTGACTTGTTCAAATTTCACAATTGGGCCTTTCAGAAATATCAAGATGCTAGTGATGAATTTTTATTTTGGGAATCCCTACTACCTCAGTTTGTTTTCCCGACCTATCATTTTCCATAAGTTTTTACCTGATGTGAAGTTCGCTATCTCCCAAGTCAGACATCTATCATTTCTCATAACAATGAAACCTTGCTTTATACAACTCCTGAGTCAATTTCAAGACCTTCAGTTGAATTCTCAATAATCCTTACACCCTTTTTCAACTGATGTATTAATGGATATTTATCAGTAAATTTCCTTCTCATAAAGTGCCCATATCTTTGAATATTTTATGCCAAAGAACTATGAATTTCCAAGGACCAATCCTCCCTATTTTGCTGCAATGTTCCTTGAGATGTGTAGACAAGTCATTTCCCTAGTTTCTTGTCTATTATGATATCCTAGTGATCAGTCGGTCGATGAAGTACTATTAGGATTTTTATTAGTCTTTTCCTCTTGTAAAAAACTTTCAATTATGTTCAATTATAGTCAGTTCCTCTCAGACATAATTCATGAGCAATTTTTGAAGTTCAGTGTTGAAGGCTCTTTCAAGCACCAAATTTTTGGTCTATTTGTTCTTACATCATCAATCAGAGAGGTTTAAATTTCCTTTGCAGAAGTTGGAAATTACAGGCATCCTGAAACCAGTTATTCATTGGACCTCAATAGTGAGGAAAATTTCTGAAGAATTCTCCTTTAGTGATTTTGTCAATCAGTTCTTCTATGTGGCAATTTTTTTGTTAAACAATGGTGCAGTTCCTAGGATTTCAACTGATATTAAAAGAATTTTACATCTTGGTGAACAATCAAAAGTTGGATACTGGTATTTATACCATAATTTTACAAAAATTAGAATTTATGGATTTGAGATTCAACCATACAAATTGCCAATTTTCCTCCCAATGAGAATTTTTTCTCTTGAATATATTAGACAAATGATGAATGTAGATGATGTTCAATTTTTTTATAGAAAACAAAAATCCCAGTTCAAACCCAAAGCACAGGTTGGCCCATTCATAGCCAACACCAAAGATGTAGAGAAAGAAGTAAATAATTTATTGAAACAGACAAAATTCAAATTAAGTTTTAGTTTGTCTTATTATCCACTTGGAATTATACATTAGTCATAGTTACACAGAAATCAACACCCTATGTGCATGTGGAAAAACCAGATATTGAGCAATATGCCAATAAGGAAGAATGGGAGGAAAATACTCTACATGAAGTTGAGGAAGAAATATGAGTGAGGTAGTATTAGAGACTCCAAAGACCACAAAAAATGAATTAAAGAGGCCAAGGGAAATTCAGTCTCCATCAAGATCATATTTACAGCAAACAAATTTCAAATTCATGAAGATAAGAAAGTCAAAAAATAATGATGAAGAGGAATCCTCATAAACCCAAAATTCTAAAGGACCTTCTACAATTATTCTTACAGAAGAATCATAATTTTCATTGTAGCAGATTGAAGAAACTAGAATAGATTCTCCTTCTTCAAGGAAACATAGTATATTTTCAAGATTTCTAGAAATGAAAAAGAATAATGAAGTACTGAAAACTTCAACATATGCAGAATTTTGGAAACAATATTCTACAACATAGACTAGATTACTTTCTTCCCTGGACAATGAAAAGGGACAGTTCCAATTGGCCTTTTTGGAATCGAAGGTCCTTGTTCCTAAAACTGTTGAAGATTAAAAAACTTATTTGTTTTCTTTTGACACCAACCTGATTCACCCTATAGATCAAATTGATCTTCACAAACAAGTAGGGGAGATGATTTATACATCTTTAACAAGTTTTTTCATGGCAACTTCTAAGCTGCAAGCATCATTAAACAATATTCATTCTCAATTGAAGATAAGAAAGATGTCTTCTCTAGCTATGGATACTAGAATTAAGGGACTTGAAGACCTGGTTTTATAATTAGGATTGAATCCTAAAGATGTAAAAGAAGCAAAAGAAATAATAAAATATAGGAATGCAGATATACAAGCATTAAGGAAATAGTTAAAATTTCCAACAACTGAACATCCACAGGCCCAAGAAGTAAGTCAACTGGACAAGGAGAAAGAAAACCTTCTTTGGATGATTGTTAAGAAAAATATACAGATTCATAAAATGGAAGCAGAGATGGAAAAGTTAATCAAGGAACGAGAGCTACAAATTAACACTGGAGTAGGAACATCTACAACAGGAACATTGATAACATCAGTGTCCACAACAAAAGAGAGTCCACTGGTAATTCAATAGAGCAATTATCTAAAGCCATAGGATATTTTTCAATTAAAAACAAAGAAATTGAAAATCTCAAAGTTTAGTTAGAAAAAATCCAAGACAACAAGATTACAAATGATAATGCATATTTGGCTGAAATATAGAAAAATTTCAAGTTAACTAAGCAATTAGAGATCTATGAAAATGAATCATTAATTACAGAAACATTGTCCCAAGCCAAAGAGAAATTTGGATTGACATTAATGCAATTCTAACTGAATTATTTCCATCAACTGAAATTATGTTTGAGTGGGAAGAATTATTGCAGAGGTCAAAGGTAGTAGTAGTAGAGATTAAATAAGATATAGATCATAAGCTAGGAGAAGCTACTCGAATAATTAAGGTGCTTAATTCTAAAACAAAGGAAGAACTTGAAGAATTTGGAATTGAAGACAGGACTGATGCAGTCCTAGAAGCAGGGAAGGTTTTAACAAAGAGAAATCTAATGTTACATTTGGAGAATAAGTGTCAAAACTTAGAAGTGCAAATCAGAAAATTTCATTGAAAATTTAATGCTTTGTGCCAAAAAGGACTCTCAAAACTGCGAGACTCTAGTGGCCAATTAATTCCACTAGAGAATTACCAACACAGGTTACATGAAATATCATCAGATAAGACAAAATTTTCAAAGGTTAGAGGAATAATTAGTGGAAAAGTTTTCATGGAAGAATTAGAATATGATTTGTTTATTCAACATGAAGCACAACATTTTTTTTTACTAGATCGACTTTTGAAAAATACACAAAAATTGATGAGGCATACATGAAGGTAACATAGTTTTGTATAAGTTACTCGATCTCATTGAATAGAACAAAATGCAGAATTATAGGAGCATAAAGTAAGATAGCAGGGGAAGAGAACATAAAATTTAATTTCTAGTAGTAGTCATCAAACAACAACCTCGAATTGTGTGCTGATTATTCAAATCAAATTAGAATAGCTACTTTTTTATTCTATTTTTGTAAGTATCCAAATTATTTTGGATAATATTTAATTTTGTAATAATATTATTTTCAAATCTAGATATTTGTTAATTACACTCTAAAATTGTTTTGTAATTCGAAGAATACCCTTGTAATGATTCAGGACATTATTGTAATTTTCTGAGCTATTTCTGAAGATAATTGAAGGATTTTGGATTAATTCTTAACAACTTGTGTTTTCATGTGAGTTTGCCTTGTTATTCAATTATGTTTTTCATATTTATTTTTGCACATGTTCAAGGTAACATAGAAGTTTTGGTAAGGCCAGATTGAATATTAATCTCCCTGAAAGCCCCTTGCAAAGTTATAATTATAAAAGGATATAAATTTACTAAACAATTTGTCTTAGTTAATTCCTATAAATCTTCTAATTTTTTCCTTCTGTCATCTCTTAGACATATATTGTTTGGATGTAGAAAGCTTCTACACGGATCTATTGTATATGATTAATTAGATATTCACTATGAATGTTTAAGAATTATATACCTTCTTAATTTCTATTTTTTCAAATCAATTCAAAGATTAATTATGTCAGGAATGAAAATCAACCCTTTAATCTTCTCATAAATACTTAGAATTTACAATTGTTTAAAGGTTTAATGCATTGGTCATCCAATTAAATCAAAACCTTACTTAGATGCTTTGGCACAGTTCCTCGGCCTAGAAATGTCTATAAAGATACAACATGTGGAAAGGGATTGAGTCTCTTGAGTTGAATTTTTTTTAACTGAAAATAAAATAAAAAATAAAAATAAAAATAAAATAAAAAAATGAGAAAAAAAATGCACCTCAAAAGATTTGACCCCTCTTGATGGATGATAAATCTAGAATTAAGATGAATTTACATTGGTTATTAAACTATTGCGCACTTTGGTGGCAAAGAGATTACTACGACTATAGGTAAAAGAGGATGTGACAAAGAAGATATTCTCTAGGAAGGGCCATGCCACAGGGCCAAATAGTTTGCCCCTTAACCCTATCCATTATAAAATTTCATTATATACGTCGTCAAATAAAATAGCCTTTATGAAATTGCACAAGTTATAATGTGTCTTATTTAAGTAATTCATGCCCCATGTAATGGTACATGTTTTATCAATACAAAAAATAAAATACTTCTTTGAGCGTAGTGAGAAATGGTTAATTGATAAAGAACTATAAGACTTTTTCAAGAATAGTGAACTATAAAATACTTTTTTTTAGAGTATGAATAATGGTTAAACTATGGCTTTCATGATGGTTATTAGCCAAATTCAATTATATAATTGTTAATGAAATTTCAATTTTATATTGTTTAAATTACAATTTTGAATGGATAAATTTATTCAATGTCTTAAAAAAAGTCTTAAAATACTTGGAGTGTGCTATTTCAATATTGAAAATCTGCAATTTGTAGACAAAATTGTTTAAAAAAATATGTTTGAAAAAGATTTAAAAGACAAAACATTTACATTATCTTTTTTGTATGCATTAGATTGCTATATAAGGAAATGGAAAATCCTTGGAAGAAATGTTCTACCAAAATGCATTGTATATCACAAATATTAGTTTTGTTCAATTACCATTTATAATTTTATTAATTCACAACTATTAATAACACAAGTTTTATTCCATAAACTTTATATTATAATTATTATTAACTTTATATTGTAACTATTAATATTAAATCAGAATTATTAATTGTCATCATAATAGACAAAATCCTCAAATTAATTATTACTATCAATTGTCCCAAAAGATGAAAAGAAACACATCCCAATATTATATGTCATTGAAAGGAGAATACAACACCAATTAAATTAAAAAAAAAAACAATTAAATTGTTCAAATTATGAGAATAAAACACAATTTCCTAAATACTGCAATATCAACCCATTAATTATGGCTAGTTGTTTCAGTTTAAAATATTAAGGTTATTTTTTTATTCTTTGGGTAAGTTTAGATGGGGCTACATCATCATCATGTTCAATATATCACCCCAATAGGTGTAGGCAATTAAACATCAGGTTAATTATGAATTGAATGATTTTAATTTATATAATTTAAAAAATAAATAATTGCCAAATTTTATTTATTGTGAAATAGTCTCTAATAATAACGTAATCACTATTACATTGTGAATTCATTTAAAAGACAAATTAATTAATCGATATTATTTTTATTTCACATTTATTAAGTTTCTAAGAAATATATTTCACTTCATTTTAAAATACATTTTTAGTTATTTATTTATTAAGTTTAATTATGAATTGAATGATTTTAATTTATATAATTTTAAAAATAAATAGTTGCTAAAATCAATTAATTGTGAAAATCTATAATAATGATAGAATCATTATTACATTGTGAATTCCTAAAACATGAATTAATTTATTTCTATTCATATTTATTATTTTTTTAAGAAATATATTTCAATTTCAATATTAATGATAAAATTATATATATTTATATATATGAAATTTTGTTAAAATAATCAGACAATGTTAAACTAGGGAACACATCCCCGACAATCGTGATACCTATAGGAGTGTAAGGTTTCCAAAGGATGTGAATTATATGGATAATGGAATCAATGCAGCCAAAAATCTCCCAAAGACATGTTACCTTATGTTCAGGCAACCAACAAAGTTAACTACACCCTTCAAAGCAAAGGGAAAGTTTCGATGACCTTAATAACATAGGGATGCAGTGTATCTCAACAGATAAGGAAAAGTAAAAATTTTAGAAGAATTTGAAAGAAAATGACATCTAATCTAAAGATGGAGGCCCTCTTTGTTAACAAAAAAAAATTTAAAAACTAAAAAAAGGTTTATTGTATTGCAAAGAACTAGGAATAAAACCGTGACGAGAAAGATAGGTGAGGTTCACCAAAATGTTGTCATTTGGGAGCATTTCCCATGATGGTAATGTCTTGAACTACTTCTCAAAACTGTTGTTATTGTAGTAGTAGTTGTTAAAATTGATGGCATGGTTTATGTTATAATTTCCATGTACAATTCCAACCTTGTCTCCCACTTCCACAAGTTTCCAAATTAGGTTAAATTGGTTGTCATTAACTTCCTTAAGCTTCCCACTTGATTCCTCTCCCCCCGTTTAACTTTTGAGTAGGAAGTTTTAGGCTCCCAACTACTAATATTTTCACCTTTTGTTAAGTGTAATGCTCCAATGCAAATAAATGTAGTAGATATTATGTAGGGATTATGTTCTAGAGAGTAGACAATTCTAGATTTAAGAGTGGAAATATGGCAGTTGGTTACTATAGAGGATTGAGTCTTCCAGTAGGAATTTAATAGTGTAGAAGTGGATGTATTTTTGAATAAAAACAAGTTGTTGCATTTCTAGTCTTTGATTTGCTGCATTTTCCAGTTAACAACCCAATATCAGAGCTTCGTCGGGCCTAACTCCCTTCAGAGAGGAGGCCGGATCATGGATATGTCAGAAATGCAGTCCTCATTAGAGTAGGAATAGTTTAGAGAGTTATGAATCCCCTCAAACCCATTCCTCATGTAATTATGATTCCCTTAACCTTCCTACAGAGATGACGAATCCCAACATATAGGGAACACACTCACTATAGTGACCACACTGGGCTTCGAATATTCATCCTTTGTCTGTATAAAAACCTTCAAAGCCTCATCCCAACATCCATTATGGCCATAATTTGCAATCATAGCATTCAAAGAGGCGACATCTCATTGAGGCAATTTGTCAAACAGAGGGTGTGCATCTTTTACACTGCCACAATTGCATAAATATCTAGGAGAGTATTAACCACAAAAACATGAGACTCGAACCCACTTACAATGTATTTCCACGAAGTTCCCTGTTATGCTAAGGAGCATATAGACCGGAACAAGCCTTAAGAATGCACATAAACGTGAACTTATCTGGAAACACACCGGAGTTCAACCTTTGGTAATAAACTACAAAAGCCTCTTCAAAGAAACCATTGCGGTATATCCTCTGATCATGGCATTCCCCACAGAGACATTGGAATTTTTCACTATCAAAGTTCCAGCATGCATCCACCATAATCTTTCATTTTGGCATACATATTTACGACTTGAGTATGAAGGAATTCATTTTGCTGAATCCCTTCATTTTGTAAAATGGACACGGATTTTTTTCCCTCTTCAAAGGATTTTACATCTGCACAGACCTGTGATTCGAAGGCAGATGCACTGGTTTGAATGGATTAATGGCCTCCTTCTATTGTCCCTCTCCTGCATCTAGTTGTGGTTTTATGTTGCGATAATCCTTTCCATGGAAAAATCCTCATGGTCATTCACGAGGATATTACACTTGGAACCACCGTATAGGTTAGGAATATTTGAGTACGTCTAATACTAAACTTGGATCCATGGTGGAGAGATAGGAATGGTATAATTTGAGTAGATCCACTAATTAATAATATGTACCATTTGTAGTTTGCAGAAGTGTGTTTTTCTTGCGTAGTGAAGCCAAAGCGTAGCATGCTGTGAATTTCTGTTGTGAAGAATTTAAAGACAACAAAGAAGGTAGCTGTATGGAAAGCTAAAAAGTCCATTTTTTGTTTTGAGCTGGAGTGTTAAGTGCACTTTTCAAAAACTATGGACTATGTCTATTGCAATTGCTACGTGATTCACAACATCCAATGTATAACCAAGAAGTGATGAAGATATGGAGCATCCACTATAGAACCAAGATGTTGTTTTGTGTTGAATCTCTAGTCCTTGATTTGCTGCATTTTCTAGAGTGTAACACTTTTCCACTTATTTGTTTTAATATATAAAACTGTGAAATAACCAGTGTACAATTTTCATTACGCTCCTCCCCAAATTGTCACAATGAGAAATATTCCACCATCTTAATTCAAAAGATGAAATCTCTAAAGTTGATTCAAGCCACTACAATTAGGATATTGAGATTCCCAAACCCCAAAGTGAAAAATTAAATCTTCGGATATTACTTGCAGAAACCTTTAATAAATGGAAAACAACCTGACAAATAAAAAAGGGACCCCTATTACTAAAATGTGGCTTGTTCATCACAAGCTTCCCATTACCAAAAAAAATGAAAAATGATTGAGCATAAATGTCTCTTGATCATCTAAAGCTTCCTATTTCCAAAACAACTCAAAACAATGATTGATCAACAAAGAACCCAGGCTTGAAAACTTTTCTAGGTCAGCGAATCTCTGGGAATAAAGCCCTGAGTACAAAATCGCAGAGTGCCAACTATAATTGTAATAACGAATTTCTCAATAAATATCAACATAACCGAACCAAATTCACACATAGTGATCAGAAAATGCAAACGAAGCAACATAAAAGCTTTTGAGGAATACCCATTTTGGAAATGTACCTTGAGATAAATGAAGAAACAGGGAGATGAGAGACGTTAGGGAGGAAACGAAGTTGGACTAACTGTCCGTGGCACTCATTCAACGGGTCAAAGCATTGCTATCTGAAGCACTCACTGCTAATAATGCTTAATTCCAGTGGATTTGTTAGAAACAAATAAAATATGCACAGAATTGAAAAGGAGGAGTTGTAGCTCTCAGGTGAGTACTGCACTTGGAGACTACACTCAAACTGAGAGATCACTCTCCGTTCACTCTACCTTCATGAATGAGAAATTACATCATTAAGTACATCACCAGAAATCAGGAAGTTGCAAACAAACTCCTAAACTCTAGGAACAAATCCTAAACTAGGGAGATACGTTACAAATTTTGTAACCTTTTCTCCATTAATACAAAATAATATAATTATTTTCAACTCCCCCCCTTAATGGAGAAAGGATTATCCTGAACTCCTAGCATCCTTCTAAATAATTCAAACTTTACACGTGCAAGAGGCTTAGTAAAAATATCAGCCATATTGTCACAAGTTTTACAATACTCAACAAAGATTTCTTTTGACTGTACTTTCTCTCTGACAAAATGGAACTGAGTGTCTATATGTTTGGTGTTTTTATGAAACACTGGATTGTATGCTAATTTAATAGTGCTCTAGTTGTCGCTTTTGATGGAAGTAGAGTTCTTCTATTCTTCTCATGCATCATTGAGAAGCCTTCTCAACTAGATCGCTTCACACGTCGCTGCACACAATGCTTAGTACTAAGCTTCACATGAAGACAGTGCTACAATACTTTTCTTTTTGCTGCTCCATGCTATGACCCCGGATCCTATGCTGAATACGTAACCTGTGATAGACCTTCGATCATGCAGGTTATCTGCCCAGTCTAAATCTGAAAACCTGCTAGAATTGTTGGGAAAAATACTAAGAGAGGGGGGGGTGGGGGGTGAATCAGTATTTAGAGTTTATAAAATAAATTTAACCTTTTCTTTGAGCATATTTCCATACGCAGTTTTTATGAACTAAACTAGTGTATGCACGCGGAAATAAAGAATGAAACTAGCGTATACTGATTTACCTTTCAGATTTAGAAAATTTCTTAGAAGCAGTCTTTTTAAACAGATTTATCAGTTATGTATCAAGCTAGATAATCAGAATTTATGAGAAGTAATCAACAATGTAAAGCATCACACACATGAACACAAATATTTAAGGTGGAAACCCAATTCAGGAGAAAACCACCGCTGCTGTCGTCTCTGTCTTCAATCTTTATTATATAGACAACTTTTTACAACATTGTACTGATGCAGACTCATATCAGTATGTAGGCTTCTACCTACAGAAGGCTGCAACCTTCTCTCGTTTTCCAGCTGCAACTGGAAGGGAGCTCCAACCCCCTAATCTCGTTTACCAGCCTCTCTTGGAAGGGAGCTTCGACCCCCTGATTTTAGCACCAGCTTCTACTGGCAGAAAGCTTCCAATTTCATACTGAAGACTTCAACCCTCAGATCCACTGCAAACCACGTTTCATCAATTTTCAGACTGGATCAAAATAGCTTCAATACAACTCCTTAACATCAACAACCATACTTTACCCAACACTTCAATCAGAACAGCAGTACCACTGTAACCAGAATATCAGAAATAACCCAGACTTCAGAGTAGATAATCAGATACACATTCAACCTTGAACAACTATTAATTCAGATACCATACACTGTTTTTATTTACTGAACCCGCGTACATACGCTCTTTTCTACACACCAACCTGTGTATGCTTCAGTGCATACTCATTTTTATATTCTGAATTAATACGCGACTTTTCTTTATAGATTCTGGGTATACATGCGCTTTTCCTTTTACCAACTAGCGTATTCCTCTGTGTATGTTTTCTTTCATAATTTGTTCAGACTCATATTCAGATCTGAAATCAGATTTATGTTCAGACAATCTATCAGCCATGCAGAATTGTTTAGACAGTCATTATTCCCTCATCATGTTTTCTCAATCATTGATTAGATTTGTTCAGTATCATATCAACAGCATACATCATATTCAAACAGCCCAGAAATTCAAGAAGACTTCATTGACAGACAGCAGAGAGATAACAGAAATCACAGAAGTAATATCTGTGAAATAAGCTTCAGAAACCCTAACTTCCATACGCGCTTTTTATTAAGCGAACCCGTGTATATACGCACTTTTACCGACATAAACTAGCGTGTAGATCTGTAAAAGATAAACTTTGCAGAACAGACCAGATCTATAAAATTACCCAGATTTCTTCAATTTCTTCATCAGACTTGCGCCAGGTCTTCATCATTTCTTTTACAGATCATCCTAGAGATTCATCATTTCTAGATCTAGAGATCTTGAACCTTCATCATATCCATAGGTGCATCATAGATTCAGATCTATTAGAAATAGAGTTCAACCATGCAGATATCTCTTAAAGAGATTTATTCCTCAATAGTCCTTTTTTTCTTCCACCTCTTGCACTATGAATCTTCTTCTCCTTATATAGATTTAGTCTTTATCAGTACCATGAGTCAAAACCACTCAACCACTGATGGTATTCCTGGATGGGATCAAGTAGATAATCCATCGCTCAATACTGAGCGCCAATACCATGGTAATGCCCCCTGGTTTTATAAATTTGGAGCACAAACAGCCATACACGACTTGGGTTGTACTTATCCGTGGACATACGCAACTTGGCTTTTACAAACCCGCGTATAAATTGTTCTATATTTGAAAAATTCAATCTACTCGTATAGAACTGCTGATGGTTTTCTGAGTTCTTCATACAGTCATTATCTGCATCCTTTGTCAGAGAGTTTCCATCAAGGACAATCAATTCAATATAATAGGATACAAGAAACATATTGCCAACAATCTCCCCCTTTGGACTTGATGGCAACCATGACCAGAAATACATTCAACAACAACATTCTCCCCCTTTGACATCAAGGGCAAAGGGTAGATCAAGATCCTTTGTACCGAAAATACCATGCTCCCCTTGAGATCATGCTGCATCTTAAAACATAATATTCAATGATGTACATGACTCTATAACTCAACCTAGTATGACATTTCCTATCACCAAGGACTCATACTTACATCAATGATCCAACCAATTGGATTTACAAGTTTGACTCAACTACCCAACCAAGTGGGTTTACAAAATGGTATAAGTCTTTGCATGACTGAATATTACAAATTTTACATCATGGGTCTCAACATGACCTTTTTCATCAAATTACAGAAATGACTTATACAATCAAGATCAAAGATTCTCAAGCATGAGATCAGACTACAACAAATAATTAGAATGCCAACAATGCATCCTTTTCATATGACCAATGCTCCCCCTTAGCCTGTGCATCCTGAACACTTTCAACAGCAAATCATCAAGGCATCTTCATCAGAAGCATTAGAGAATGAAATAGAAATATGAGAGCTGGAACATCACCAGAGATATCCAACAACACCACAGCTGTGCTGAAGAATGCTGACCCAAAATTTTTTTGTCAGCAAACACCCATATGCAGTTTTCTGTGTATAAACTCGCATATATACGCGACTGTCCTTCAGGAAATCCACGTATCCAATTTAATTCTGGGACCGACAGACTTATCCTCTCGATGAAGTGAGACTACTCCCAGCTTCTGTTTGAGATATTCGAACACTTCCCTGGGTAAAGGTTTGGTAAATATATCAAAATAACTTGTTCTTTGATGGGAACATACTCCAACTTCAATTTTTTTCACACTGTTTGTCGTAAGAAGTGACATTGACAAGGTGTTTATCTTAGAATGCACAACAAGATTTCTTTGAGACACTGGAGAAATTTGTATTATCACACGTGGTGGAGACAGGGAGGTGGAAATATTTGATTTGAAATGTCTTGTACAAGCCTACATCATCCAAAATATTTAGTGCACATGATGGCAAAGAACACATATTCTCGCTTTATGTTGTAGATAAGGCAATAGAGCTTTTGCTTCTATGTTGAAATCTCAAGATACTAAATTCAAGGCCTCATACAGAATGCACCATCACCAAAGAAGCTTTTCCGATCATCAAATATTTCCACCAACCGCACCGACAAAGCATGAAGAGTAAGATCAGCATTCTTTGGATACCATAGTCCAAAGTTTTGAGTTCCTTGTAGATATTTGAATATTCTTTTGACAGCCTGAAGGTGAGACTCTTTTGGATTAGCTTGGAATCGTCCAACAATCCCAACTGCATGCATAATGTTTGATCTTGTCCCAGTGAGATAAAGTAGACTTCCTATCATAGATCTGTATTTTGGTTTATTCACCGTGGGGGAATCATCATTAGAACTGAGATTACATCCGGTTATCATTGGTGTACTTACAGGTTTGCAATCTTCCATGCCATACTTCTTCAGGATTTGCTTAAGATATTTTTCTCGTGATAAAAATATGACATCTATTGCTTGTTGCACTTGTAAGCCAAGAAAGAATGTTAGTTCCCCAAGTAAAGACATTTCAAATTCTTGCTGCATAGCAGAAGCAAATTTCTGACTCATAGATTCTTCATTACTTCCAAAAATGATGTCATCAACATATACAACCAAGCAACTGTTAAAGCCTATTATTTCTACTTTTAGCATGTTGCTACCGCGACCCCTTGAAAATCCTTGTTGATGAAGATATTTGTCAAGATTTACAACACCATGCCCTTGGAGCTTGTTTGAGACCATATAGAGCCTTTTTAAGTCTACAAACAAGTTTTTCATCATTTTCCAAAATGAACCCTTCTGGTTGTTCTATATAAACTTCTTCTTCTAGATCACCATTGAGGAAAGCATATTTAACATCCATTTGATAAACCTTGATTTGTTGGAAGCTTCAAAAAGCAAGAAACATTCTTATGGCTTCAAGTCTAGCTACAGGAGAAAAAGTTTCTTCAAAGTCTATACCTTCTTGTTGAGCATACCCCTTGCAAACAAGTCTAGCTTTATTTCTTATAACATCCCCATTCTCATTTAACTTGTTTTCGAATATCCATTTAGTTCCAATGACATTTTTGTCATGAGGTCTTGGTACTAATTCCCAAGTGTGATTCTTTTCAATTTGATCAAGCTCTTCATTCATGGCTTGAATCCAACATTCATCTTTGCTAGCTTGACTGACTTTGTGTGGTTCAATAGTGGACAGAATGCCAGATTATAGCTGTAAGATCCCACAAGAGTCCTTCATGTTTACACCGATCCCTTCTCTTCTAAAATGATGAGATCTTTGATGATCTTTGAAACATATCCTGATGGAGCTTTTCCAGCAAATCATCTTCTTGTGTTCTTCATCGTCTACCGTTCATATCATTTTCATTTCTTGATGTAGAGTGATATATATCACCATCATCTTCCGTTGTTTGTTTTTTTGGAGTCGCAAGAGACCCATCAACAACAACATCAATACATTCAATAATCTTCCTAGTCTTTTATCGTAACATTTACATGCTTCACTCCCTAAGAGCACCCAAGAAGAATTCCTTCATCTCGCTCTGGGTTCAAACTTGCCATGTTTTTCATCATTGTTTTTGATAAAGAATTTTCTTCCAAAAACTCTAAAATGCTTCACAGTGGGAGGATTACCATACCAGAGTTCATATGGAGTTTTATCACTATTTACGCGAACATGTGCCTTGTTAAGAATATTTACCACTGTATGTGATGCTTCTCCCCAAAATGTGTCAAGTGTTCCGGAATCATCAAGAATAGCTCTAGCCATTTGTTTAATTGTTCTATTCATTCTTTCTGCTACACCATTTTGTTGTGGAGCGCCAGCTACAGAAAACTATCTTTTTATGCCATGTTGTTCACAAAATTCAAGGAATTCATCTGATGTATATTCTCCTCCTTGATCGTATCCATGACACCGATTTTTAGATCTTAACTATTTTCAACTAGTGCTTTGAAGATCTCGAAATTTCTCAAATGCTTCATCTTTGTGTTTATCTAACCCAATCAAACACATTCTAAAAAACTACTAATAAATAAGATATAGTATTCTTCCCCACATGGTGACTTTTTCCTCATAGGTCCACAGATGTCAGTATGAATGAGTTCAAGAGGCTTACTTGAAGATCCTTCTTTGGCATTGAATCGTACTCTGGTCTGCTTACCGAATTGAAAAGATTTGCATATGATATTTTCTGGTAGATTAATATTCGGAAGATCACGAACAACTTGTAGTCTGCTTGCTTTGTTGATTTGAAAGCAGTTTCGTACGTCTTCAACCTTCTATGCCATAGCCAATTTTCTGAAGATTTACTCAAATAACATTGTTCTTTGGGGTTCTTCAATGTATACAGGTTGTTTGGAGTTCTTTTTCCTTTAATAATTGCTTTACCCGTATCAAGATCACGTACCACACATTCTTTTGAACTAAATACAACTTCAGTTCCTTGATCACACATTTGACTTACACTTAAAAAGTTATGCTTTAATCCATCCACATACATGACTTCATTGGCTTTCACCTTTTCTTTTAGAAAAACAGACCCTTTTCCCTTAATGACCACAGGAGTATCATTTCCAAATGTAACATTCTTTTCCTTTTCTAGAGCACTATATGCAAGAAGTTTGTTTTTGTCACCTATCATGTGTTTTGAGCATCCACTATCAATGTACCATTGATTTTCTTCTCATTCTGTAAATAAATCTATGCCACAATTTTCAACTTGTAATTCCTTCTTTTTCCATACATTGGAGCTTGAAGGAAGATGCTCTTTTGGCTGGACTTTTCTCCTGCATTCAGATTTTTCATGGCTAAAGTTATTGCAATAAGCACATTCAACTTCATTTTCAAGAGGAGACAAGTTGTTATATGTATTCTTCTTTGTTCCAATATCAATCCTTTTCTTTCTTGCTTCTCTTGTCATGATGGTTTTATATGCAACACATTGAACAACTTTATGACCAAAATTGTGACATGAGAAACATTGTCCATTGAAGAAGAAATTTCTACGATCATGAAATATTTTACTTGAATTTACCTGTTGATTGGTGTTTCTTTGAAAGGTATTCCTGTTAGTGTTCTTTGAATTGAGATGGTCATGCTTTACCTATAAATATTCTTTATTCCCTTGTTGAGTGGCAGAATGTTGTATACTGGCTGTAGCTTCTTTTAGATAATTTGGTGCTGAAGCCTGAGAAGATTCTTTGATATATCCAAGACCTGTCTTTATAACAAGAGAACGTTGTACCTTGATAATCTCATCTAAGGTTTCAGATCCTTTAGCAAATCTAAGATTCAAAGTCTTTACTTTCTCAATTTCTTTTCTTAGACTTACTATTTCACATTCTAATTTCTCATTATATTTCTCCTTTTCTTCAAGCTGGTTTTTCAGAGTTTCTATGGATATTTTACTTTATTTTAAGCATATTTTGAGTTGATTGATTTCATCAAGAAAATCATTGTCCTCTAAAGCATCCATAAAAGTATCTTTTTCTTCTCTAGACTCTTTTTCAAATGCCATGAGAAGTCTAATATCTTATTCACATTCTTCCTCACTGTATGCTAACCCATCACTGTCTTCATCAGTATAGTAAATTTTTCTAGTGCTAAACCGATTCTTATTCCTTCTTGCTACCTCCTTTCCTTTTTCATGTGTTTCTTTGTGAGGACACTTAGCAGCATAATGACCAACTCTTCCACAAGTAAAACATTTGAAAGGAAGCTTACCTCTGAACCTTCTTGTGCCAAGTTGGAGTTTCTTTACAAAATTTACCTCATCTTCTTCTGAGATAGACCCTGATCCTTCTGTCTCTTGTACTTCTTTCCCTTTTGTAGAAGCTCTAAAGACAGCTTCTTTGACTTCAGATGGTCCTCCTCTTCTCATTTCACATGCAATTGGTATGCCATGAAGTTGCACAATAGTAAGATTTTGAAGATCCTGCTTTTCTTCAAGAGCAGAAAATTTTGACTCAAATTTTGCCGTTAGTGATCTTAAAACTTTCTCAACCAAAGTAGAGTCGATTATTGCTTCTCCCAGATTTCTCATACGATTTACAATATCATCAAGACGTAAAAATAAATTGGCAATGCTCTCCTCATTATGCATTTTTAGATTTTCGTATTGAATTCTGAGAGTTTGGAGTTTAACACTTTTTACCTTTGCATCACCTTCATAACTTAGAATGATTTTGTCCCATATTGCCTTTGCTGTATCCAGCTGCATGACTTTGACAAATTCTGATTCAGTTAGACTTCCCAATAGAGCATTGACCGCCTTTGCATTTGTTTCATAATTCTTTCTTGCCGTTGGATCTGTTGGTACTGCGGCTGGATATTGATATCCTCCTTCAACAATAGCCGATACATATGCTCCCAGAGACTAAAGATAGGATCTCATCCTTGTTTTCCAGAAGATTAAATTGTTTTCGTTGAAGAGGGGAGGCCTGATAGATTTTGTTCCATCTTGATTGCTCATCTTGTTTGATCTACCTTCTAGCGGCTAAGATTTTTTAGAAGGACCTGCTCTGATACCGATTGTTGGGAAAAATACTGAGAGGGGGGGGGGAATCAGTATTTAGAGTTTATAAAATAAATTTAACCTTTTATTTCAGCAGATTTCCATACGCGGTTTTTATGAACTGAACTAGCGTATGCACGCGAAAATACAGAAGGAAACTAGCGTATACTGATTTACCTTTCAGATTTAGAAAATTTGTCAGAATCAGTCTTTTTAAACAGATTTATCAGTTATGTATCAGGCTAGATAATCAGAAGTTATGAGCAGTAATCAACAATGTAAAGCATCACACACATGAACACCAATATTTAAGGTGGAAACCCAATTCGGGAGAAAACCATCGTTGTTGTTGTCTCTGTCTTCAATCTTTATTATATAGACAACTTTTTATAACATTGTACTGATGCAGACTCATACCAGTACGCAGGCTTCTACCTGTAGAAGCCTGCAACCTTCTCTCGTTTTCCAACTACAACTGGAAGGGAGCTCCAACCGCCTGATCTCGTTTACCAGCCTCTCCTGGAAGGGAGCTTCGACCCCCTGATTTTAGCACCAGCTTCTATTGGCAGAAAGCTTCCACTTTCATACTAAAGGCTTCAACCCTCAGATCCACTGCAGACCACGTTTCATCAATTTTCATACTGGATCAAAACAGCGTCAATATAACCCCTTAACATCAACAACCATACTTTACCCAAAACTTCAATCAGAATAGCAATACCACTGTAACCAGAATATCAGAAATAACCCAGACTTCAGAGTAGATAATCAAATACACATTCAACCTTGAACAACCATTAATTCAGATACCATACGCTGTTTTTATTTACTGAACCCGCGTACATACGCTTTTTTCTGCACACCAACCTGTGTATGCTTCAGTGCATACTCATTTTTATATTCTGAATTAATAAGTGACTTTTCTTTATAGATTCTGCGTATACACGTGCTTTTCCTTTTACCAACTAGCATATTCCTCTGTGTATGCTTTCTTTCAGAATTTTTTCAGACTCATATTCAGATCTGAAATCAGATTTCTGTTCAGACAATCTATCAGCCATGCAGAACTATTTAGGCAGTCATTCTTCCCTCATCATGTTTTCTCAATCATTGATTAGATTTGTTCATTATCATATCAACAACATACGTCATATTCAAACAGCCCAGAACTTCAAGAAGACTTCATTGACAGACAACAGAGAGATAACAGAAATCACAGAAGTAATATCTGTGAAATAAGCTTCAGAAACCCTAACTTCCATACGCGCTTTTTATTAAGCGAACCCACGTATATATGTGCTTTTACCGAGACAAACTAGAGTGTAGATCTGTAAAAGATAAACTTTGCAGAATAGACCATATCTATAAAATTACCCAGATTTCTTCAATTTCTTCATCAAAATTGCGCCAGGTCTTCATCATTTCTTTTACAAATCATCCTAGAGATTCATCATTTCTAAATCTAGAGATCTTGAACCTTCATCATATCCATAGGTGCATCATAGATTCAGATCTATCAGAAACAGAGTTCAACCATGCAGATATATCTTAAAGAGATTTATTCCTCAATATTCCTTTTTTTCTTCCACCTCTTGCACTATGATCTTCTTCTCCTTATATAGATTTAGCCTTTATTAGTACCATGAGTCAAAACCACTCAACCGTTGATGGTAATCCTGGACGGGATCAAATAGATAATCCAACGCTCAATACTGAGGGCCAATACCATGGTAATGCCCCCTGGTTCTATAAATTTGGATCACAGACAGCCATACGCGACTTGGGTCGTACTTATCCGCAAACATACGCGACTTGGCTTTTACAAACCCATGTATACATTGTTCTATATTTGAAAAAGTCAATCTGCTCGTATAGAACTGCTGATGGTTTTCTGAGTTCTTCATACATTCATTATCTGCATCCTTTGTCAGAGAGTTTCCATTAAGGACAATCAATTCAATATAATAGGATACAAGAAACATATTGCCAACAAGAATAACATCAGATGTGTCAGTGTATCAAATTCCATAATTAATAGTACCACAAAGATACCTCAACACACTTTTTGCTGCTACCCAGTGACTTTCAAGCGGTTTTGACATGAATTGGCTCAACACAATAACAAAGTATGCCAAGTCTGGTCTGGTTGTTGTGAGATATATCAAGCTCCCAACCAGCTGTCTGTACATAGTGGCATCCACCTCATTAGTGCCATCGTCACTGCACAACTTCAAATTCTGCTGCAATGGTGTCGCTGCTGACCTACATTGATCCATACCAAACTTTTCCAACATATTTCTGGCATACTTTCCTTGGGTAAGAAAATTTTTCCCAGTATCTCTCCATACTTCCAATCCCATACAGTAATGGAGACTTCCGAGATCTTTCATTTCAAAAACTTGTGCCATCAGCCTTTTGATTTCTTTGATTAAATTATCTACATTTCCTGTTATAATCATGTCATCTACATACAAAGAAATCAAAATAATTTGCCCCTGCTTATTGTACTTGGTATACAAATTTGGGTCATTCAAACTCCTATGAAAACCATGCTCTAAAAAGAAAGAATCAATCTTTTTGTATCAAGACCTGGGTGCTTGCTTTAAGCCATATAGTGCCTTTTTCAGTCTGCAAACAAGATGTTCCTGCCCTTGCTTTACAAACCCTTCTGGCTGTAGTAAGTAAATTTCTTCTTTTAATTCACCATTTAAAAATGCAGATTTGACATCAAGCTAGTGTAGCTCCCAATTATATTTGGTTGCTAAAGAAATAAGCATTCTGATAGTGTTTAACTTTGCTACAGGTGAAAAGGTATCATCAAAATCTATACCTTCTTGCTGTGAGAACCCCTTTGCAACCAGCCTAGCTTTTAGTTTTTCTATACTTCCATCTGCATTCATTTTTTGTTTAAACAACAATTTACATCCTATGGGTGTTTTATTCTTAGGTAGTTCAACTAAATCCCAAGTATTATTTCTAAGAATAGATTCTATCTCTTCATTCATTGCAGCCCTCCATGCCTTAGATTGACTAGCTTCTTTGTAATTAGTAGGCTCTACAATGTTCAAAATATTTGACATCAAAGCATAGTCTTTCAATCTGGCTGGTTTTTGAGTCTTCCTACCTGATATCCTTGGTAGGGGAATTACCTAAAATTTGTTTCCTTCAGATCTAATTAGGCTTGCATTATCACCTTCTTCCTGCTCTTCTTTCTGCTCCTATTTCTGCTCCTGCTCTCGTTCATCCTCGCTGCTTTCATCCATCAACAATGGAATATGCCAATCACCACCAATGTCATCTTTCCCTTCTTGAACCTATTCATGAAACACTACATCCCTGCTTGCAAATATCTTATGAGACTCAGGATTGAACAACTTATATGCTTTAAATTTTGTGCCATAACCAACAAAGATGCATTTAACAGCTTTAGGGTCTAATTTATTTCTATAAGCTTTGGGTATATGGGCAAATGATTTTGACCCAAATACTCTTAGATGATTTACTGCTGGTTTGAGTCCATATAGAGCTTCAAAAGGAGTTTTGAAGCCAAGATATCTAGTAGGACTTCTGTTCTTTAAATATACAGCAGTATTAATAGCCTCTGCCCAAAAACTATTAGATAGACCCTTACCTTGTAACATGCCCCTTGCGCACTCCACTAAGGTTCTGTTCTTGCGCTCTGCCACTCCATTCTGTTATGGTGTGTGTGGCACTGTAAACTGCTGAAAAATCCCGTGAGATTTGCAGAATTTCATGAATTCCCCCAACTTGTATTCTCCCCCTTGATCAGAGCGGAGAATTTTTATACTTTTTCCAGACTGTTTTTCCACCAAGGTTTTAAATTCTATAAAATACTGGAAATTCTGACTCTTTTTACTCAGAAAATAGACCCATGAATATCTAGTGCAGTCATCAGTAAATAACAAAAAGTAATATGCTCCACCTAGTGACCTCATCTGCATAGGTCCGCATATATCAGTGTGCACTAGTTCTATAATGTCTCTTTCCTTCTTGCTATCATGCACAGGAAATTGTTCTCTATGCATTTTACCTAAGGCACATCCATCACAATTTAACTGAGTATTATGAAAGATAGGGAGTCCCTCAATCATACCTTTTCTCTGCAATAACATGAGGTCCTGTAAATTCAAATGACCAAATCTCTAGTGCCAAAGTTGTTCGACTGTCGATCCACTTGCAACCATGGCTCGCTGTGGTATACTCTTTACATCCAATCTGTATAGACTTCCTACACGCACGCCTGTTGCAACAATTTCTTTCCTGCAATCCTTTATGACACAATGAGTCTTGAAGAATTCGACTTGCGTATCTTGATCAGTTATCATGGATACAGATATCAAATTTTTCTTAATTCCAGGTACATATAAAACATTTTTAAGACGACTGATTTCACCATTTGGTAACTTTACTGGAATATCCCCATAGCCTCTAATCTCGTATCCACTATCACCTCCTAAATAAATTTTTGATCCATATGTAATTTCTTCAAGACTTTCAAAACATTCCTTTTTACTTGTCATATGAGAGGATGCACCAGAATTGACATACCAAATGTTGTCCTCATTGGATGCTGAAAGGGCACAGTCAGTTTTGAATAGTCGAAATTCGTGACTGAGATCTTCATCTTCTTCAACAAAGTATCCTCTGTGCTTTACCATCGCCAACTTTTTCTTTGCATCATCTGCTTGCTTCTTAAGGCATTCATTCTGTATATGACCCTTCTTTCCACAACAATAACATCTTTTTACAAGATGATTTACGTACATACCTTTATACAGACTCTTCTACGATATACCTCCTCTCTGCTGCAGTTGCGACTATGATTGCTGTTGTGGCTGCTTCCCTCTGAATGATCACCGTTTCGCCATCAGAGCAAGATCATTGCTCTGGGGTTTCAAAATCTGTCGCCGCTCCTCCTCTTGCAGCAAGATCCCTGTCAGATCTTCAAATGTAGGTGCTTTCTCCCTTGCCGCCAATCCAGTGATGAACATTTGATATTCATCTCTCAGCGCATTCAACGTGATTGTGACGAGATCAGGGTCAGACACCTTCTCTCCGATGTCTCCCAATCCGTCTTTCACATCTTTAACTTGTGCGATGAATGTAGCAGCAGTCTCACTTTTGTCCATCTTCATTGAAAACAACTTGCTTTTGAGTGCCATAATTCGACTTGTATTTTGGGTCTAATATAAACTTTTGATGGTTGTCCAGATTGTTATAGCATCATTTCTCACCTTCACATGATTCATGATTGATTTGATGGTTTTCGGCACCCATTCCTACAGACTTGGACAAATTCACTTAAAAACAGTGTAAAAATCCCCATACGCGACTATGCCCGTACTTTTCCGCGTGTATACGCGAGTCCAGCTAGACTTTTACGCGTATGCCATTAAAAATGATTAAAAAATATATAATTATTCCCTATTTTCGGGCTGGGTTGATGGTTACTCAGGTAGTTCAACCACCCCAGCACGTGGCCAACTGTTTCCAACTGTTGAAACTACTTGGAGGGAGTATAAAAACCCCTCATATGTATGGCCTAAGGGAGAGAGAGAATTATTGATATTATACTCTGTTGGTATTCCCTATCCAAGTCTGATTCCCCGTGCCTCCTGTACTTTCCCAGTTCATTATAGGAAACCCTTGTTTCCTTGAGATGCTCATATCCTTATATGTCATCTCATATGCACCAGTTTGGAAGGAGTCTTAGCGAGGCAAGGGCTGGACGGATCCAGAGGACGGTCTACTCGAAGGCCGTGGGAGGATTCAGGTGATCTCTCCACTCGTTACTTTTGTACATGCTATTTTTAATACAGAAGTACCATGCTGTTCCCGAAATATACGTGTTAGTGTATGCTTATATGTATGTGAAAATTGTTATTTAAGCATTCATTATGATTTATTTAATGTTTTATATGAATATCACTAACATTTAGAGTAGATATATGCTGTACAACCAGTTCTTCGTGCTTGTTTCTTCTTGTCTTTCAGGTTAAGAAGGAAGGACGGTTGCTGGGGGTTTGGACCCCACGGGATCTGCTTCAACCGTAGGACCTACGGGTAACTTTCTCATTCTACTCTATTTAGTTTTTCTGAACATGCATGGTTGTGTGAGTCCTTCTTTAGTAGCATGCCCCTGCTCTGTGGAGGTTGTAACCCAACGAACCTCTAGGGTGATATTCCCCGAAATAGAACTGGCGACTCTGCTGGGGATCACATTCTTATGATTCTCATGTTGGGTTGTTTCAGCTGTTTGGTAGGTTGCTGACAATTTTAACTTTCATTTGCAGTCCAGTTTACTTTTTTACAGCCAGTCTGAAGTCCTGGTTTCTTTTCCAAGCTTGTCCTTTTTGTTTTTTCATTATTTACCTTTGCATACGCGCTTTTTTCTGCACACAGTCGTGTATACACGCAATTTTGTCTAAAGGGACCCACGTATACGCGAGTTTCCCTTAGCACAGACGCGTATGCACACTGGTTGCATAACTGTGAAGTAGCGTATACCTAGGCAGATTTTGAATTTTTGGGTTTCTTGACTTTTTGGTCCTTTTTGGCTGTGGAGACCTGTTCCTACAGTGTCTCTGTACTTTCTGGAGTGTGAAGGAAGTGGTTTCAGATCTTTTCTCTCTTTCGTTTGATTGAAAACTAGTCTTTTTGGCAAAGTGTTGTTTCTGGTGCTAGCACTTCTGGATTGAGTTCCAATATCACTTTCTGAGCATTCTTGGTTGTTCTACTTTATCAGAACAGAGAGCTTTTGCTCACTTACTCGCTCCTATCTTTGTGTTGTGCTTCGCATTGCGATTTTTGCTTCGTTTTTGATTGGTTTTCTTGAGTTCCATAGGCTAGGTTTTGTTGCAACTTTTGAAGAGCTTTTCTTGCTTCTTTGGAGTCTTTGTTTGCGACAAGTTTGCACTATTTGTCTAGGCTGAGTGGCTGAGTTTTTTGGTCTTCTTTTGCTCTTATTGATCTTGCTACGAGTTAGCCTTATAAGGTTTGGGAGAATTGTTGAAGTTTGTGCTTGGAATTCGGTCTGGTTTGGTTTGGATTTTCATAGTTGTGCTTGGTCTTTTCGAGCTCTTTCTTTATAAAACAAAAAAGCTCAAAAAACATTTGCTTTGCTTTTTGTTTTTGCATTTCAAAGGCTTAAAAAACATTTTCGCTTGTTATTTGCTTTTTTTGTTGCATTTTCATTTTCGTTTGCTATAACTTTTGAAGCTTGTGAGGTTTCTCGCTTTTAGTTTTTGGCTTGATTTTGAGGAGGAGTTGTCATTTGATTTCTTCTTCTTGTTTTTAAGTGTTCTTGGTGTCCTCATTTTAAGAGTTCTTGATTTCGAGAACTAGCTTTTGGGCAACCAAAGAAGAGTTAAAACTGAAGGACTTTTTGGGAATTTCACTCTGCTTTAAGAGATTTGCATCTTAGGATTTACATGCTTGTAGTGATTTGCATTAGGTGCATTTAATCATTTAGTCAATTTCATAGTTTTTGTGAGTGTGAGTTTGCTATTTGAAAAGAAAAAAATACAATTTTTTAGTCTCGTAGAACCTGTATAGAGATTGCTCTTCATCGAAAGACAAAGAACTGCATTTGCATGTAGTTAAGTTTTTATTAATTTCTTTTGCGTCAAAACACCATACGTTTCATCTCCATATCCTTGTGACTTAACATAACAGCCATTAAAATAAGCGATTTAATCTAAAATCAGCTAGCAAGTTTTCTAAGTGTCAATCACCAACTAGCTAGGTTGTAGGGCCTTGGAATAGGTGAGTGGAGAGTTAACTCTCCAAGGCCGCTCAAACAAACATAGAAGTTGATTAATTGAGCGAAATCCAACTCCGTGAGGTGGACCGGGAAAGCTCTCATCCGAGAGTCAAGAGTGAGGGGAAGTGAAGGTTGAGAAGAGGGATACCCCCCCTCTGATTAGCTGAATCTGACCTCAAGACCATTCCGCCCGGCTTCTGATACGGATTGGTGCCCATAGTTTCCACTCCTAGGTTCCACACAGGTGACTGCGGGGGGGAATACCCGTGGTACCTGAGGCAGACGTCGCATCACTTTCAGCAGTACTTCTGGGGCGTGCCCTTGCGAAGCTTGGGTGCTTGAGCCGGCAAAGGCTGTCGTTTGGAGGTCGGTGTAACTGTTTCTGATACCTTCGCTAGTTGTTCTGGGCCCTAATCATCCCAGACTGCTTTCGGGAGGTCCTATACTTCGCTTTCCTGTATTTTGGTGTCCGGTCCTCATCACCTGGAGCGGAAATACTTGGAGGCTGTTTGCTTGACTGTATCTCAGGGATTTTTATTTTAGTGAGTGTTCTTTGCTCCTAGCTTGCCTAGCTTTTCACCTTTTTGAGTCTAATTTAAAATCTATAAAAGTGGCTGATCAAGCGCCTTGTCGGTCGAGGAGAATCCAGGGGTTATCTCCCGAGAGTTCAGAGCCTTCTTCGAGAAGGCGTAGGAGTGATTTAGCAGGTGGTTACCACCCTGTGGCGTCTGACGTAGTGGAGAGAGATCCTCCACAAAGGTCTGAAGGTTTCATAGCTGATTCTGGTGTCGGTCCCGAGAGGAGCATTCCGCTCACCTCGCGAGTTTTGTTTCCTCAGGAAGAAGATTTTCAAATCGAAGACGTACCTGAGCCTCCTGCTATAGGTCCATCTCCTCTTCTTCCTGATTATCCGTTTGTTGTTCAATACATCGGACTTGAGTCAGAGATACCGGGAGATCTTCCGTATCATTCTTATCTTTCGATGGCCACGACTGGGAACGCGGCTTCTACCGTGAGTGCTGCAGGCATTCAGACTCCTGCTTCTGTTGAAGCAGGGGGCACTATTGCTTCATCTTCGATTGCTTCTAGTGTTGCTGTGTTTGGCTCTGGTTTCACCCAAGCACATGCTTCTCATTCTGGTCCCTTCTGTTCAGGGATGCCCTCTAGTGGGAATCCCTCTTTTTCTTTTTCCGCTGCTTCAGCTGGATCTACGCCCATGTCTAACATGGCTAGTGGATCAGCTTCTTTTCAGGGTTTCCCCTTTGGGATTGGACATATTCCTAGTTCCAATCCTTCTTTAGGGTCGTTTCCGTTTACATCCCAGACCCAGAGTTTCAACCCTTGGTCTGGGGGGCAAAGTTCGACTACTTTTACGGGATGGAATCCTATCTTTACTACAGCGGGGGCAGGGAATCAGTTTTACGCAGGTCATCAAGGGAATGCTTATTTCCCTTCATCGAGTGCTTATCAGTCATTTTCTCCTCTGTCTAATGCTTGGAACCCCTATCAGGGGCTTTCCTCTTCAATCAATACTTCAGGGGGGGAACTGGTCTGGGCTTTGGTAACTCGGCGTGGGGAGGAGGTTCTTCTCCGTTTTCTACGAGTCCTTTCTGGCAACCTGGTGCCTCATCAAATCCAGGCTATTCTTTTCAGAATGTTGGGAATTCATCCCATCAAGGATGGAATCCTCAGGCTCCACCTCGCTTACCTTTTCTGGCAACGTTAAACTTGCCAGATCTGTCGAAGTTGACTAATGATCCGATTCGTTATAGTCTGGGGTGGCCTCCGGTCAGACCAAACTTCACCCGGACGCATTCCAAAGTTTGAAGGTAAGAATGGAGAGGGTCTGGCATATCATATCACCACTTTCCACTTATGGTATTGAACTCACGATCGATGATTCGATTAGGTTGAGATTATTTTCAACGCACCTAGCTTGGAAATGCTGCCAAATGGTATATCGAGCTCACTGGGGGCAGTTTCGCCACATTTGGGGAACTGGCTGTCACATTTCTAAACCATTTTCAGTTGCCTGTCAGATATGAGGCTGGGACCGAACTCCTGGCTAATTTTAAGTAGGATGAGGCAACGCACATTTCTGATCACATTTAGGAATGGAGGAGAAGGAAGAGGCTTATCAAAGCTCATATTCCAGGTGAATTCCTTCTCGAGTGGTTTTTGAAATCTCTGCAGTCAGATATTTCAAAAGATGTATCCCTATCTGGGGTATTTTCTGAGGAGCAGGCCATTTTTAGGGCCCAACAGTTAGAGTTGATCTATTCGCAGTCTGGGATACTTTATAAGTATTTGCCCAATGCTCCTCGCTCCAAATTAGATTTGTTGAAAACTAAACCTGGTCCGCATGGTGACGGGCTTGTCAGATCGGTCAATAGTGGTGCAGCCAGCCTGCTTTCTCAATTGCAGCAGTTGTCTTTACAATCTGCTCCTTCTGGTCAGGCTGTGCCTGCTGATTCATCACCTTCCCAGTCTTTGTCCATAAATGCTGTCCAAACTTCTGATCCCAAAGGAAATCAAAAATCCGATGGGAAGAAGAAGGGACGAAATAACAAGAAGAAGGGCAAGAACGGGAAGGGCAATGCAAATAAAACCAACGAGCGTGTTGGTGAGGGTCAAAAGGAGAAAAAGAAAGTGAAGTTTTCATGCAAGCTTTGTGCTGGAGACCATCTCACACACCTTTGCCCTAAAATTCAGGATGCTCAGCGCCTGTTATCCCAGCAGGGTTCTTCTAGTTCCCAGGCTATGTTAACAAACCCTTTTCCCCAAGGGCAGCAATTAGTTGTTGGCGCGAACCAAAATCCTGGGGCTTCCTCTGGGGGCACCCAGGAAGGGGAAATTCCATCGAACATTTTTATGATGAGTGCTCACGTGAATATCGCTACGAGATCCCATGATTATGGCGGAGAAGAGTCTTCGAAATCCAAAGAAGTTCCTAATGCTACTGAGCCGCTTCACATCACGAAGCCTACTGTTGAGTCTATGCCTCGGATGCCCAAAGCATCTTCTAAGCGGTCAACGATTAATCCAAATGCGAGGGCTGCCCAGAACTACTCGATTGTAGAAGATTTGGTGCAAAGTCCTTGTGCTATGTCAGCTTTAGAGGTACTCCAGTCTTGTCCGGCTCAGCGCAGTGCTTTGCTCACTGCCATTGGGGCTATTGATCCAAAAAAATCCCTTCTGATTACTTTTGATATGAATAATTTTAAGAAGAGACTTCCTCATCACATGGCTTTCCATATTAAATCGTCGTATCGGAAGTGCAATATCTTTCGAACGGTTGTTGATGAGGGTGCTTCTACATGCGTGATGTCTCTCGCATGCTGGAAGACACTTGGATCTCCCAAAGCTGTTCCATCTAGCACTGTTCTTACTGCATTCGATGGTCATTCTCACAGACCCCATGGTATTGTCCCGGCTTTGCCCATCTGTGTTGGGGGCAAAACCGTTAACATAGAGGTTGAGGTAGTGGATGCGGCCTTGGACTACAACCTTCTGTTGGGGAGGAACTGGATATATGAGATGGATGCTATTGCATCCTCATTATTTCGAATTGTATGTTTCCCCCACGAAGGGAGGATAGTCACGGTGGATCAACTGGACTGTCCTCCTGTAGACCTGGATGCGCCTTCTGACTCATCTGTGCCTAAGTTGGATAATACTAAGGCGCCTGTCGAGAATCTAGGAGTTGGAATGTATTCTTCCCTGATGGGTTCTTTCGATCTTCCTCCTCCTACGGTGCATATTAATGCTATTTCATCCTCCAAGGCTCCCCTTCGAAGAGAGTTCTTTCGAACTCATTATTTTTCGGACCCTTGGACCTTACCTTCCCCTATTGCCACATTAGCGGAAGGTCAAGTGGGTGGAATGGCATTTCCGATTTCTGCAGCTGAGATTGCATATCAGTCTATTGTTGACACTGCAGAATCCGTTCCAGCTCCTCTTTCACCGGAAGAGTTGGATGGTGATGTGGCTCCGACTTGGACGCTTAGTTCTTCTTCGGCCCAGGATTGCCTTGATACCACTCTTCCATCTGAAGAGGCCATCCTGGAAGCCATGACAGGTATAGATAGACCGTGGGATGATTTGCATCATCGGTCTTATTTCTTACCTGATTTAAACGAAGTTGAAACAAGTTTTCCGAGTCCTCCGTCTCCTGGTCTTGTTCACCCAGTCTTGAACCCTTTGGCACCAACACAGGTTTATGCTGAAGGGAACATGGCTGTGATCTCTCCTACTATCCCGGTGAACATTTCCAGGGATCCCAATATTATCGAGAATGTCTTCATTGGAGGTGAATGTTCCCGTGAAGAGGTTCAAATTTACACCGAGCTCTTCAAAGAGTATAGGGATGTATTTGCTTGGTCTTATGAGGAAATGCGTGGCATAGACCCATCGATTGTCCAGCATGAGATCAAGACGTATGAAAACGCTAAGCCAGTCAGGAAAAAACTTCGTCCGGTCAATCCTAGGAAGGCAGCAGCTATCAAAGCTAAAGTTGAAAAGCTACTTAAGGCGGGATTCATTTTCCCAGTTCCTCTGACTGAATGGGTTTCAAACCCCGTTCCCGTAGATAAAAAGCAAGGAACGATTCGAGTGTGCATCGATTTCAGAGACCTAAATAAGGCATGTCCTAAAGACAATTACCCCACACCATTCATCGATCAAATCATTGACGAGTGTGCCGGTAACGAGATTTTCTCCTTCATGGACGGTTTCTCCGGATATAATCAAATTACTATCCGTCCTGAAGATCAACATAAGACTGCATTTATTTGTCCCTGGGGTACATTTGCATACAAGAAAATGCCTTTTGGTCTTAAAAATGCTGGGGCTACCTGTCAGCGGGCCATGTCTTACGCCTTCCATGACATCAAGAAGATTATCGAGGCATACTTAGATGATCTAGCTGCTCATTCTCGAAAGAGGATGGATCATCCTGGTCACCTCCGGAAAATATTTGAAAGATGTTGTTTTTATAAAATTTGATTGAATCCGAACAAGTGCGTTTTCGCGGTTACATCCGGTCGGCTATTGGGATTCATTGTGTCTAGGGAAGGGATAAGGGTAGATCCCTTCATGGTTGAGGCAATACTTCGGTTGCCTCCCCCGTCTTCCATCCGTCAGCTTCAAAGTCTCCAAGGAAAGTCTAATTTTTTTCGGAGGTTTATCATCAATTATGCTGAGATTACAAAGGGATATATGAGACTGTTGAAGAAAGGAGTTCCTTTTCTTTGGGACGACTACGCTCAACGCTCGTTCGATGCTTTGAAAAAGGCACTGACCTCTGCTCCTTTATTGAGTCCACCTGATTATAGCAGAGATTTTCTTTTGTATCTGGTAACAGCAGAATCTACCATTGGTATGGTTCTGGTTCAGGAGGATGATTCTCTTGTAGAGCATGTTATTTACTACCTTAGTCGAGGACTGGTAGGACCTGAACTTCGATACACTCCGATAGAAAAATTAGCCTTAGCAGTAGTTCATGCTGTGCAGCGACTCCGGCATTACATTATTCTTCGCAAAACTTATGTCATGGCAGCTGCCAATCCATTTCAGTTTGTCCTCAGCAGGCAAGTGATTGGGGGAAAATATAATAGATGGATTGTGATTTTACAGGAATTTGATCTTGAGTTCATATGCACCCAAATCCAGAAGTCATTGGTTGCACAGATTGATCTCCGAGTTGCCTTGTGGAGAGGAGATGATCTATGATGAGTCCTTTCCGGACGAACACTTGTTTCTGATCTCTCCACGGGATCCTTGGTATGGGGATATCATTGTGTATCTCCAGACTGCGAAGTTTCTCTCTACTTTTTTGAAAGATGCGCGTCGTAAACTGCGTCACTTGGCCAAGAATTATCTGATTATTGGTGATGATTTGTACCGTTGAGGGGTTGATTCAATCCTAAGACGCTGCTTAACTCTCGAGGAAGCTGAGGCTGTGCTCAATGATTCTCACAGTGGAGCTTGTGGGGGTCATTTATGCGGGCCCCTTACAACCAAAAAGATTTTGCGTCTTGAATGCAGCCCTCGATTTTCAAGATTGTGGAGGTCCTAGTGAATCGGTCAAAGGTGGCATCAGATTTGTCGAGTATATACTCGAAAAATGCGCGCTCATCCAGCTCCACTTTTTCCAGTCGTTACTGTCGGACCCTTTACAAAGTGGGGTATTGATTATACTACTTGTAACCCGCCTTCGGCAAAAGGTCAAAAGTACATTATTGTAGCAGTAGACTACTTTACGAAGTGAGTCGAGGCTATGCCTACTTTTGGGAACGATGGTGAGACTGCAGCTTTGTTCCTTTTCAACCAAGTTATCGCTCGTTTCGGTATTCCTAGAGAGATTGTCACTGACCATGGAAGTCATTTTCAGAATAGTATGATGGCTGAGTTGGCTCTCAAATTGGGTTTCCGGCAGGAGCATTCATCTCCATATTATCCTCAAGCCAATGGGCAAGTGGAAGCCGTGAATAAATCCTTGAAGAAAATTCTTCAAAGGAAAATTGATAAAGCTAGATCCAACTGGCATATTATGCTATATCCTGCACTTTGGGCATACAGGACGTCAGTGAAAACTGCAACTGGCTTTACTCCGTTTCAGCTAGTGCACGGGTTGGAATCCGTATTCCCCATTGAATGTGAGATTCCTTCTCTTAAGTTAGTTGTTGAACTTATTCCTGACACTTCTAGTCTTGAAGAACGGCTCCTTCATCTAGAACATCTTGATGAGCAGCATCGGGATGCCGCCACGATGAATGAAGCACATAAAAACCGAGTTAAAGCTCAGTACGATAAGGTGGTCAAACCTAGGGTTCTTTTGGAAGGTGACCTTGTTTTGGTCTATGCCCAAGAAAAAGATGCCCTAGGGGCAGGAAAATTTAAGTCTATGTGGTATGGCCCCTTTATCGTCAGAAAATTCCTTAAGAAAGGAGCATATACCTTGGTTGATTTTGAAGGGAACGAGTTGCCGGAGCCCAGAAATGGGCTCTATTTGAAGAAGTATTATGCCTAGGCTTCGGCCTGGCATGTTTCTTTTGTATATAGTAGTTTTTCTTTGTACATATCTGGTTGATTTTCGATCTTTGATGAGTTGGTGATGTTTTTGATCTGCTTTGGCAGGTTGTGTCGGATGTCATGAGTCATTTTGGTTTCGCCGATGGTGCTAGTAGACACACCCGGAACTTAGCTTCCGTGGCTTGGGTGCTTCATTATCCTTCCGGTCAGCTGTTGGTATCAAGAGGGGTCTGCATTGGTCCTGCTTCCAATAACGTAGCAGAATACACTGCAGTCGTTCATCTACTCTCGGAGGCAATATCTTTGGGTGTTGATTCGTTGGTAGTGTTCTTGGACTCTCAGCTGGTGGTGTCGCAGTTGAACAACACTTATCGGGTACGAGATCCATTTTTATTATGATTGTTCTTGAGGGTACGTTTGTTACAAAGGTCATTTCAATTTTTAACATTCATTCATATTCCTCGAGCTGACAATTGGTTTGCTGACTCATTAGCTAATCAAGCTTTAGATTGGCATATTAATCATTCAATACAATAAATTCTAATCATCAAAAACATCATACATTTGATACATTATCACATCACATCAAATATCGCTGTATATATATCATCGGAGTGTCAAAAAATTTTACAAAATTTGGATCCATAAATGCCGTACAAAACTTGGGCTTATGCCCCATCATGTTCAGTCTCAAAAAAGAATATACAGTCATCTAATATATAATATGCGGCTCTACTCCCCCGAGGTCCACGCCGAAGTCGTGTTCCTATAGAGGCACATTATTTGGTAAGCCTTCAATGAGAATAATCTAACCCGGATCCGGGGAGTACTCCTGCCACTGATCTCACGGATGGCCAAGCCAGTCCTCCTGTGACCATGGGGTTGGGTTAATCCCCTCCAAGTTTTCTCTGCCTTGCGGCCTGGAGATTTTCCTCTGAATCCACATTATCCACTTCGCCCTGCGGCGCTTATGTACAGTAGACCCTCGGGACAAACTAGTCCAGCATACGAAACATGATCATTTTTAATTCAATGGAGTCATTATGAATCCAATCAAAAACATGTTTGTTTGTTTTTTTTTTTTCATACATATTTGAAAAAATTCAAAAAAATGATATAAGTCAAAATTTTTGCAAAACTTACCGACTGTTCCCCATGCTGTGCCTGGTGGAAGAACTAGATCTGGATCTCCACGAAAGTCCATCCCGACATAGGGATAGTCATCCACTGCGATGATTTGTTCTCCCCACCAAAGGAAGAACTCATCGTCCCATGTGGTCCAGGGTACCTCACTACCCCCCAGTCTCTTCATCATGTCTGCCCAACGGGCAATTCTTGGGTCTCGCGGGCTACTGATGGTAGAGATGACTCTGGGTCTCAATGCTGGTATCTTCTCAAAGAAGAATGTTGTCAAAATTGTACCGTAGCCAAAGTGTTTGGTATTTGCTTGGCGAATTGAGGTCAACTGTTGTTTCATGTTCAGTAATAGGGCTGTGCACCAATCATACACATGAGTCAAACCTCTGAAAATTTATGCTCATTTGCATCTTGGGCACTTTGATGTAGAGGCGGATCATACCTGCAAGTGGAGTGAAAGGGGGATTTTTCATGCAAATCCCTCCCCATATTTAGTACATCCCGAGGTTCCAGCCTTTTGGAACCCCCAAACCTGTCTCTGGACATAGTCTTCCACGGTTAACCCTCCCAGGGGCTTCCCGTGCAAGTCTACTGGTTCTCCCCTCCGGGAGAGTCCAGTAATGAAATATATGTCTTCCACTTCAATGCGTAGTGGCATCTAATCAATAATGAAGCAATCCTGATCTGGTTCCCAGTAATTTACGAGCATTTCTAGCAACCGCACATTGCTTTTCATATTTGGAATCTTGAAGAATTTGAACAATCTACAATTCCGAAGGATATTTTGCGCTGCGCGATCTTGCATGACCTCTTGGTCTATTGCGCTATGCTCACGTTCCCTCCATGAGATTGTCATCCTGTCAAATTTCATCAAATTATGCATTAGCCATGCTTTTTTGCATTCGGACCTGCGCATACGCGGTTTTTCCTTTGCACAGTCGCGTGTATACGCGAGTTTCCTTTAACGAACCCGCGTATGCGCAAGTCCGCATATTTTAAAAGGGTTTTCAAGCTAAAAATCACTTAATTTTAAATTCCAAATGGACAAAATGAATAAACAGGATGATTTAGGAGCCTACTTGAAGTTTCGGCGCGTTTCGACGGTCGGTTGTTCCTGATTTGACGAAAGAAGTTTTTTGCTCCAGAGCACTTTTTTCCAAATCAGCAATGCAATAATGAACCAAATATGAGGTAATTTGTCTATTTATGGCTAAAAAGTTGAAAATTTTTGCAAAAATTCCTTATGCTTATTTTTTCGATCTATCTTAAGCTGCATAACCCGGATGCTTGGAAGTGCCCAGTTTGGTATGTTTTCAGGTACATTTTGACGATTTTGAGATTTTTCCCGGTTTTTGATCCATGATTACCGACTCGTCACGGCAGGTATATGATCTTCACTGGCATATAGGTTAGGGAAATCATTTTCCGTTGCATCTTGCATACTAGCCTCCATACTGATCACTTGCCTTAGGGTCGATCCCATCAGGTCATGAGTATTACACCCATTTCACTCGCCGATTATTTAATCATGACTTGATGGTAGAGCCTTCCTTTACATAGGCTTCCTAGTTAGTTCCTCGCTATCACTTGTTGCCCATGCTGTGTTTTATGTAGGCTCGGGAGTCCTCTTTAGTCCCGCCATGTCTTATGTGTTGAAGCTTCATTCTTCTTCTTCATCACTATCATTTTTCTGGCTTTTACCCTAGAGGCTCCCTGTTGTCGTTAAGTTGTATTAATGCATTGCATATTGGCTACTTGTTTATCTTGGCCTTTAGCCGGCTTCATTTGGACTCGATGTTTAAGCCAACTTTTGACCTTGACTCTCTGTACAAGTTAACCATTGCATGCACTTAGCTATCACGACTTGACACCTTTTTACCCATGGATGGAATGTTCCTCTGAGTATCGCTTACCAGTTTTCGCCACCTTGCATTGAGCATAGGATTGTTCCAATCCCAGGAACTAGTGCATCTGATTTCTTGATACTCGTTCTATCCATTGTACCATAACATTCTTTTATTCTTTTTCAGGCTTATTATATGAAAAAGACAAAAAAATCAAATATAACAAAAAGAGCGGGAACGGGATGTATCTTCGTTATTTTGATGGCAGTACAGAGTCAGTTTGTCGCCCTTGAACAAAGCACATATACTTATATATATTTCCTTCATTTGGGATGGTTATAGTTTGACCTAGGTTCGGCCTTTACCATGTTTCACTTGTCAGTTCTCCCCCGGTTGGTTACCTCTTCCAATCATATGGAGAGTTTGTTTTGCCTCCTGCAAGACAGACTTATACAGTGTCACTTTTTACTGCCATGGTCATCACAGAGTCGTGCTTTTGTTCAAGGGAAGTCTAGCCTGAGTCGGCCATTCTGCGATGTCTCTTGACTCATTATTCAGTCGGCCTTCCCGGTCTTGTCAGTATCATGTTCTATCACATCAGATGTTTTGATCTTCTGCTCGTGCTGGTTTGAGAAAGTCCCCATTGACTTCTTGCCGGCGGGTTTGTCTCTTATCGACTACGACACATTGCTCTGAGAGCAAGCCTAGAGCCGCACCTTGGGCCTATTTCCATCATTGATAGGTGACCTCGTGCTCAGCGTTTGATCATCATCATGGGTCTTTGACTGAGTGGTTTCCCCTGTGTTCGACGTCAGCACACATTATCACACTTGGGATTCGTGCAGTACCTGGATTTCCATTTGACCCTATCGGTGGATTTCTCGCCTCTGTGTCAGCTTTCATTATTGGTTGGTTCGGAGGGTTTCTTCCGTGCGCTAGCTTCATCTTGTGCACGTCGGAAACGTACTTCGGTTTTGGTTCCATCACTCTACTTCGTCCGATTCCTTCCAAATCTTGGCCTGCGGGTTACACTCACGCTGGACTGATGTGGGATGCCTTAATGCCTTCCTTCCAGTAGATATTTTCCCATCGACTCCGACTCATTGCTCTGGGAATAAGGTCTAGAGTCTTTTTGTCAGTACCTTAGGGTTTGCAGTCATCAGTGGCAGACTCTTCGCTATCGACAGTGGGGATTCATCATTGCCTCATGATTGGTAGATTCTTTCAAGTGTTCGACTTCAACTCATTCATTCGCACTTGTCAGATTGTACTGGGGCACCTTGACACTCATTATCATTATCGGTGGGTTGTCTCGCGTTGGTTAACGGGATACATCATTGCCCGGTAATCCAACGATTTCTCACATGGTCTACTTCAGCTCATTTATTCCCATTGTGTAGAATTGTGCCATAGTGATCGGTGGGTTGCATCAGCATTTTTCGGTTCACCTGTGACAGTCCATTTCAGTTTCTGCCAGTGATGTCGTCCACCCTTATATGTTGCAGTTCAGTACAGCAGCATCCTATATGTTGGCTCCCGAGTTGTGTGATTGTACTGTTTGATCCACCTCTTATGATCCGGTACTTGGAGATTCAATTACTTATCTGATTAGACATCCAGTTGCACCATCTTTGATCAGCTTTCTATATGTGATACTTGGACATTGATTCAGACTTACACTTCCGGGCCATGCTCAGATGATTCATTGTGTACTTTCAGTTCAGCTATACTTGTATACATGTTGGATCTATTCACTACTTTCTATATGATGTATTTTTGACTGAGCATGGGTATGCCCGCCTCAGCATGAGTTGACTCTCTGTTTCTTTCATTGGTTTTTAGCAGGCTGAAATCTGGTGAAGTCCTCTCTCGTCCTTGCGAATTTCTTTCTATGTGCATAATACATTTCGGCCATCATGTACCCCTGCTGACCTCATATATTAGGGGGCATCTGTTATAGCATCATTTCTCACCTTCACATGATTCATGATTGCTTTGATGGTTTTGGGCACCCATTCCTACAGACTTGGACAAATTCACTTAAAAACAGTGTAAAAATCCCCATACGCGACTATGCCCGTACTTTTCTGCATGTATACGCGAGTCTAGCTAGAATTTTCTGCGTATGCCATTAAAAATGATTAAAAAATATATAATTGTTCCCTATTTTCGGGCTGGGTTGATGGTTACTCAGGTAGTTCAACCACTCCAGCACGTGGCCAACTGTTTCCAACTGTTGAAACTACTTGGAGGGAGTATAAAAACCCCTCATGTGTATGGCCTAAGGGAGAGAGAGAATTATTGATATTATACTCTGTTGGTATTCCCCATCCAAGTTTGATTCCCCGTGCCTCCTGCACTTTCCCAGTTCATTATAGGAAACCCTTGTTTCCTTAAGATGCACATCTCCCTATATGTCATCTCGTATGCACCAATTTGGAAGGAGTCTTAGCGAGGCAAAGGCTGGACGGATCCGGACGACGGTCTGCTCGAAGGCCGTGGAAGGATCAGGTGATCTCTCCACTCGTTACTTTTGTACATGCTATTTATAATACAGAAGTACCATGTTGTTCCCGAAATATACGTGTTAGTGTATGCTTATATGTATGAGAATATTTTTTATACAAGCATTCATTATGATTTATTTAATGTTTTATATGAATCTCACTAACATTTAGAGTAGATATATGCTGTACAACCAGTTCTTCGTGCTTGTTTCTTCTTGTCTTTCAAGTTGAGAAGGAAGGACGCTTGCTGAGGGTTTGGACCCCGCGGGATCTGCTTCAACCGTAGGACCTACGGGTAACTTTCTCATTCTACTCTATTTAGTTTTTCTGAACGTGCATGGTTGTGTGAGTCCTTCTTAAGTAGCATGCCCCTGCTCTGTGGAGGTTGTAACCCAACGAACCTCTAGGGTGATATTCCCCGAAACACAAATCTCTGCGGACGTTTTACATTCTCTGATATGAGGGATAATGTTGTCCTTGACAGACATATTCAGAAAAAATGTTGCCTTGTTTTCTCGCTTATCCCATTCTTGCTCCTGCGTATTCGCCCCCGTGTTTTAATTCGACCTCTGCTCATCTCTTGTAACAATCGACCATGCATTCGCACCCTTAAGCAAGGTATGAATCTTAAACTTCCAGTTCGTGAAGTTAGATCCATCGAGTTTTCCAGACTCGTGGAGATAAGATTCCATAGTGTTACTCATTTTGAACTGATCTATAAGTAAATGAATCTACCCAACTAATTCAGAAAAAAAAAATGAATACCTGTCAGATCTTGACAACCGATCTGCCACTACTCTGCTGGTTCTCCTGATCCACCCACTGTACCTTCGATTCAAATCTAGCAATATCTGGTAAATCTGCAAAATAATCTTGCTCCAATGAGCAAATCCGTTGTTTTCCAATACAGCCACAAAATTGATCCGATCTGCCTCTCTCGGACAGATCCGCAACTTCTCCGATATGCAACTCCCGCAAATCGTCTAGCGAAGGTGAGGCTTCTCGCAGATCTTCCACTGAAGGTGAGGCTTCCCACAGATCTTCCACTGAAGGTGAGGTGGCGCCTTTCCGAGCGAAAAATCCGCGCCCAGATGAAAACGATGCGAGGCAAAATCCTTGGCGCGATTTTTCCATGCGATTCCGCGCCAATCCTGTGATTTGGTACGTTGGCACGGTTATGGGCCGAACAGACGCGCCAATTGTGCTTCTTGGCACGACTGTCAGCACAGAAAGAGCGCCAACCCCCTTCTGCTTAGAAATTAAAAAACATCTGTGTCCATGAGCCAGGTGTTACTGCAGTCCACCTGCTCGGTTGAGCACAAAGCTCTGTGAGCACACAACTCTCGTGTACATGCGGCCACAAAGGCAATTTTAGCCATGAAGGCGATTATGCCACAAAGGAAAATTGGCCACAAAGGCGATTCAATCACAAAGGCAATAAAAGATCAGGCTCACCCACTCTGAGCTCTGATACCAAGATAAAATATGCACAGAATTGAAAAGAAGGAGTTGTAGCTCTTAGGTAAGTACTGCACTTGGAGACTACACTCAAACTGAGAGATCACTCTCCGTTCACTCTACCTTCATGAATGAGAAATTACATCATTAAGTACATCACCAGAAATCAGAAAGTTGCAAACAAACTCCTAAACTCTAGGAACAAATCCTAAACTAGGGAGTTACGTTACAACTTGTGTAACCTTTTCTCTATTAATACAAAATAATATAATTATTTTCAACTAAAACTTAGGCAGAAAATGATGGAAAACAGAAATAAAACATCGGGATTCGGGAAAGCCTTTTCCTGAGACAGAATAGCCAAACAAGAAACCCAACCCGAGAAAACAAACAAACTTACTGATACTGTGTCTGGTGCTACTAAACGTTGTGGAAACTGACTAAATCTACAATCCAAGACCAAATGAAACAGGTCCCTATAGATACAGATCTCCTTACCAAACTATCTAACAAATAGCTTCATGAGAAACTATGAAGTTCCATACTTACGGAACGACAAACATGTTGATAAGACGGAGAATAAACGCAAAACGCATGTCAAAATCTACTCAAATTGGTATATTTTTTTGTAAATCTCCAAAATGCTGCAAAGAAGGCATGCAAATTTAGTCAATACATTTGTTAAAAATAGGACCAAAGAGAAATAAACGCGAACAACCCGAGAATGTATCCGAAACTTTTTGAAGGGGTCTAAATTCGGCAACATTGCAGCGAGTGAAAGGAATCAGAATACTGTTCAATGCAGACACACTGTACATGCTTCGAGGTCAAGGAGATACAATTTACCATATCTTAAGCTTCGAGGTCGAGGAGATACAATTCAAATCAAATCATCAGTGCAAGTAATGCCTTCAGGCTGCCATTTTCATAATACAAATTCGTTGTCTCATAGGTGTCTGCCATAGGGAGTTCGTCGAAAGAAGAATCTCCATCCTTGATGTAATCACTTGCCGAGAAGATGGATGTTCCTACAACAATGGTGGTGTCATTGAAATCAGAAACTGTCAGGGAACACAAGGACAGATGTTCCTGGGTTTTATGGACAAATCTTTGGAGACCGCAAAGGAGAAATAGCAAGATTACAACCACGGATTGTTTAGTATGGAATTTAATTCGCACAATGGAAAAGGCTTACATCCTAAGTCGACCGGATAGGCAAAACTTATTTCTTGGTCTATTGGTAATTAAATGTGGCTGGGCATATACTGCCTATAGTTGGATTTAAATTCGGGTAGTATATGTCCAACCGCATTTACTGGCCAATAGATCAGAAAATAAGGCTCGCCATAGATGAAGGCTTCTGTTTTGTTTAGTTTGTTTGTCTTATTTAGTTTTCAGATCTTATTATTTAGGAATATGTTAAAACTAATATATTTTATTTTGTCATGGTATCCCAGCGTGTATGAAACTTGGTGTAAAGCATATGTGTTTGCATTGTTGAGTGTTAAATCCCATGGATGATTTCCTATTCTATCTATCTAGTCATGGAGTTTGAGCATAGAATTGTTGTCAAGTGAGATGAGGGTCATGTGAGCCAAAGGTATAGCATGGAATGTGAAGGCTGAGTGGATTGTTTGAGCATTGTAGCACTAGAGTAATGTGTTGAGCTGCTTCTTGAGACCGTGCCACACTAATATTGATGGTTGAGACTTTTTTGAGGAGTCCATGATTGTTGTGATGAAAGAAGAGAGAGAGCATGACCATGAGATGGTAGTAGAAGTGTGATGTATAGAGCTAGGTGCTATAATAATTCTATTGATTATTTATGTATAGTTCTAAATAAACTATATATTGTGTGATCAATTCAACAAATGATTTAGACAGTCGAGGTTTCGAAGTCGATGAATTTTTCATAAGCCTATAGAGAATGTGTGTGCATGATTTCCATTGCCAAATTCGATTTTAATATTTTGTCTCTAACTATTTTGGCAATGTCCTCGTCTACATTGTACTCATAGCAGAACCTTTGTGTTGAAAGTTGAATCTCTTCAGCATACCATTGGTGACAAAGTCTGATTTGGTTTCCTCACTTTCTCTACAACGTTTGGTTTTTGTAGCACTCTGTAATTGGAACAAAGCTCAAAGTAATGGGAAATACTTAATGCAACAATACATATGATGGCATGTATTTCATAGTAATAAGTTGAAACCAAGAAGTGATCTTGTGTTTGCATAATGCAAGCCCTTTACTATATTAAAGTGGCATTAATATTGCATATAAAATTCATTACGTACTTCCTACCTGAAGATATTAACTGTGAGATGTTCGTGTAACCTACCATCTCATAAGCCTGTGATCATAAAACTAAAGTTGAAGGTAATTTGCAACTTGCAAGTTCTTAAGTTTTCCTTTTTAATTTGTGATAAATATGGATAACCCTTTGGAGGAATCATATCTAAATGAAGCAACCAAGTTAAATGAATCCAATTATGTAAATTGGAAGTTCAAGCTTCATACCTTGTTGGAAGGGGAAAATGCTCAATCCATTGTATTTGGACAAAAAGACAAACCATTAGGAGCGTCGTGAGAGCAAAGAAAAAGTCCTTCTTAGAACATCCTTGAAGGACAATATTATTCCACATGTGAAAGACTTCCAGATGTCCAAGGAGACATGGAATACACTCAAAATTTTTTATGAAACGAAAACCATTTTTTGTTTTTAAAAAGAAAATTGCTTTCAATGAAAATGGAGGAGAACGAGAATGCAAATAAATTTATTTCTAGAATTAGATATTTGAAAGACAACTTATTGGTATTGGTGAAAACGTCTCTAGCACAGATATGGTGACTATAAAGTTGAATGGTATGTTACAATAATATCAAATGTTTATTACAAGTCTTGTAGCCTGAGAAACAACTCCTACATTTGATGATCTCACAAGAATTCTTCTACAAGAGGAATAATGATGGAAAAATATTAATTGTAGGTCCCAAAATTCAAACTTGGTGTTGATGGCTAAAGGGAAACAACACTCTAGATAAAATCCATGGGAAGGAAGTAAAGGAGGAAGGCCACCACATGGAAAGCCACCATATGCAATGCTACAACAAAGTATGACACATCCAAAGGTTGATGTTAGAAATAAACGTCATTACTATGGCATGTTAGGACATTATTCTAGAGATTGCTTTAATAAGAAGTGTCATGATGGGTCCAAACATAGAAATAGAAGACACAATGGTCATTTTGATGACAAATTAGAAGCAATGAATGATGACTTCAAAAATCTTAGATTGTTTATTTTAGATGTTTCATTTTTTGTTGCAATAGATGATTCAAATGCATGGTTTGTCGATTATGAAGCCTCCATTCATATGTCTTGTAATAAGAATTAGTTTGAAAATTTTCGTGAAATTAACATTGGTGAAAATAATATCTTGGGGATGATAGTTCACACCCAATTAAAGGGTATAGTGATGTGTCTGTAATATTACCAAATGGTTGTGTTGAATAAATTCACAACGTGGTGTATGTGTCTGGCATTAAGAAGCACCTAATCTTAATTTCTACCATAACAAATCATGATTTGAAGGTAGAATTTGTAAAGTCACATTCTGTGGTAAAAGATATGCATGATCACTTCAAGGTTATTGCAACAAGTGTAAGAATTAGAAGTTTATAAAATCTTGATGTGACAAGAAAAATTCGTAAAGCATTTACATCCACAACCATGACAATAGAAGTTTTTTTGGCACCAAAGGTATGACCAAATTAATTATCATGATTTGTTGCTACTTCAAAAGCAAAAAATGATAGAAGAAATTCCATTGCTTAAGAATGAATATTTTGCATGTGAATGGTGTGCATTAGGGAAGAGTTTCCTACCCATACAAATAAAAAAAATAGGGATATTCTTGAACTTGTGCATATATATGTGTGTGGACCTATGCAGACAACATCATTAGGTGGAGCATATTATTTTTTGATCTTTATTGAAGATGGAACAAAATATACATGAGTTTATTTTATGAGAAAGAGAAGTGATGCATTTTAGTACTTTAAAGAGTTTAAGAACTCGGTTGAGAAGCAAATAGGCAAATACATCAAGATCCTTTAATCATATCAAGGGGAAGAATATACTTTAAGTGCATTTGTTGAGTATTGAAAATCCCATGGAATTGCACAATAATACTTGGTGCCACATACTCCACAACAAAATGGAGTAGCTAGAAGAAAGACTAGAACCAGTGAAATGTGCACAAAGCACGTTGAAAGGTAAAAACCTTACCAATGCTTTTTGTGTTGAAGTTGTTAGTATTGTTGTTTATTTGAAAAATAGAATTCCAACTAAAATTTTGGATCATAAGACTCATTTTGATGCTCTTTATGGTTATAAACCAACAATAAGCCATTTAAGATAGTAGAAAACTTGATGCAAAACCAATCAAATGCATTATTATTGGTTACTTCTGATCATAAAGCATATAAGATGTTTGATCCCTCCACTCATAATTTTTTTGCAAGTAGAGATATGTTGTTTCATGAGCATGTGGATGAAGGCCATATGGAGGAGAATTATGCTGCATGGTGCATTCCTCATGATTATGATGATGTTGAAGAAGAAGTAAATGATAAATAGGAACAAAAACAAGAGTAAGGATCTAGTAACATGGACACCTCAAACAACCACAACACACTAAGAGGAGGAAATAATTCACCACAAAGCAATAAAAGAGATGAAAGTAATCAAGCTCTAAGGAGGTCATCAGGTCAAACTCAACCACTAGTAAGATTTAAATTTTATGCCTTAATGATTCATAAAACCTTTTATTTTTGAAAAAGCTAACGAGAATAAAGAATGGAAAGATGCAATGAAGGAAGACTATGAGTCCATATGAAAAATGATACTTGGGAATTAACAAAATTTCCTGAAAATAAAGTATACAGGATACAAATGGTTGTTCAATCCCAAATTTAATGTTAATGGAAATGTAAATAGATATAAAGCTAGATTGGTTGCTAAAGGTTACTCTAAAAAAGATGGAATTGATTAGGATGAAACCTTTGCACTTGTAGCTAAGTTAAATAAAATTAGGTTAATGATTGCAATAACTACAAAATATAATTGGAAACTACATCAACTAAATGTTAAGCTTGTTTTTTTGAATGGGGAACTAAACAAAGAAATATATCTGGTTTAGCCATAAGGATTCATAAAGAAGGGTCAAGAGCATCTTTTTTGTAAATTAAAGAAAGCTTTATATGGGTTGAAATAGGCACCCATATCTTGGTACGTGAAGATTCTCTTTCTTTCTTCAGAAAGGTTTTATGAAAAACAAGAGTGATCCTAACTTGTATATCAAGTAAGATCAGAAGGGGCATGTTGCTTTGATTTCCCTATATGTTGATGATCTTATTATAACAAGTGATACATCTAAGTTGATTGATGAAGTTAAAAGACATTTGTGACATGTTTTTGAGATGAAAAACCTTGGTGAATAACATTGTTACACGAAGAAAAAATACAAGAGAGATACTCAAAAGGTTCAAAATGGATCAATGTAGCGTCAATACCTTTAAAACAAAATGTCAAACTCTACAGTGATGATGTTACAAGAGAGGTGGTGGTACACCATATTGTTAGTTGGTGGGGAGTCTAAACTATCTCACCACAACCAAGCCAAACACAACATATTTAATTAGCATTCTTAGTTAGTTCATATCCAAGCCTCTTGAAAGCCATTGGAAAGTAGTGAAAATAGTCCTTCAATATCTAAAAGAGAATGTGAATTTTTGTTTTAAATATACTGATGACTTTGATGTTGAGTTGACAGGTTGTCCTGATTCAAATTGGGTTGGAAATCTCGATGACAAAAGATGAACTTCAGGATATGCATCTAGCCTTGGATCTAGGATTGTGGCATGGAGCAGTAAGAAACAACCAATTGTTTTATTTTCACCAACTGAAGTAAAATATAAATCTTTGTGCAGTGCTACTTGTGAATCCATCTGGTTGAGGCGAGTTCTTGAAGATATGGGAGAAGAATAAAAAACACCAATGATTATCAAAAGTGATAATGAAAACTCCCTCAAACTAGCGAACAATATTGTGTACCGTGAGATTCAATATCATTTTGTTGGGAAAAAGATGTAGTATAAGGAAATTGATTTAGTTTATTATAATACTAATGAAAATATGGCTTACACCTTTACAAAACCTCTTAGAAACACAAAGTTTGAAAGATGTAGGAATCAATTAGGTGTGGTAGAAAACACATTTCTCCATTAAGGGGAAGTGTCAAAATAATAGAGAAATTCTAGAATTAACTATTATTAGGTTCGTGTTATGTTTTGTTGAAATTGTTTTTCTTATTTATTTTTTAGATCCTATTGTTTAGGAATATGTTCAAACTACTAAAGTCTATTTTAATCCTATAAATGTACTCAATTGTTGTCTTAATTAATGTTAGAGAGGTTGTGAGCAATATCTAGTGTGAAGAGTAACAGCTTCATCTCATCATTTCCAATTATTTGTCTTCCATATTTTATGTCTTTAATAACACAAATTTATTCCATAGTACCTAACTTTATTTAGTTTAATAGGTCACCAATATTAATTTTATAATGTGTTAGGAGTTGACTTTTTCATTTTGCAATTTCATGTATATTAGGTAGTTGATATTTTGCTTTGAAATAGTGTAATTATTTTATGTTTTGATTTACAGTTGTAAGCTGGCCATATAATTGTTGATCAGTTTGTGATTTGTTGTTATTTAAATATATTTTTTTATGAATAAATGAAATCAATACCTTAAAAAACATTTAAATTACTTTTAAAACAAAAAAATATATATTTGAAACAATTAAATTATATAAACTATATAATTCAAACTTAATATTCCATCTAATTCTTATACATTGTAATTTAAATTAACAAAAAATATATATATATATATATATAACTTTTGTTTACTCAAATATATGTTTATCATGAATCCCTATCCCTTTCAACTTATTTGAGCTATATAGTGCACAATAACACCAATTATAAATTCTATTTATGTTACTATCAGATGTTACTATCAGGAAATATTCTTTAGTTTACATCATTGTATGAAAATTCTTTAAATTTAGCATGAAAATCCAGAAGTATTTGAATTTAACATAAAAAGTCAAAATGCTATCCCACCAAGGCTAGTATGTACAATAAAAAAAACTATCCCACCAACTAGCTGGCTTCACATGGGGCTGATTCATTAGAATACTCACCTCACAAAAATAACAATAATTTTGAAAATATGACCCTTATAAAGTTAGATTCCAAAGTATGAACAAAAAAATAACAATATTTTTTAAAGTATGATCATTACAAAGTTAGATTCCAAAGTCTGAATCGTTCAAGGTAGAGGATGACATGATAAAGGTTGGTCAGGTGGAGGATGGTTGGAGGTTCTGTGGCCCACGAGAGGAGGTTGCAGATGAGAGGTGGGTCTTTGGAAAGGGTTGGTAAAGAGTCAAACGGTTGCTTTTCTTGGCTTTCTAGTTCACATTGTTATTAGAGTAGTTGTTAGATATAAATGTATTTTTATTTTTTAATTGAAATTAATAATATAATTTATAAAATTAAATTATGTTATATATAAAAGTTTTCAATAAATTTGGATAGTAGAGTAGAATATATATTTCAAACAATTTTATACCAAAATTGAAATATATTTGTATTAAAATACTTCTTTGAAGTTGTTAGTAATGGTTAAAGGGTATAAGGCAACAATGGTTACACAATTTGTTGTTTTTATAATTTGTATTTTTTTTAAATGAGATATAGAGAAATAGATGATTTTTTGTGTTTTTTCTTTTGTTATTTATAAAAAAATGGATGATTTAGGTTGAGATGTTGTGATAAAATAAAATAGATGATTTCTTTTGCTACATATAGAAAAATAGATGATTTTTTGTGTTCTTCCTTTTGCTACATATAAAGAAATAAATGATTTTAGGTTGAAATGTTGTGCCAAAATCCATCCTAAGTCACTAGCATTTATTTTATTCAATTACAATTGATAATCATTCAAATTTACAACCATCAATAACACATTTTACTCCATAATCCTTACCTTATATTATAAGGTCAATAACACATTTTACTCTATAATCTTTACCTTATATTATAACAACGTGACAGTAACCAACTTTATTCACTTACCAGGTCACTCATATTAATTTTATTCAATGACTACTTAAAACCCTAAACAATAACACAAATTTTATTCCATGAATACAACCACTAACTTCGATTTACCACTGTAATTTGTACTAACTTCGATTATTATTCCATGAATACAGCAACTAACTTTGATTTACCACTGTAATTTGCACTGAAATCTTTACAAGTAAAGTAGTGTAAACATCACCGAATGTGTTACCAAGAAATGTCCATCTATCAACCATGGAAGGGTTTGAAAGGCCTTGATCGACCATATGAGGGTTTTACAGGCCGGAATCGATTTGAACCCAATGATTCTGTCTGCACAAATCTCGGATTTGAAAACCCGAAAACCCTGATTACAAAGTTGGGCGGAAATCCCAAACCTTGGCTCAATTCGTACAGTTCGTCCAGGAAAGAATAATATTGTGAAGGAGAATGGCCTGTACTGTGCTTGGTCCAAAAAAGGCCTGGCCCTGGATGTGAATTGAAGTGGCAGTGGGATTGGGAGGCTAAGTATCCCAAATCATGACCACTGCAATCAAGCCCGCTCCCAACACCACAGCCAGCAAATTGTAAAAGGAGGCAGCGGCAGGGATGTGAGGGCTACGGTTAGGGTTAGGGTTAGGGTTAGTGTTAATATTTGTGCAGCTTGCAGGTTTGAGCAGGTGGTTGATGGCCACATAGACAAAGACACCGGTGGCGAGACCCATGGAGATGGCGTATATCCAGTCGGCAACGGGCCCCTCCGTGGTGGCATCTATGACGATCCCGATCGCAACCCCAATTGGGCTGGAGATCCCGAACGCAAAAGCGTAGGCAAGGCAAGAAAGGAAGGGGCGCTGCGGCATCATCCTGAGCAGAGCTATTCCCATGGCAATGGCAGCGAAAATCTTGTGCAGGCACACCGTCCACAGGGCTCTCCACGCGTCGCCCTCGCTCTCTGCAACGCCGATCGCTATGCCCTCGAACACAGAGTGGAAGCAGAGCGCCGATATCAGCAACAGGCTCTCCGCCAGACGGTACCCAGATGCAGACGGTGCTCCTTCCTCTTTCGGATTTCCGACTTTCTCCACATCCCCGCTGGTTTTCCGAGTCTGATTAACCCACATGATCAGGCAATCTGCTGACATTGTCATAAGATATCCGGCGGTGGACAGCATGAATGCAAATGGGTACTCCTTGTCACTCAATTTCTCAAATGTCTCGTTGGAATCGCTCAGGAAATGCATGAGAGCAGTGCCCATGAACACTCCTCCTGCAAACTGAGTGCCCAACATCAGAAGACTCTCATTCCATTTACAGAAATAGGGAGAAATTCCCCCTGCAAAAGTCCCCAAAAAAACAATTATCAAACACCAAATTTTCACAATAATCAAACCTCTCGCTCTCAAATTGGGCTTCTGATCACCATGATCAGCATCATCGCCATGAGCCAGTGTGTGATAAGGAAACAAGCAGCTCATCAATAGCAGCACTGCAAGGAAAATCCATTTGGACTTCGAGAAAGGCCTGAGAGCAGCCATGGCAGTGCCAATAATAACTCCAAAACTGGTGACAGAGATAAAGAGTATGTGTGCCACTATCCATGAATATGAAGGCAAGATTGTACTACCTACCTTCCATTCCTGTTGCATTGTACTATCACCATTTGTACGAGCAGGCACCGGATTTCTTGCCTTCTTTTTACCAACTGTGCACCAACACCATTTCTTAAATCGGTGATCTTCCCACCCCCACCAGTATCCGACACGTCACGTTTCTGTTCGACCCCGAAAGGATTGATTACGAATTAGAAATTGCAGTGTGAAATCCCTCGGAAGTCTAAGGTCGGTCTTTGAAATTGAAATCCCCGTATGCTGTAATGTCTCTTATGTGGGCTCAATCCTTCTCCATCTGGCAATAAGCCTTATGTGGGCTCAATCCTTCTCCATCTGGTAATAAGAGCGTACCCTAAAGTTTCCTTTTATTTATTTAGGGTTTCTTTTTCTCATTTTTTTTCATATTTTTTCATATTTAATGAAAAATTACATCCTTATTAATTTTATTTAAAATTTTATTAAAATTATAATTTCAAGTTGTTAAATTTATATAATTAAAAATTAAAATAGTTTGAGAAATTTTCAAATTATTAAATTTATTATTATTTGAGTTAAAATATCAAAAAAAAATTAATATTTAAACTTCTGAATAATAATTAATATAATAATTAATATATTGTGATTAAAATATTTTGGTGAAAATCACATCAAAATAGATTTGATCGATGTGTTTCGAACCAATGTGATTCATCATCAAGATCATAAAAGAAAAATTCCTAATAATTAATATACTATATTATATCTAATATATCATTAATATATAATTTTTAATATTAAATAATAATAATGATAATATTAATAATCTAATTTTAAAATGATAGTTAAATTAGAGATTAAATTAATGTATAAAATCTCTTTACTTATTAGACAAAGAACTTAGCTCCCTGCAACAATTTTACTCTTAAAATTTTGAAAAACATAAATGCTCTCCCTTTAAATTTAAACTTATAACCCAACATAATAAAAAAATCTAAACTATAATTGGCAACTATACAATGTACCACTGTAAATAATAAATAAAATCAAAGTAGACCTTGTGCATATTTAATAAGTAATAAAAATAGAATCAAACGTGAGCGATTTCAAGAAGCCTATGAGCCGAGCGCATTTAACCAATATTTGTAAGTGGGCATCATAATTATTTGAACCCTCCGTTTTAAAACATGATTTTAACCAATATTTCCAAGTGGGCATCATAATTATTGTATTAACCAATATTTCGAAGTGGGCACCATAATTATTTAATGGGAAATCGGATGTAAGATTAGTTGGTCTGTGGAATCTTCCCTACTTGCTCCGCTTAATAGAATCATACTTTTTGACCAAGCCAAATATTCTCAAGCATTGGGACAAGAACACAATACCAACTTTCTTCAATTTTTGTTTAAACCATATATGCATTATTTAATAATAAGAAATCATATGTATTCCTGTAAAATTTTAACTTAAAATTTTTACATGCATGTTATATTATTAAATGCATGCTATTTATTTATACTATATGAATGTTTATATGTTTGATTTGAAAGCGACTTAGGCATGCTATATGTTATATTATTATTATATATGTTTGGTTTGAATATGACTTAGGCATGTTATAGGTTTGATTTGGTTGTGATTTTAAAATAAAATTATTATTATTATTGTTAAGTAATTGGGATGATTTGTGTTTAATTAAGTTAATGTAATTTAAGTATATATAATTAATGATTAAAAAAAATTAATTAGTTCAATATATGTGATAGCAACCTAATTATTAGGAATGATGTAATCAACATATCCATTCATTATGTATGATGTATTCATTAATAATCTGAGATTTTGTTTTTGAAATTATTAAATGTGTTTTTTAATTGCAATTGTTTGTTGAAGATTTATTAATTGACTAAATAATATGTTGCTTTTAATATCCCCATAATGTCTTTTCAATTCATCCATAAAAATAAATCAAGAGATAATAAAATCCTTATTTCATTCACAAAGTGATTGGTAGTAGGCAAATTGATTAGGCTCTAAATACAAGGATGCAAGAGTTACCTTTTGTAAGATTGGCACTTGTTGTAAATCAAGTAATTGATCCATCTAGAATTATCCATGTTATTACATTGTTACTATCGAGCTTCCTCATATTGATCTTGGAAATTAAACAGTTCCATGGTGCTGATTGGAACCCTAAATGATGCAAATCTTGTAGTAGTAAATGACCATGATCTTATGTTGAATGTCCATGATCTTGGGACTCAATATTTGTGTTCTCCAAATGTGTTCTTCTCCATACGTGATTGAGGTTTAACAATCTTGTTATCTTTATTTTCATGACTTCCTTGGGTCATAATATCACCTTTAAGGAACCTCTCATGTAGAGTGTTGTACAAATCAGCCCCTCCATTCACATTTCGGCCAAAGTCCCCTTTTTCCTCTCTATCGTTGCCCTTCCCCAAGCTGGAAATACTTTGAAAAAGGCCAAAAATCCACTTTTGAAAATCATATAAGGCCTAGCCCCTTTCTCCACTAGCTCCGCGCCTCCTTTCATCCATGTAATCGAACGCTGCACCTAAAGGCGCTTATCGCAGATCGCATTTTCATTGGTTAGGCCCATTTGACCCATCACAATTGTTTGCAACGCGATCGATCGCGCCATCGCACTTTCCATTTTTGCGATTTGCGCACCCATCGCAAAAGCGCAGTTTTCCGTTCATGCCATTCTGCGCCATCGCACTTTTCGTTTTTGCGATCTGCGCTCATCTGGTCACATCCATCGCATAGCGCAGTTTCCTGTTGCGCCGCTGTCTCCCCATCGCATTTTCTCCACTTGCGAATTTGCGATGTGCGCTCCGGGTCCCACTTCCAAAGCTCTCACTCCATTGTTTTGTCATGTTTTCCTTTGTAATATCTCCAAAAGTTAACCTTTGGGTCTTTAAATTGATTAGCGTTTTTCCGCCACTCTTCGTCATCTGCCCACGGGTTATCCGCTTCTCCCTCCACCATCCACATATTCCGCTTAGGTGTCACATTTCAGTGTGTTTGTTTTATATCTGCACCTTCGTCTACTCATCCATGCTTTCATCTTCACCATTTCCATCGGCTCCACCATGTTCGTCGTCTCTGTGCTGGGTTTTATTTAATAGGTTTCGGTTTTTGCAGGTTTATTACGGCCAATAATTACCATGATTCATCATTTCCATTACAAAGGCCGAGGATGCATTGCGGGACTATGTTCCAGGAGGAAAATTGGTGAGGAAAGATCCGGAAGCAGCTATGATATGACCACCATTAAAGAAGGCGAGGATTTGAATCTGTAGAACCCTCCAGAGAAAATAAAAAAGGCACATTTGGGCGGATGAAAACATTAATGCAGCAGCAGATTATTAATGAAGGAGCAATGAATTCATTGTCCGGCAAGAAAGGTTTCAAATTTGAAATTCAAAATTAGAAGGTCGAAAGTATTATGTACAGAAACAGGCACCTCAAGGTTTAATTGCCGCAGATCTTCCTCCTCCAGCAAAAAGCCGAATATCTACATATTTTATTATTTATGTCTTGTTTGTAAGCAGATTTTCATTCCCAACACTCATTTCTGGAAATAAATCGTAAAGTACAGTCATTTATGTTCAGTCATTCATAGTGTGGGCGCGAATGCTTTCTGCCATTTGATTCAAAATAAGTCATTAAATGTTTTCCATCTACCTCCTTCTCTAGAATTCTCTATCCCTTCTATTAAAGCTGAAAAGAAAGACATCGTAACGGTTCCAGATTTCTATCAGCAGACTGTGCAGTGAAAAGGTTTTGGTATACATTTTGTAATACTTATGTATGAAGGTTCAGAGCCCGTAGGGCCTCAGTGAGGAGGAGTTATAACTGTAATGAGGATTCTGGTCTTTGGTATCTCACAGTATGTAATTTCTCTTATGTGTTAATACAATATCTCCTTTCATGCTATTTATCTTCCTGTATCATGTTCTAGAATGCGAGTGGCTCAATAGTTTGCAGTAAGGATTCATCCTCGTTGATGCCCTTTCTGGAATTAGTTAAGCGCTTTAAATAGGCCTAGTCATGATATACTGTTCCATGCTCATCTCTTCCATATTTTCTGCTATATTAGTTACTTGAGGAGGGTGCTTCTAAAACACCATTGTCATATAAGGATTCATAGATTGACATGCCCTTATGTGGTTTTGTTGTGTATCTGGGTATCAGTCTCATGTTAACTAATATCTTCTCTATGTTTCTTCACTGCACTCACTTCCTGATATTTGATTTCTGTGATATATTATTTGAACTGGCCCTCTTTGCAGTAAGCTATCTCTTAACTGTCTGATGCTTTTGTATTGGAGTTTCACATGATGTCCCTACACTATTCTTATCTTTGTGTCAGCTTCTGAGAGAGTTTGGTCCCATTCAAAACTTATTTCCTTGTTCAAACAAGAGATAGTGAGTGAGCTCTTGGACTGACAATCCAATCTATATGAAGAACTCCTTGCTATATTAAGATGTCCTAGGCACTAGTCTATGGCAACTCTAGACTGTCTCTAGGGGGTTACAAAATTGTCCACAACATAGAGTATGTAAGAGGTTGACTTCTATGGAATTTTGTATTCATCACATCTTTTCATCTATCAACTTTTCCATTTTATCTTCAACTTCCATTTTTTAATCCATCCACTTTTCCATCTCTTAATACATTTAAGTTTGCTTTTTATCTTCAATTTTTCTTTTAAGGATGACTTGCAAATGTGCCAAATCAACCTTTTTCAACACATTATCATGCATACTTGGTTCCTCAATTGGGATACCTGGTTCTCTAAGTCTTCACTTTATTTAACAACCATGGTTGAGTATTTTAGAGGATTAGCAAGTGTAGATTTTTTTCTACTACCTCTTCATTCCATGGTGAAATTTTGGGCATTGGTGACCACCCAAGGAAAGAAAGAAATCAACCTCCCTCTTAGGTCAAAGGTAAGAATGAGGTTGTTGGTACCATGCCAATGCCACATTATATACTCATTTAATAGCACCACATAGATTACTATTTTCAAGAACTTAGCATGTCACTTATGTGATTTAAATTTAGGTGGGGAGGATAACAACTATTCCACCAAACCACCCAAGCTAAACCCAATTGACATTTTTTCACCACCTCTTGACACATGATCTAGATATAATATCTACTTAAACTTATCCTCTATTTTTCTCTTTACCATAGACTTTGAGTCACCTTAAATTGGATCTTATAATAAAAAATTATACACTTTCCAATTTAACATACCTTTTTGAAACTATAATTTGGAGACTATTCTATATGTTGACCTTCCACCCTATATAACTCTAAAATTTATGCACTTTTGAGTCCAATATTTCGTTTTATGTTAGTGTAATATGTCTTCTCTATAATTCCATAGGATTGATTAAATTTTCATATGCCAATAAAAAGTCATAGTAACTTTCCCAAAATTTGTTGATTTTGGCTCTTTTAGGAGAGTGAACTTATACAAACTCCCAAGTGTCTAGTTTTTGAAATCTACTTATGAAATTTTGATCTAAAACAATATGAAATGTACTATATACCATATAATTGGTGGTACTAAATTTGAACCTTTCTCAAGTTACATATGATTGTTTTACCTAAAAACCTATTTGAGACTGGTTTTAGGACTGGTAAAAAATAACTTCCATAACATCTAACTTGAAAATTATAGTGAAATAGAATATGAAATTTTTACAATGAGTAATTTTCTAGGTTGTCTCATGCTGATAAAATTTCACCATATGGAAATTCTAGAAAAGAATTCTAGCAAAAATGCCAAGATGGCTAATTTGAAATAGACAAACCTAATGATCATAATGCTCTAAAACCAAATCTTATGCGCCAAACACCCAAATAGCATAAAAAATAGGAAGGGAAGTAAATTCGCACCTTGAGAAAGAGATATAAGAGTGAATGTCAATAATCTTTGAGGGGGGGACCTCTTTTTACAATATAACAAAATCATAAAATGATATGTTATCTAAAACTAGGTCTCCTTGGTATAGATAGGAGACAAAAGGTATAATTGTAGTTAAAAGGTCTAGACGACCATTAAAGGGCCTAGCTGACCAATAGGTATAACACTAATATAAAAATAGAAATGTATCAAATACATTGAAACCAATATAAACCTCAAGTATTTTATGGATTAAACTAGTATATCAAATATAATCTCAAGTTCCTCAAAATGAACTCTCTTAGGGATTCTTAGTTGACATGGATGAGAAAAGAAAATTTTTTCACCTAATAGCTACAACAATGCTCTTGGTGACCCATGAGATCAATATAAAAGTAGACCCAATAGCATGCATTGAAGAGTAGACATTAACACAAGAAGGATATTGTTATAGACACATGCAATATTTTTTCAAGACAAGTAAGGCCCCATAAATCAACATAGAGGAAAGAAAAAAATGAAGCCTCATAAGTCAACTTCACACTTTAATGATGATTGTCAAGCACATTAATTATTTTGTTGGACTCAGATTTCATATGATCTCAACGTAGGAACTAGGGAAGCACTTAACTACTTTATATACTAAATCCTTACACTCCAACTTATTACTATGCATGCAAATCTAATTGAATCCAACATTATTGATTTAGAGGAAGATAAATAGTGTATGTTCCATATTACGATGTGGGTTCATCAATAACGTCTTCATTCTATTGAATGGACAATGAGATTTTGACGAAAATATCTATGAGTATTATACAATAGATCAAGCTCACCACTCCACATTAAAAACCATATAATTTTATTGGTTAGCTCAACTTGAGGAAGGATTTGTCTTTGAAAAAGTAAATTTAAAACTTTTTTTGCACCCATATACTTATGAAATTATGAACTCATTACTGGAAATACTAAGGGGGGGGGGGGGTGGTGAATCAATATTCCTTTCAATTGAGCATTATTAATACTTGAAGTCAAGATATAAAGAAACAAGAGGAACACAAATGCACATGTTTTTTTATAGGCAGAAACTGATTTCAACAAAACAATTAATGCTTTCTAGATTCTGTGCTTGAGCTTTATTTTCACTGAGTTTAATATTAAAGAATTATTAGAAAACTATTGTATGTTTTTGTTCTGATTGGCTTCAACCTTAAAAATGTGTGCCTAGAAATTTTTAGTTTGCCAGTTATCATTATTCAAACATTCCATAATAATTCAAGATTGGACCCAATGTTTCCCATTCAAAGAATACTTCCATTCACCCCTCAAGATTTCCAACAATTGGAACAGCTTGTGACTTTCAATAGCGCCAACAACAAGAAGGAGGTCATGGAGCATACCAAGAATGGTGTACCTCTATTTAATGAAAATAATTATGCACTTTGGAAAGGAAGAATGGAGGTCTATCTCTTGGCACAAGGTTACGAAGTATGAGACATTGTTAAAAATGGATTTACATCAACCGTGGATGAACAAGGTAAGAAGAATTTGGTAAATGATACAAAAGCAAAGAATATTATTATTAGTGGACTTATTGAATTTTCTTATCATGTATGTTGGAATAGAACCTACTTAAAAATGTATGGGACAAGCTTGAGAATATATATGCAGGTGACTCAAATGTCAAAGAAGCAAAGCTTCAAATCTATAGAGCAAAATTTGAGCAAATCAAAATGAAAGAAGATTGCAACATTGCTGCATCCTTTCAATACGTTGATGAAATAGCCAATACTCTGGAAGGATTGGGAGAGCCAGTTGATGAGAAGACTATTTTACGGAAGATTCTTAGAACGTTACTAGGGAGATTCAACCCAAAGGTATCGGTCTTAGAATACAGTGCAAATCTGGAAAAACTCAGCAAAGAGGAATTACATGGAGTTCTCATAGCATATGAAATGAGACTTGATGAAGAAGAGGGTACTTCGCATCTAGAAACTATGTTCGTTGCGTCTAAGAAAACCAATAAGGATAAACAACCTTCAATTGAAAAGACATGCACCTACAAGTGTGAAGAAAAGGGAGATGATGAAGAAGGTCTTTCAGATGAAGAATATGCTTACTTCACGAGAAAACTACAAATTGGTAAGGGACAATTCAAAGGTAAACTTCCATTGATATGTTTTAGCTGTAATGAGGTTGGGCATTTTGCAGCAAAATGTCCAAACATAAGTAATGGCAACTCAAAAGGAAAGAAAGGCTTTAAGAAATTAAACAAGAAAGGATCCAAAAGGAACTTTCTCTCTAAAGAAGATAGCTCATCATCTGATGAAGACAATGACAGTGAAGAAGAAGCCAATGAGAGAGTATTTTTATGGCCAAGCACAATAAACCCAAGCACAATAAACAAGAGGTATCAAACAACGAAGAAGAAGGATGGACCATAGAAGAATTTTATGAGGAAGCAATCAAGCTTATAAAAGATCTCAAGGCAAAGAATATATGTTCCAAAAATCTTGAAGAACAAGTTCAATGTCTCAAAATTGAAGTTGAAGAACACAAATTCATTGAAGAGCCACTTCAAAATAACTTGGAAGAAAGAAACCAAGAAAGGGAAGAATTAGAAGCGGAAGTAGTCTCACTGCGTGAGGAAGTGAAGAAAGGAAAGACTATCCAAAACTATGCCAACAGCTCAAGGGCATTGGAAGAACTCATCAACAATCAATGATCTTACAACGACAAAACTGGCATCGATTACAAAGAAGAAGAATCAGGACCTTCTACAACAAAATACAATGAACCTATGAGATCTGACATGCATGTAGATTTCATTAGACAAGATTTGCAAGAACAGACTTGGAAGACAATTCCTCGATGAAAATTTCCATCCAGGTACCAACATATTTTTTATGGCTACTGTTATTCATGTGAAAAATTTGGTCATAACGCTGTAGAATGTCGCACGTACCCTAGGAACGAATACAATTCTAGGAGATCTGTCAAATATGAACCTCCCAGGACTCAACGAAACACCAATAGATTTGAACATTTAAGAAATAATATTGAATGTTACAAATGTCAAAACTTTGGACACATAGCCAAAGACTGCAAACTTGAAATTCCTCCAGAAGAATCTTCGAAGCCACAGAATGAACGAACATGGAAGAAGAAGAAGAATGATAATTTTTCTCTCGCTTTCAAGGCTCAAAAGAAAAAAGATGTGTGGTATGTTGATAACGGTTGCTCAATGCATATGAATGGAGATAGAAATAAATTTGTATCTCTGAAAGAGAAGAAGGATGGAACCGTGTCCTTTGGAATGATGGATCTTCAAATGTTATAGGATCAGGTACTGTCACTCTCGGAAGCAAAGATGTTCTAGCCAAGAATCTTCTATTGGTTGAAAACATGAATCACAATCTGCTCAGTGTTGGAAAAATGTGTGATCAAGGACACATAATACTATTCAACTCCACGAAATGTGAAATCAGGAAAGGCGTATATGGTGAAATTGTGGCTACAGCAAGTTGAGATCTAAACGACATATATGTTCTAGATGAAGCAACCAAAGCATGTCTAATAGCTAAAGAGGATGATACAATAATTGGTAGCAATGATGATCGACTAAGTAAGAAGTTTGCTACAAAGGTGCAAAGTGATTTTGAGATGTCTTTACTTGGTGAGTTGACATACTTCTTAGGGCTTCAAATATCTCAGCAAGAGAAAGGAATATTTATATGTCAAGCCAAGTACATCAAGGAAATGCTCAAGAAATTTAAAATGGAATATTGAAAACCCATCCTTACTCCAATGGTAATAGGTTGCAAATTGAGCATAGACGACTCATCTGAGGATGTGGATCAAAGGTTGTACAAATATATGATCAGTAGTCTTCTATATGTAACAACCTCTCGACCAGATGTTATGCAAGCAGTTGGACAAGTAGAAATATTCCAAGCAGCACCAAAAGAATCACATATTAAATATTCACCATTATTCGAATATCTTCGCCGGAAGCTTGGGATTCTCACAAGTTCTCATTATATTTTCTTTTTTCAAAATATAAAGGGGGAGTGGAAGTAGATTACAGGTCTGCAGGATAGTTGTGTGTCAAAGGAAGTGGAAGTGTGTACAAGTTCAAAGGATGGTTGTGTTTCAGAGCACCTCTTCAAATGATGTCAAAGGGGAGAGAATGTTGTAGGAAGAGGTGTCATGATCGCGGTATACTCTAAAATTTTTCATCAATAAAGGGGGAGATTGTTAACAATCTAAGTTGTCACTGATAACCCAGCAAGACGGACACTAGCATAATTTTTACCTACCAAATTAATATCTCGGGTCACATGGTTTCCTACTCACGACATTGCTCAGCACAGGAATGGCACATCATGTACTCATGTGAGAGATACTCATGTTTGAAGTTTGCACCCCCACTTAGTGGGTAAACCCCCCGAGGTTGTAGGAATTATGAAACAGAATAATATTTTTTACTTCTAAAACTTCTTATAGTCACTGTTGAAATTTGCCTATAAACAGAATGAAAATTTAGCAAGGGATTCGACCATCTGAAACAGGTCATCGTGGAATTTTAGCTCCAAATTTTTTTCTACAAAGATTCAAAAGCTGAAATTTTTATGAGGTGAAGCCAAAATCCTGAGGAATTTGCAGTAAAAATTTCAGATCAAGGTGCGCAATATTTTTGGAGATATGATCTGTGGAAGTTAAGGTTTTTGCAGGCTCCTGAAATTCATCTCAAAGAAGTGACCTTGGTAAAATCATCATAAATCTCTCTCTGAGTATCGGATTGGAATTCCGTAAAAAGTGGTAGATGGTGCACAGTCTGTACTTTTTTCTCTATCAATTTCAGAGTGCACTTGTACGGAGTGCCACGTGTCACTGTTTCTTCATTTGGCTCTAAAATTGATAGAGCGAAAAGTATAGACTGTGCACTATCTTCCACCTTTTACGGAATTCCAATCTGATACTCAGAGAGAGAGTTATGACGATTTTACCAAGGTCACTTCTTTGAGATGAATTTCAGAGCTCCGCAAAACCTTGACTTCCCACATATCATATCTCCAAAAATTTTGGCACCTTGGATCTGAAATGGCATTGTAGATTCCTCAGGATTTCCGCTTGCCTCATAAAAATTTCAGCTTTGGACCCTTCTCGTGAAAAAAAAAAAAAAAAAAAATTTAGACCTAAATTCATGATGAACTGCTTTAGATGGTCAACTTTGCCTAAGGAGGAAATGAAGATCACAATTTATATAAATGCTTAAGTTGAGAGGGGCTCAACAAGTGAACGTGGGAGGGATTTTAGGAGCTTAAAAAATATTAATTATGAATTTTCAATGACCCATTCCCCAACCCCATGGGGTTTTAGCCCACTAACTGGGGGTACAAACTTCAAACATGAATATCTCTCAAACCGTGAAGAATTACATGACGTGCCATATATCAATGGAAACATTTCGACAAGTAGAAACCATCAAAAACATTATTGACCCAGAATATATTAATTTGGTAGGTAAAAATTCCCATGCAATATTGGGTTAGCCCCTAGTGCTGCTTGGGTTGACATCAATGACAACCGCTAATCAACACTCATTTGTTGTGATGTCACACATATACATATTGGTGATGTGTTGTTGGATAACCATACTTTTTCGGAGTGGCATGCTATTTATCATTCCAAATATTGAAGGATTGTGCTTGATATATAAGGTAGGTTATTCATGTTCCTAAGGTTAGAAAACATGCTTAATGTTTTTTAATTTTAGTTGAGTGTTTCAAATTAATTATCTAGATATATAAATCTATGTCAATTATAATTCAACCAAAATTGATATATATATATATATATATATATATATATATAGAGAGAGAGAGAGAGAGAGAGAGAGAGAGAGAGAGAGAGAGTTATGAAACTAGCTCCAAAAATAGAATAAAAGAGAGATCAACGCCTTAGAAATAAGCCACTTCGAGGGGGAAACCTCCTTTACATTACATAAATGAACAATTATTAGATGATACAAATGACAAAAGCTCCTTTCTATATATAAGAGTCCATGGGGTCAAAATATAAGCCTAGCCTACCTAACAATAATAATGTAAGGGCACAATAATAACAATATGGGGGTTACAGGGGTACAACAATGTTGTGAAACCAGCTCCAAAAATAGAAGAAAAGAGATATCAACGCCTTAGAAATAAGCCACTTCGAGGGGGCAACCTCCAATACATTACATGAATGAACAATTCTTGGATGATACAATTTACAAAACCTCCTTTCTATATATAGGAGTCCATGTGGCCATAATGTAATCCTAGTGGGCCACAATGTAATCCTAGCCGACCTAACAATAGTAATTTAAGGGCACAATAATAACAAAATGGGGGTTACAAGGGTACAATAATAACAATAAGGGGGTTACACTAACAACAATAAGGGACTATACTAGTAATATAGGGACCTAACATGCCCCTCTCTTTCAAAAAAGTGTTGTCCTCAACACTTGAGTAGCTCTGGGTGCTTCTGTATAAAATTCTCATCCTCCCATGTAGAATCTTCAGTGGGTAAGTTCTTCCACTCGATGAGATACTCTGAAATTGATCGATTCCGTAGTTGTCGAGTTCTTGTTTCCATGACCGCTTCTGGTTCCAATATGATTTTTCCTTCCTCATCAAGTTCTGGCAATATTGTTTGAACTCGAAGATTTTCTCCTATAACCTTCTTTAAGCATGAAACATGGAAAACTGGATGTACTCGCGAAGAAGCAGGAAGCTCCAATTTGTATGCCATAGTACCAATCTTTTGCAACACCTTGTAAGGACCATAGTACTTGGCGATAATTTATTATCCTTCTTAGCTTGCTTGAGGGACATTTGTTTATATGGTTGTAGCCGTAAAAATACCCAATCTCCTACATCAAAACTTCTCTCGCCGCGATGTTGATCTGCCTGTTGTTTCATTCGATTTTGTGCCAAATTCAGGTTATCCTTTAAGAGTTGGAGAACTTCTTGCTGATGCTCGATGTGATCTTCCACTGCTTGAACCTTCGAATTTTCTCTAAAATATGATGTGATGGATGGTGGATGATATCCATAAAGTGCCATAAATGGGGTCATTTTTGCTGCAGTATGGAAGGAAGTGTTATACCACCATTCAGCAAGAGGTAACCACTTGACCCATTGTGTTTGTTTATCATATACAAAACAACTAAGATATCCTTCCAAACATTTATTTACTATCTCAGTTTGACCATCAGATTGAGGATGATAAGATGAGCTATGAGCTAATTGAGTACCCAACAAGAAAATAACTCCGTCCAAAAATTTCCAGTAAAAATGGGATCTCTGTCGCTCACAATAACCCTTGGGCTTCCATGTAGCTTTTGAATTCTGTCCATAAATGTAGTAGCAATTGTACTTGCTTTAAATGGATGAGATAATGCACAAAAGTGTGCACACTTGGTAAGTCTATCAACTACCACCATGATGACACTCTTTCCTTCGGACTTAGGTAAACCTGTGATAAAATCCATTGAAATCTCCTCCCAACGTTGACTTGGAATGGATAAAAGTTGTAGAAGACCTGGGGTCTTAATTGTCTCAACTTTATTCTGCTGGAAAACCAAACATTCTGCCACAAACTTTTGAATATCAGATTTAAGGCCATCCCAAAAAAATTCTTTCTTCACCCTGTGGTAAGTTTTTAAAAATCCTGAGTGTCCTCCTAAAGTAGAAGTGTGCAATTCCAGAAGAATCTTTTGTTTTAGTTGGGAATTCTTACAAAGATATAAGCGATCTTTGTACCATAAGGAATCATTTTTCCAACTAAATGTATCAGATGTACTAGGATCTTGCTGTAACTTTTGAATGAGTGTCCATACTTCTTTGTCCTTCTTCCATTCATCTCTTGCTTCGGTTATCCAATCTGGTTGGATAATAGAAATGACACAAAGCAATGCTTCCACATCTTCATTCTTTCTTGAGAGTGCATCTGCAACAACATTAAGCTTCCCTTTTTTGTAGATTATTTCAAAGTCATAACCCAACATCTTTGTGACCCATTTTTGCTGCTCTTCTAAAGATAGTCTTTGTTCCAAAAAGTGTTTAAGACTATCATGATCAGTTTTTACCTTGAAGTGTCTTCCCACTAGGTAAGTTTTCCATTTCTTTAGTGCATGCAGTATTGCTAACATTTCCTTCTCATAAATAAGTTTTTGTAAATACTTTCCTTTGATTGGATGACTTTAAAAAGCATTGGGTCTTCCTTCCTGCATTAAAACATCACCAATTCCATTTCCTGAGGCATCACACTCCATAATAAAGGTTTTTGTGAAGTCTTGCATAGCTAAGACCTGTGCTAGGCACATTGCCTCTTAAAGATGTTAAAAGGCCTTAGTTGCTTCAGGAGTCCATGAAAATGCATCTTTCTTCAATAATGTTGTTAGAGGTGCTGCTATTCTCCCATAATTATTAAAAAAACTTGCGATAATACCCTGCTAACCCAAGAAATCCTCGCAACTGCTTTATGGTTGTGGGGACTTTCCATTCCTTAATGGCTTTAATTTTGTTAGGGTCTACCTTAACACCCTCGTGAGATACAATATGACCCATATATTCCACCTCTTGTACTCCAAAGAAATTTTTTTTTGCATATAATTGTTTCTCCTGCAATAGTTTGAGCACCCTATCAACATGTTCAACATGATCCTTCCAATACCTGTTGTAGATTAGTATATCATCAAAAAATACTAGCACAAATTTTCTAAGGAAGGGTTTGAAAATGGAATTCATCAACCCTTGAAATGTATAAGGTGCATTCGTAAGGCCAAAAAGCATGACCAAATATTCATAATGACCCTCATGAGTTTGAAATGTTGTTTTTGGAATATCTTCAATCTTCATTCTAATTTGATGATATCCTGAATGAAAATGCAACTTGGTAAAATAAATTGCTCCATGTAATTCATCCAATAATTCATCAAACCCAGGAATGGGAAATTTATCTTTAATGGTGAGCTTATTGAGCTCCCTATAATCCGGACACATGCACCATGATCCATCCTTCTTGTATACCAATACTACAGGAGCAGAGAAAGAACTTTGACTAGGTTGAATTATACCCGCCTCTAACATTTCTGCAATCATACGTTCAATTTCGCTCTTTTGGACATAAGGATATCTATAAGGCCCGATGTTTGGAGGAACACTTCCTAGAATCAAATGAATAGCATGATCATGATCACGAATAGGTGGGAGTCCTTTGGGAGTTTCAAAAACCTTGGAATGATTGTCCAAGACTTTTTGGAGATCTTCAGAAATAGATGATTTTGATGTTGGAACTTCTAGTGAGCATAATTGTGCAATTATGCCTCGTTGTTCTTTCTTTAGAAGCTTTGTCATGACATTAGAGATTATTATCTTTCCCGGCTTCCCTGCAATACCCCGTAATTCGACTTCCTTTCCTTTTGAAAAAATTTTCAATAAAAGTTCTTGAAAATTAAAAGCTACCGTCCCTAAAGATTGTAACCATTGTACTCCTAGTACAACATCAGCACCTCCCATAGGAATGGAAAGCATTGGACTATTAAATACATATTCCCCCATGGTTAGCTTGATATTATGGCATTTTCCAGAGAAATTTATAGTTCCTCCATTTGCAACCATCACTTGACATTATGGTGTTGGGTATAGGAAACAATTTAATTCCTTGGCTACCTTACAATGAATAAAATTATGGGTGCTACCTGAATCAATCAACACTATTACCTTTTTCTTCTTGATATTTCCTTCTATCTTGAGAGTTTGAGGAGTGGTAATTCCTGCCAATGCATTACACAATATGGTTCGACTCATTTATTCCTATTCTAGGGCTGGTTCCTGGTGTATATCCTCTTCTTGTTCATTTTCTTCTTCCTCTTCACAATCTATGTAAAATAATTTATTCTCAGCACACTTACGACCTTTAGTGTATTTGCTATCACAACTGTAGCAAAGCCCTTTTGCTCTTTTTTCTTCCAATTTTTGTGGTGTCAACCTTGTAGGTTGTGGAAATCTAGGCATAGCAACACTTCATTCTTTATAGAAGTGAGTGGTAGGCTTCCTTGTCGCCATAATTTTATATTCAATTTTTCTTTCCAAATTGAATGCCTTCTCCAATGAATCAGGTTCCAAAACACGAACTTCATGTTGGATTTTATCCTTTAAAGTACCAATGAAGAGATCAATCCTGTGTTCCTTTGGAATATCAGTTACCCTTATATTCAATTTTTGGAAGTCCTCAATGTGCTGCCCCACTAAACCCTTTTGTTTGAGATTAATCAATTGGCTAAAGAAGGTGTTGCTCTTTGTATCCTCATAATGTGCTATCATTTCCTCCGTAAAAATTGACCAAGTGACAATTTTTTTACGGGAGCAAAGCCACCGATACCATACAAATGTATTTTTTTCTAAATGTAAAGTTGCAATGCGTACCTTTTGTGTGTTTTGCACATTATGGAGATCAAAATATTGCTCCATCTGTAGTATCCATGTTACAGGATCCTTTCCATCAAACTTACTCATATCCATTTTTGGAATATGGTGGTTCTTCCTGCCAACATTAGAGTTAATGAAGTCATGATTAACATTTATTTTGTTCTCATCATGAGTTTCCTCTACTATCTTTTCACCATTAGGAAACACTTCTTGTATCAACTTTGGCAAACCTTCCATGTCTGCTTTTAGATCATTCTTCATGTTTTCCATGTTGTCTTTCATGTCTTCCATCTTAGCTTCCATGCCAGCTTCCATGCCATCCATATTAGCTTCCACTCCTTTCTTCAAACCATCCATCTTTGCTTCCATTCCTTTCTTCAAAACTTCCATTTCATTTTTTGTTGCTCTTTGCGAGAGAGGAATTTGGTGCACTTGCTCTTGTAATTTTGATAGATCATGTTGCAATTCTTCATCTTCATGAGTCATAGTAGAGCCTTCTGAAGGCTTAATGGGTGTTGAATTATTTTTACGAGGCACTTTTTAGAACCCAATACTGATATCTACTCTACAATATGCCCTTGGAATCAATTCAAATTGATTCTTCAAACAAGACTTATGCAATTCGGAAAAAAATACACACCTTTTACTTGCTTTTGAAGAGCTCGATACTTAAATTGGATTATCTCTGTGGTTACAGTTCTTCAATATATGAAATTTGGCACTGAGGTAGCCTTCTGAATCCTCTTTTGAATGCCACAGGTCTAAGCTGATTTGGATTCTTCAAAATAAAGTTATGTCCAATCTCCCACAATGACCTAATTATGGACTATTTCAATAGATCTAACTTGTACGACTTTCCACGTGTCACTGTTTCATCTTTTAGCTCTGAAATTGATAGAAAAGAAACTACAATTCGTGTAATTGTGGCCACTTTTTACGACACTCCAATCCGATGCTCAGAGAGAGATTTATGAAGCTTTTCCCACAATCACCTCTTTGAGATGAAATTCAGGAGCCTGAAAAAGCAATACCTTCCACAGATCATATCTTCGAAAATATTGTGAACCAAGCTCTGAAATTTTGTGACGAGTTTCCTTGGGATTTCAGCTTCGCGCCCTAAAAATTTCAGGTTCTAAACCTTCGTATAATTAAAGTTATAGTGAAAATTCCACGATGACCTATTTAGATTAAATTGAGGAGCCTGCAAAAAGACCTAACTTCCACAGATCATATCTCCGAAAATATTGCGAACCAAGCTCTGAAATTTTGCGATGATGTTCCTCAGGATTTCGGCTTCACACCCTAAAAATGTAAGCTTCTGAAACTTCGTAGAAAACAAGTTATAGCGAAAATTCCACGATGACCTGTTTAGAGCAGTGAAACCCTAGAATCCAAAAATAGAAGAAAAGAGATATCAAGGCCTTAGAAATAAGCCACTTCGAGGGGGCAACCTCCAATACATTACATGAATGAAAAATTCTTGGATGATACAAATTACAAAACCTCCTTTCTATATATAGGAGTCCATGGGGCCACAATGTAATCCTAGTGGGGCCACAATGTAATCTTAGCCGACCTAACAATAATAATTTAAGGGCACAATAATAACAATATGGGGGTTACAGGGGTACAATAATAACAATATGGGGGTTACAGTGGTACAATAATAACAATAAGGGGGTTACACTAACAACAATAAGGGACTATACTAGTAATATAGGGACCTAAAAAAAATAACAATAAGGGGGCCTACACTAACATAATAAGGGACTACACTAGTAATATAGGGACTTAACATGCCCCTCTCCTTCAAACAAGTGTTGTCGTCAACACTTGATTATTTCTTGATGCTTTTGTATAAAATTCTCATCCTCCCATGTGGAATCTTCTACAAGAAAGTTCTTCCACTTTCCGAGATACTTATAAATTGATCGTACTTGTCGGGTTCTTGTTTATGTGACTCCTTCAAAACTTATTTCGATGTTATGTTGATCTTCCTGTTGTTTCATTTAATTTTGCACCAAAGTTAGGTTATCCTTTGAGAGTTGGATAACTTCTTGTTGATGCTCGATGTGATCTTCCACTACTTTATCATCCATATTATATTTTATTTGATCCTTAAAACCATCCAACTTAGCCTCCATTTCTGAATTTAAACCATCTATGTCATATTTGGTTTCTCTTTGTAAGATCGAAATTTGTTGCACTTGGTACCGTAATTTTGATATCTCATACTGCAATTCTTCCTCTTCATGCGTCATAGTATAGCTTTTTGAGGGCTTAATGGGTATGGAATTATTTTTAGGAGCATTATAAAACCCAATACTGATAAAAATTCTTCAATATGCCCTTGGAATCACTTCAAACTTCTTTTCCAAACAAACATTATGCAATTTAAAAAACAAATACACACATTTTTCTTGCTTTTGAGGAGATCGATATTGGAACTGAATTATATCTGTGATTTCGGAACCTCAATGTTTGAAATTAGGCCCTGTAGTAGCCCTCTGAGTCTTCTTTTGAGTTCCACAGGTCTGACCTAATTTGGATTCTTCAAGGCAAAGTTATGCCCAATCTCCCACAATGACTTAATTATGGACTAGTTCAGTAGAGCGAACTTGTATGACGTGCCACGTGTCATTGTTTCGTCCTTTGGCTCTGAAATTGATAAAAAGAAAACAAAATTTCGTGTACTGGTGGCCACTTTTTACATAATTCAAATCTGATGCCCAGAGAGAGAGTTATGACGATTTTCCCACAGTCACCTCTTTTAGATGAAATTCAGGAGCCTACAAAAACCCTAGCTTCCACAGACAATATCTATGAAAATATTGTGAATCAAGATCTAAAATTTTTACACGATGTTCCTTCGGATTTCGGCCTCTCTCTGAAAAAATTTCAGCTTCTGAACCTTCGTAGAAAAAAAGTTATAGCGAAAATTCCACGATGACCTATTTAGGTGAAATTTGGGAGCCTAAAAAAACCTTAACTTCCACAGACCATCTCTGAAAATGTTACAAACCAAGATCTGAAAGTTTTACATGACGTTCCTCAGGATTTTGGCTTCTCTTTGTAAAAATTTCAACTTTTGAACCTTTGTTTAAAAAAATTTATAGCGAAAATTCCATGATGACCTATTTGGAGCAACGAAACCCTAGAATCTAAAGATCTGATACCAAATGTTATGAAACCAACTCCAAAAATAGAAGAAAAGAGAGATCAATGCCTTAGAAATAAACCACTTCGAAGGGGGAACCTCATTTACATTACATAAATGAACAATTATTGGATGATACAAATGAAAAAACCTCCTTTCTATACATAGGAGTCCATGGAGTCACAATATAATACTAGCTGGCCTAACAATAATAACGTAAGGGCACAATAATAACAATATGGGACTTACAGGGGTACAACAATAACAATAAGGGGGGATACACTAACATAATAAGGGACTACACTAGTAATATAGGGACTTAACAGAGAGAGAGAGAGAGAGAGAGAGAGAGAGAGAGAGAGAGAGAGAGAGAGAGAACATGCATCTAATGAAACGTAAGGATATTGGTTCACTCTTAAAGCCCATGATATTTTGAAGAACCTCATGGGACTACCTTCACACTACTAGGTTTAACATGATATTGACTTAGTTCTTGAAGTTTCATTATGTTATAGAACCATGCATCATAGATTATTGTTAGAGAATATTTAAACATGGTGATAAATGTAGTATCTCTTATAGAAGGGACATATCATGTCAAGTGCTTCTCCTTGTGGAAGCCTTATTTTTCTCATGTAAAAGAGATATGGTATGTGGCATCCTTGCATAACTATCATGCCTTGAACATTATTATAATTGATAACATGTATCCAAACCTATGCATTAAAGATCCTATAACACTTTAAAGGGATCTATTCTTTTTTAATATCAGTTTGAAATGTGGCTACTATCAAGTTCTATTCAACCATTGAAATGTGTGAATGGTAAATTTTAAAGCGATAGATAGATCGTATGAATTATAGTTGGTACCTTTCAACTTAAAATATGCCAAAACATATTTTGATGATATTTAAATTTTAATGAGACATGATATGAGGACCTTTAGCATGTTATGCAAGTCCTTTAGACATTTTCCAAGCATAGGTATGCAACTAAATTGGAGGAATAGTCATTTTTAATGAATCATATAAGGTAACCTAATTAAATTAATGAATAAGTTGATGTACACGTGGATCTAAAGAAGATATAAGTCATTTTAAATTGGCCTATCCCAACCAACATTAGCAAACTACAAATATATCTCAACCTGTTAAATATTTAAAGGTTATTTGTCATAGGATTCTCTTGTGCTACAATCTCCTTCATCCAATATTTCATGGAAAAGGAAAATTTCAAATTGGATTATTCATGTCACTAAAATTTTAAATAAATCATATATAAAGTTGTTGAAATTCAAGTGTAATCTAGAACTTATTATCATGATAATTACTTGTGATTTTTTACTATATGTTTTTTCATTTATCATTTACTTCATTTATTAGATCATCAAGAAATTATGAAAATGCAATACACAAAAAAGATAAGGGACACCAGAAATTAGAATTGGGCAAAACCCACAATGGGAAAACCCATCAATCCTTTCCTTATAAATTCTTTGTCAACAAGTGAAATCCAATTCAAACTAACCAGTGATCCAAGTGTCAAGTCAGCCCTCCAAAACCTGCCATGTTTTTTCCACAAGACAGTCAACAAATGTAATCATATGGTTGTCCTTAGATGCCACGACCCATAGAGATAAGAGTGTCTTAGGTATCTTGCATTCCATGGAGATAATAGGGCTCATGTAGCTCACATTCACAAAGATAATATGTCTCCTGCAACTCACATTCACAAAGATAATATGCCTCATGTAACTTGCATTTACAGAGATAGTAATCTCTTGCAATTCACATTGACAAAGATAATATGCCTCATGTAACTTGCATTTACAGAGATAGTAATCTCTTGCAATTCACATTCACAAAGATAATATGCCTCATGTAACTCGCCTTCTCACAAAGTGTAGTACCTTAGTCAACTTGTGTACCATAGAAATATATGCCTCAAACATCTGAATTTACTTCCATATATGACCACCAAATTGGTTTAGAAATGGTGGAGGATAGGTTCCAATATATAGTTTTTTATTCATTCAAAGGGACACGTCCTTTGGGAAGGCCTAGTTGTCTTTTGGAGGGTCGACATGGCAAATGATGTTTTTTCAAAAAATAAAATTTCCTTCTTTTACAAGGGTCACGAAGAACATGCCCGTTTACATTTTTCTTTTTACCAAAATTAAAGCATCAATAACATTATGGAAAAAAGTATTTTTTTTTTCTTCTTTTGTTTTTTATGTAAAATACATATTGATACAATGACAATTATGAAGACCTAACCTAGTTACAATTCCAACAAAAGTGTGCACTATACAAATATTGTACCTATTTGGTTTTTATGAACTTAGGCTTTATTAACTCTAAAGAATAATAACTTAAATGATAACTAAATTTGCATGCCTTAATAAATTATACAACAATGTGAAATAACATATTCTTAGAAAATACACACGTGACTAACCTACAAAGCCTTCCAGTCATTATTCAAATAAATCCCATTAATCACTTTTAAGAACTCGATCACAAGCTAATTGAAAATTACTTTATGTATAGAACAAGTTAATATAATTCCCATAAACAAATTAACTATTCGTGAGCTATAGTCTATATTCAACATTGATACGTGCATACACATGTTTTTGGTTCATGCCAAACTTTTCTAAGCTTTAGTGCATGAAAACAAAACCACTATAAAAAATTATAAAATTTCACTTATCCTTCCTATATGTCCAATTTTAGTGCCTTGATACACCTAAATATAATTTGTTCTTCAATATGTTGATATTGTAGCACCAATTGTTGATTAAAAAAAAAAAAAAAAAAAAACATCATGCCACTTTAGTGAAAACTCAATGGTTGGTGTAATTTACACATCATAACTAAGAGGATTCACATGAATAACCAACAAGGTGTTTAAATTTTACTAAGTCAATTTATGAAATTCACTAATGATCAATTTTATCCCAATCAATGAATGTTAAAATTGGCATGATTTCAGAAAATTAAGGAAGTGACCATCCTTATTAATTATTCATGATAAAAATTACAAGAGATAACCTTCATTAGTAAATTAATGTGATCACTCATTCTTGTATGAATATGGAAATTTACGCCGAAAGGCGTTTCCTATGCTGGCTTGGCGTGAGCAGACATTATTCACCCTAGCCAATCACATGGTTTCATTTTCGTCCTTCATCCTCCAGTGAAAATTTGATACATAGAAGGGTTTTGCGCGAGCATATTTCTTCATTACTCCTCATGCATCACCAGCCCCTTCATGTGGTACAAGGTTCAAGCCTCTGTCACCATCCCCTTCGTTGTTTTGATAAAGGCGTTTCCTTTGCGAGATTGGTGTGAGAAAACACTATTCACCCCAGCCAATCACATGGTTTCATTTTTATCCTCCTTCCTCCATTGAAAATATGACATATAGAAGGCTTTTGCGTGAGCATCTTTGTTCATTACTCCTCACGCATCGCCATCCCCTTTGCCTAGTATAGGGTTCGAGCCTCCATCACCAGCCCCTTCAATGTTTGGATATGATGTACTGTCACTTGAACCCTTCCACCAGTTGTTCCTATAGAAGTTTTGTTCCTAAATTGCTAGAGCATGCGAAGGACTATTCCAAAAGTGATACAATTTTGCAGGAGACCATCCATTAAGAATATGAGAATCTTGGCAACAAAGGTATCCTATAGATCATAAAAGTGATCATGTTTGATGACATATCTCTAGAAAGCAGAATTAATTGATGAATAATGTTGAAAAGAGGTGTAACTACGACATCTAGTTGAATCCATCATTTGTCAACCATTCTTTCCTACCCAATTTATCCAGAATCAATGCCAGTGATGTTAAGAGTATTCATGTGGCCATGAACATCAATGAAGGAAAATAAATTATCGTCCCCTACTTTGATGTTATTATTCTATACCATGTTTATTGGGCTGTTTTTCGAGCTTGGGGATTCAGCTATCTCTGTGAACGATGGAACATTGAAAGTAATGTAGTTTCTCTTGATTGTCAAGAAAAGATATACGAGGAGTTTCATTCAGTCTGTTATGATTCTATGATTAACCCTAATATTGGACAACTTGGCATAGATGTCAAAGCTATGTGCAGGTTGTGTGATGAATTGGATGTCTGTTTGGAATCTTTTCTAAGGGATTTTGAAATAAGAACATTCAATGTTGATTCGATCGTCATTCACATTTATTTATATTTCTTGGCTCCACCTAAACTCAGAGGAATGTGGTCGACTGCATCACGATGAAAATACATGTAGAGAACATTTTAAAAATCTAAGAACTCCCATAGAAGACATGCTACAACTTGTATTGGTGACTCTCGATATTTGCTTTTAGCTTGAAGAAACTTGGAGACTGTTGTGCTATACAACAACCCCCATTTATTTTAATAAATGGGGACCCTTTTAAAAATAATTAGGAAATTAATTTCATTTATTTTTTAGCTTAAGTAAAAAAATTTAGGAAATAAATTTTCTCTTGCTTTTCCGCTTTCATTCCTTAGTGCGCATCACAATTTACATAGCTTAAAGACTTAAATGAATTAAAAATCCACTAAGTCATGCGGGCTATGATATGCACTAAGTTCTTTTCAAAGTCATATCAAACTCTTATTGCAAACACTTTAATCACCGTTATAAACCAAAATCACATCGCACCTAATTTAAACAATCAAACTTATAATTAATTCGGTGAAAGTTGCGATTATGCGGACCTGATGAGCCAATAAAGAAATAAACTTAAAGTTCCAAAGTCCGATAAAGCGCAGCCGCTTGACTTCTTAAATGCACATTTCACATTTCATAGGACATAACTAAAAGAAAGCTCATTTGCCGCATAAAAGATGCGATGTGCGATTTGCGCAGATTGCATTTCGCAGAATTTATGGGTAATATCATAAATGGAAATAGTTATAAGTTGTGATATGTGATGAATGGTAGTTAATTACTCGAGCATGCAAAATGAATCATGTCAAATCAAACTGAATATGAGATCCAACGTCTTAAATTGATCGATAGATATTTCACGTGAAGGTGTAAGAGATTTGATTTTAAATGATTATTGAAGATTAATGACATTTAATAGAAATAAGGTTTTGATAGATTCATATCTACTTCGAGCATGTTTTGAAATGATTGAACGTTGGATTTATTTCAATTATGTTCTCCTCTCTATTCTCTGTATTTTTAATGTTTGTTCTGTTCGCTTAAAATCAGGAAACCACTTAACGGAGCAAGGAAATTAGAGATGAAAGAGAAAGGAAAAGAGATTGCCCAAGTATCGTCTATCGAAGACTCATATATGTCTCCCCTATTCTCAGACACCACCTGCAACAAGTAATGCGGAAGTTCTTCATGGGAGGCAATGTATCAGTTTTTCGAAAATGAAAATCCAAGGGTAATAGTCAAACTTGGTACAGTAAGCACATCAGTTCCTCAGACCCGACCTATTTCGATGTTGCATGTTCATTCAGCCATAAGTTTATAGCAAGGCCAAAGATTCTCCCCTATACAAATATGGTTAAGTGGGTAATTGACCACTTAAATGTAGAAGATAGAACATTCAAGGATTCAAAGGGCGAGAATACTAGTTCATTCAAGGCAGAATATTTGAGGACAATGTACCACTTACCAGTCTCGCAGCAGAATTATGACAAAGATTTTCTTCAAAACTTTAGAGAAAAGCATCCAGACCTGATGAAAGTCATAAAGGAATGGAAGGAAGATCAAGGCAAGCTTAAAAGATATAAACTCGGTACGTACCCTGTTAGGGTCCTATAATAATAGTGATCATAATTTTGAATTGACTATGTTAAGTATTTTAATATTGTACATACATTTTCTTTTTGAAAATGTTTTCCATATTAAAAAATAAAAAGAGGGTATGTTCTAAAAGAATAATCAAAGGACCAAAAGAAAGAAAGGTCAAAGAAAGGATATAAAGTATGAAACCCACAAAAATAAACAAAAATAAATTCTGAAAGTGTTGCACATTCAAATGCCACTACTCTTAGTTTACCTTACTCTTGCAAATAAAATTGTGTGCAGTTTGTCCAAAATACCACAATTCATGATGATCATACAGTTTAATCTTGATTATTCATACCTTTAAATTTCATGTCGTGATAGTTAGTGAATAAAGATCTGACCAAACCATTTAATCTTGGCATATCAGTAGTTAGGTAGAGAATAAAATGAGCTCACAATTTTAATCTAAGCCATTGGAAGATATAAGGTTAGAAATAAGTTAGTATTTTTTATCAAGAGAAAATAAATTAAGGGCCATCAAGCTCAAATGCACCCAATAAAGGAAATAAAAAAATTTAGGGTAAATAAAGGGTAGGTAGAATACTTTCACAATTTTTTGAAAGCATAATTTGGTTTATCTCTTGTTACTAATGTCCTTCTAACACCTTCCCCTTGCTAAAATCCCTCGTTCCACTCTTGGAAGCCATTTCCCCTTGCAGAATCCATTTTCCTTTGATAAAATCCCTTTCCCCTTATCCTAAACCATTTTTCCTTTCCCTAACCCTTCCCCGCTCCTAAAAACCATCATTCCCCTTTGAAAAACCCATTTCCATTACTAAAAACCCCTTCCCCTTGACTAACTCCGCATTATTCCAATAAAACAACAAAAAACCCACTTATCCAAAGTTTAAAAACACTAAAGGTATTAAGTGACCCCACTTTCCTTTCGAATCAATTCCCCCCCACTTAATACATTTCTCCCATTGTTCCATTTTTATCTACCTCCTAATATATTTCATTAACCCCCTATTAATCCCCCATGTAATACATAATCCCCAACCCACTTTATATTAAATTCCTCCGCTATTATATTAAAACCCCAGATATGTATTCCCTAACCCATTTCATATTTACCCCTTCGTGTATCTATTACTCGACCCCACTTTATATCACCGACCCACCTTTTTTATTTAAACCTTTCATTTAAATATCATTCCCGGCCCCACCACTTTGAAAACCCGCATATCTATATACCCCCCTCCCTAATCCTATCCAATCAGATCTAACGGCCCATAAACCTTTTCGCACCCCTTAGTGTTTGATTTTTAAAACCAATTGGGGAGGGGGTGGGGGTATAAAATGGGTGGTTTCACATCCCGCTCCCTTGCTACGTGGTGATCCCATGTCTTATCGCACCCCCCATCCTCTAAACTGCCAGACTTCTTTTCACGGTGCGATAATCCGCCAGACCACCTTTTTGCTATGCGATGAAACCACCATTGCTTAAAATAATTGATCAGGTGATCATGTCCTAAGTTGAAAAAATGCTCAAAAATGGAATTTCTCAGAATTGGTTGAAACCTAAACAAATGGATATGCCTCGTCGCTGTGATTTTGGCGCCGTGAACGGCACTCAAATCTGACATCGTATGAGAAAGTTATGTAGGTTTGAAGTTTACAGTATCCTTCAAAAATTCAGTTTGACCAAGGTTGACTTGACTTTGGAAAATATTTAAAAAAGAATATTTCAGGAATATTCCTAGAAATATTTTGGAAATATTCCTAGGAATATTCCCTACTGGCCTATCACAATTTGGACAAGTGGCAGCTTATCATTCGTGGATGGATTGAATTTTTGTAAATTGGCCAATAAAAGGGTGCCACGTGGCAAGCTCGGAGGCAGCCACGTGGCCCTAGGCCGGTGAAATTGTGGCATAGAATTTTTTTTTGGCATCCATGGGTTTCAAACCTCAGACCTCCCGCACACAATGCAAGCGCTCCAACTAACTCGGCTACAACATGTTTTTTAACTATTAATGTTCACAGTTTGTATTTGTGGAGTGAAATAGTTTTGGGCGGAGGAAAAAAGGGGCTAGCCTGACACCATAAGACCCTACTGCCCATGACCTGTGAGCTTATGTACTGGCAGGTAACGGTTCCACTAACTGTCATATGTGGCCACGCAGGTTTGACATTTAATGCGGTGGTTTCCAAACGGTTCGACCAAAGGTTAAGGTGGCGGAGACGGCGGAGCATGTGACCACCAAACCGCATAATATTAAATTTCACCACTAACCACCAGATCATATTTGGCACCATTCCGATATTTTCAGATTTTTCTCCATATTTGGCGCTCCTAACTGGAGTTAGCCCAATTTTAGTGGGGTTTTTTACTTGACATTGGGCAGAATATTGTTTTAATCATAAGTTCTTCAATATTGGACCAATTTGGATGAAATTTTGGTCAATTTTGGGTATTATGAGCATTATGGAGCCATTGGGATAGGTTTCAAAACAAATAGAGGTTTTTCTCAGCCATTTTTGCTTCAGGGAAGCTTGGAGAACCATCAGGGCCATGAGGAAAATGGAGCTGCATTGGGCTACACTTCATTGTTTTAGGTGAAATAAAAGTCATTCTTAGCTTATTTCTACCTTTCGAATTCATTTTCACAGCTGGTTTAGCCTGTTTAGGCATTTTTATCACTATATAACCAATTTGAGCATCATAATATAGTAAGGACATGCCCATTGGGAGCCTTGGACCCGACAGATGTAGCCCAGGAGGGGTGAACTACCTCATCATGTTGTTGTGTTGTTATGGTGAAGTTATGCTACTGTTTATTTTTTATTTAAGATGTTAAACAGTAATTTTAATTAACATTCCCTCACACATAAACTCAAAAACAGTTACCAAAAAAACTTTGTTTAATTTGCAAGACATGACAAACTCTTTGAACACTTAATTAAATGGAAATGAATACTTTGAACAACAGTACAAATACTTTCATTTTTAGATTAGATGGTATCAGAGCTTAAGGAGTTCAGCCTTAGGAGCTATAGTTTTACTCAACATTTGTTTTGTGCAAAGATATAGTTGATTATTTGCAAGTTTTGATGCTTACTAGGCTTAAACTCAAGAGAGGTGAAGGACATTTGGTTAGTGTAGAAAGTAATCCACAACCAAGAAGGGTCATAGAGCCACCTCCAAGAGCCATAGAATTAGCTTCAAGCATGTCTTCAAGAGAAGGAGAAGATTCTGAAGATATAGATCCCAAATAAGAGGAACGAGTTTTTCGAAAAGATTTCCTAGACATGACAGAGATGGTGAGGATACTCTACCAAGAAAGGAATGATAGGCTTGTTCGAGAAGGGTCTAAAAAATAGAAAGAAGGAGAGGGTTCTTCAGGAGGAAAGAAAAGTGATGACAAGTCAAAGAAAGGACACAGAGGAAATGGTGATCCACCATCCCCATCTTCATCATCTTCCTCTACATCGTCATCGTCAACTTCAGTGAATCAATCTCACAAGTCTAAAACCACTGGTAAAAGTCCATTTTTAAATCTTGATGTTAAATTTGAGTTTCCTATGTTTAATGGTGAGGTTAATGTAGAGAAACTTGACAATTGGATAAGACAGTTGGAAGTTTACTTGAGGATACAAAGCCTTCATGAAGACGACACCATGATTCAGTTAGCCTCTTTAAGAATGGAAGGAGCAACATTGGTATGGTGGGAAGCCAAGACCAAGGATGAAATTAAAAAACATGGTGAGATTAATTTATCATGGGTTGAATTTATTTCCACAATTAAGTAGCAATTTTATCCATTAGCTCATTTACAAAAGGATATTATGAATTGGCAAAGTTTTAGACAACTTAAAGGACAAAGTGTTCAAGGTTACACTCAAGAGTTTAGATGAAGGGCTTTACTGATCCGAATGGAAAATGGCATCAACCCATGGTATGCATCTACCCATGTTATCCATCCACCCATGGAATTTACCCATGGTATTGTAAATGGCATCGACCCATGGTATTCATCCATCAATGATATTTATTCTCCCATGGTATTATAAGTGACCCATGGTATGTATCCACCCATGGTATTCATCCACACATGGGATTTACCCATGGTATTGTAAGTGGTATCTACCCATGGTATTGGCCCATGGTATCCACCTATGGTATTGTATCTCAAAAAAGGTTATAAATAACAAGCCTTACTTTGTAAAATGATAGATTTTCCGCCACAATGTAGCTTCTACAGTTATTCTCTGTTTTAATAAAACAAGTTTCTTTGTGGTTTTATTTTCTTTGTGTTCTCTCTTTTTTCTAGCATTCTAATTTTGCAGATCTTGTCAGGTCCATTTCAATTTTTTAGATTTTGGGGGTCTCCCCCCAAGATCTAGATTAGTGGTATCAGATTCAGGTTACGCCTCCATGGGAGTGAGGGTTTAAAACATATTTCAATTTCAATGCTTTGCAGCAATCTTCAGCAAAATCCATGAATTTTTTTTGGGCGGCGAGTTTTCAGATCAGATCTGAAAATTTTGGTGAAAATTTTCAAAAAAAAAAAGACCAGATCTGGATTCCTTGTGAAAAAACACTCAAATTCAAAAAAAAATCGGCCAAATTGGAGTTCGGATGAGGGAGATATCGCTAATTCAAAATCAGCAATGTTGAAGCAATTTTTCTAATGACAATTCATGGACGGCGGCTCTCCTGTCATTTTTTGCAATTTTTAGTGCAAAATTTCGGAAGAATGGATATATATCTAAGCTCCTCTTGAAAAATAACCCAAGTTCAAAAAAAAAAAATCGGTCGAATCGGAGTCCGGATGTAGGAGTTATTGTTGATTTAAAATCAACTATTTTTTCAGAAATTTTGTGACGGCGAAACAGTTCCAGCGCGAATCTGCTGGTCTAGATTCTCCAGATAGTGGTTTCAAGCACATGAGAAGATGCAGAATGATCATTCCATTTCCAAAAACAGGTTATAATAAATATTCTGAGCTATATTGACCGAGTTATGCTCATTTTAATTTTGGAGCAGCATTCGGAGCGGGTTCCCTTTGGAGACGTGCCCTCCCACCCCAAGCTATGTAGGCACCTGCTACTTCATCAAAAATCAGCATCACGGTTATGGGTCAACCGCACAAAATCTTTTTCATCGAAGTCCATTTGCTAGGCCGCACACTGTTAGTCACACAGTTGGTCACAAGCATTACAAGGTATCTCTATCCTCGGATTTTCGTTTTTCATGGTTTTGGTTCATCCACAAACCCACACTTCATCGAAGTCCATTTGCTAGGCCGCACACTGTCAATATCACAGTTGGTCACAAGCATTACAGGGTATCTCTATCCTCGGATCTTCGTTCATCACAATTATGGGTTAAGTGCACAAAAACCTTCTCCTCAGTGGCTCTTCATATTCAAAAAAAGCTTCTCGGGAGGGAACTTCACGCAATGGGGACCATTGCTTCTTAAGGAGGGAGGAATGATCCGAATGGAAAATGGCATCAACCCATGGTATGCATCTACCCATGTTATCCATCCACCCATGGTATTGTAAATGGCATCGACCCATGGTATTCATCCATCCATGATATTTATTCACCCATGGTATTATAAGTGACCCATGGTATGTATCCACCCATGGTATTCATCCACACATGGGATTTACCCATGGTATTGTAAGTGGTATCTACCCATGGTATTGGCCCATGGTATTCACCTATGGTATTTTATACAAAAGGCCTAAATAACAAACCCACCTCACTTTGTAAAAAGGATATATTGTCATACAATAGCTTCCTGATTTAATTCTCTGTTTTAATAAAACAAGTTTCTTTGTGGTTTTATTTTCTTTGTGTTCTCTCTTTTTTTTGGCACTCTAATTTTGCAGATTTCAAATTTTTAGATTTTGGGGGTCTCCCCCCAAGATCTGGATCATTTACTACTTGAAATTGATTTTCATAGTCAAGATACCTTGTTGAAATATATAGGTGGTTTACACACTTATCTTATACATACTATCCTTATGTTCAATCCTACTAGTCTAGACAAAGTTTGTGTACAAGCTATGCATTTAGAGGCTAGAGTTAAACAATCTTTTGATGGGAATATGGATAGTGAATTCAAAGGCAAAGGGAGGAAAAGAAATGCAAAGTCTAGGAAAGAAAAAGGAAATTTCTTTTGTAAAAACTTTTCCAAAACAAGCCACGATGAAGACCATTGCTGGAAGCTTCATCTGGAGCTGAAACCAAAGAAATTAAAAAACAAAGATAAGGCCAAAGAAAAGGGTAAAACTGTTGCAACTGTTGAACAAGACTTAGGGTCTGAATCAGGTGACGAAACTAAAAGAATAGCCATGGTACTACGGAACATAAAGGGGAAAGAGATTCTTAAGGAAACAAAATCCAATTCTAGCACTTTAAACTGTCACATAGAAGCTCAAAATGAAAAGAGGAGGATAGAGCTATTTCATATAAGGATAATCTCAAATCACAAAAAGATAGACACACTATTTGATAGTGGGTCACAAGAGAATCTCATCTCAGAAGACTTAGTCAAGAAGCTGAAACTTGATACCACTCCACATCCAAAGCGATATCCACTTGGATGGATTTGCAAGGATGATAATTTACAAGTCTCAAGAAAGTGCATGTTGCGCTTCGCCAAAACAACTCATTATGTTGATTGGATTGAATTAGATGTGGTACCTCTTGAAATTACAGGTGTTGTGTTGGGTAGTTCGTATTTATATGACAGAAAAGTGATCTTCTATCGCCATGAGAACAACTATCATATGTTCAAGGATGGAAATGAGTTTATTGTGAGAGCACATCGGAAGAAGCTAGAATCTTCTTTAGTCAATGCAGGGCAATTGAAAAGGCTTGTCAATGCAAGTCAAAATTTTACTTTGTTGATGGTTAAGAAAAAAGATTTTGTACATTCTCCTTTTCATGTTATTGCTAATATAAAAGATGATATGTTTCAGCTTGAAAGCAAGTCGTCTTTTGAAGATGACAAGATGTTGCAGAAAGTGCCTTTGGTGTCAATCGGTGCAAAGAACAAAGTGTCGGTGCAGAGTGGTACAAGAATCCAAAACATGGAAAGGCATACAAGTAAAGAGGACACAAATTTCAGCATGGGTCAATGCTGGTTTCAGAATGGCAGGTTGGTATGGTGAGAAAACTTGGTCGGGATTCGACGCAAGTACATGGATCAGTTGTCAAAAATTCTCCATGAGGACAGTTGGAAAGGTGAATCTTATTTTCAGTATCCTTTGAAGTTTGACTATTGTAGAAACAATATGTATTCTGCAAATTATAGTTTCTGTTCTGCAAATTTCAAAAATTTGCATCATGACTTAGTCAATGTTAGCAACAGTCGGTCAGTGGATTCAACGAAGAATTTAACTTTTTTTGAGAAGCTCAATTTGATGAAGTCAGGAAGATTTCAATGGTTTAAGGTTGGAAAAGTGGAGAATCAGTCTGCTCATCTTCAATTTCTGTAAATTAGAGAGCTTTTGGGGTCCAAAAGCTTTCCATTTGGGAGGTGTGATTAGGTGATCATTTCCTAAATTGAAAAAATGCTCAAAAGTGTAATTTCTCAGAATTGGTTGAAACCTGAATGAACGAATAGCCTCATCGCTGCGATTCTGGTGCCATGAACGACACTCAAATCCGACATCGTATGAGAAAGTTATGCAGGTTTGAAGTTTACAGTATCCTTCAAAAATTTAGTTTGACCAAGGTTGACTTGACTTTGGAAAATATTAAAAAAAGAATATTTTGAGAATATTCCTCAGAATATTCCTTGGAATATTCCTCGAAATATTCCTTGCTAGCCTATCATAGTTTGGACAAGTGGCAGCTTATCATTCGTGGTTGGATTGAATTTTTGTAAATTGGCCAATTAAAGGGTGCCACGTGGCAAGCCCAGAGGCTGCCACGTGGCCCCAGGCTAGTGAAATTGTGGCATAGAAAAAGTTGTTGGTGTCCATGGGTTTCGAACCTTAGACCTCCTGAACACAATGCAAACGCTCCAACCAACTTAGCTACAACATGTTTCTTAACTATTATTGTTCACGGTTTGTATTTTTGGATTGAAATAGTTTTGGGAAGAGGAAAAAAGGGGCTAGCCTGACCCCATAAGACCCTACTGCCCACGACCTGCAGGCTTATGTACCGGTGGGTAACGGCTCCACTAACTGTCATATGTGACCACACAGGTTTAACATTTAATGTTGTGGTTTCCAAACTGTTCGACCAAAGGTTAAGGTGGTGGAGACAACGGAGCATGTGACTACCAAACTGCCTAATATTAAATGTCACCACTAACCACCCAAGCATATTTGGTGCCATTCTGATATTTTTGGAGTTTTCTCCATATTTGGTGCTCCTAACTGGAGTTAGCGCAATTTTAGTGGGGTTTTTTACTTGACATTAGGCAGAATATTGTTTTAATGATAACTTATTCAATATTGGACCAATTTGGACGAAATTTTGGTTAATTTTGGGTATTATGAGCATTCTGGAGCCATTGGGATAGGTTGCAGAGCCAATAGTGGTGTTTTTCAGCCATTGTTGCTTCAGGGAAGCTTGGAGAGCCAGAAGGGCCATGGGGGAAATGGAGCTGCATTGGGCTACACTTCACTGTTTTAGGTGAAATAAAAGTCATTCTTAGCTTATTTCTACCTTTTAAATTCATTTTCACAGCTGTTTTAGCCCGTTTAGGCCTTTTTCTCACTGTATAACAAATTTGAGCATCATAGTATGGCAAGGACATGCCCATTGGGAGCCTTGGACCTGACAGATGTAGCCCAGGAGGGGTGAACTGCCTCATCATGTTGTTGTGTTGTTATGGTGAAGTTATGCTACTATGTATTTCTGATTTAAGATGTTAAACAATAATTTTAATTAACATTCCCTCACACATAAACTCAAAAACAGTTACCAAAAACACTTTGTTTAATTTGCAAGACATGACAAACTCTTTGCATACTTAATTAAATGGAAATGAATACTTTTAACAGAAGTAAAAATACTTTCATTTTCAGATCAATAATTTAGCCCTGCGCCATTGCAATAAACTCCATCATTCAACGATAATATAACCCCTCTTTATCGTTATTCTACTATTTCTATTGAAATTACAAAAATACCAAAAGAGCCAATGCAGACCAAGAAAGCCCCTACCGCCACTTGAACCTTCTGCACGACCAAATTCAACAATTTTCCAGGTAATTCTAAGTACCTAAAACCATCAATTAAACACATAAATTGATAATTGAACGAATTGATGGCCTCCCAAAGCATACAAACTGTAAACCCTCTTCAAACACTTGTGGTAGATGTTGACCACACCCCTTTAGCTGACAAGGACTTCAAGATTAATGATGTTGTAAATGATTCCAACCTTTTGGAGCTCCACTGCTAGAGCCATGAAAAATTTATTGACCAGGCAGATGATATCCATCTGTGGCATTCAAATTTTCCCAAATACATTCCACACAACTATCAATTCCCATAACTCATCAAAATATGCCAAAGAAGCTATTTACCCAGTGGAAGAGCTTTATTTTCCCCAAATCAAGAAATCCTTTTTACTGTTACTATTCAATCCATCAATCATATGTTACAGATTCAACCACAACCTAATGAAGTGTCATTATCCATTTAAACCCTTACTGAAATCTACTTGAAGCTGGACTTTCCTAAAATATTCCAAATATTTCACACTTTCCTCCCTCCATCAATAGAAACCCCTAAAATCAATCCTCCATACTAAGCTTCTATGTTCTCATAAATAACCATGCAGATTGTAACCATGTTGTCATGTATTTTAGGATATATGACTGATGAACATGTAGATGCATCTATTCTTGGTTTCCTATCCATATTTTTCCCAGGTCAGCCTCCAACTACAACCTTCAATTTTGTCCAATACCTAGTAGATGAAATCCATGACCAATTATTCAAACTGCTAGAAGAAGGAGTATTCAAATACTCCTCAGTTTTTTTCCATATGTTTATATGTTTCCAATAAAAAAGGTTTGCAGTTAGCCTCCAAAAACTAGACACAAAGGGTAATCCCCAATATGTTGTTTTTTGGACATCCTTGATCAGAAAGGATTCCACTGAATTCAACTTCAAAAACTTCATTGATTCCTTTGTTTATCCAGTAGTTAATATGCTAAGTAGTAGCATTCAGCCTATAATCAATGAAGAGATAAATAAGGTTCTACAATTTTCACATCAGAGTAAAACTAGAGAATGGTATTTATACCAGAATCATATAGAAATTAGAGTATATGGAAGCTAGCTAACTCCATACAAGCTTCCCAAATACCTCCCAATGAGGATATATGCATTAGAATACATCAGACAAATATTGAATTCAAATGAAGTCAATTTCCTTTTAGCTAAGAATAAGACTCAATTCAAGATTAAGAATCAGCTAAGGCCTTTTATATGCAATAGTAGAAATGCTAGACAATGAGCAGACAAATGTTTACAAGATTTTAAGTTCAGTAGAAATTTAAAATGGAAATATGACTGCTTGGGTGTCATAAGTAAGTTAAGAGTCAAATTAAAATTGACCCCTTTTGTTCATGAGTCAAATTCTGAAATTGAAAAGTATTCCAACCAGTCAGAGTTGTTGGAAAATAGTTTACAGGAGATGGAGAAGCAGGTTGATACTAGTTCCATCCTGCTTACTCCAGCCCCATAGGATAGAAATTCAAAGGGAAAAAGAGAAAAAGGCTCTTATTCTGTAGAAAACACTTATGATACTAAGTTCAAGCTTATGTATAGGAAGAAGACAAAACTGTGTCCAGTGATAGAACAGGAAGAGATAGTTGATACAGTTGAAACCATTGAGACATATATAGTTGTCAGATATGATGTACCTCAAACTATTTTAGAAGAGACATAGCTACCATCAACATCTAGTGCACAAATCATTCAGAAACAGAACAATGCAGAGGTTTCATCATCTAGAAAAATAGTTGAGAATGAGAAATATATCATGGAGAAATACAAAGAAATTAAAATTAGAAATGAAGCATTAAAGATTGTAACATATGCCCAGTACTGGAAACAAAATCCTAGTGATCATAGTAGGTTGTTTTCAACTTATGACCTCAAGACAAGAAATATGTAGGTAAAATTTCTATAGCCAAACGTGCAGGCTCCTAAAAATTCAGAAGATTATACTAAAAAAAACTTTGAAGTTCTTGCCAAGGATGTACATCCAATTAACCAGATTGAGTTTCACAAACAGACAGGAGAAATGATCTATTCCACCATGACACACAAAGCTTTGAGTGTCCAGAAATTACAAAATTCTCTAGAAAACATAAAGACACAGTTTAAACTAGAGAAAGATTCACTACTACATTTGGCGGAAATTCTGACACTTGGTTCTGACGCTTTTGACCAAATGTCGGAAATTTCCCCAATTTTTTTCCATCCCGCCCGAAACCGTCACTATACCGATGTTTATAGAATAGTGTCACAATACCGACACTTATAAACGTGTCGCAATTGCGACGTTTGGAGGAAGATGTCACACTTGCGACACTATCGCCCAACGTGTCGCTATTGCGACGACTGCCTCTAAACGTCGCAAGTGCGACACAATGTCTAAGTGTCGTAATTGCGACGTTTGGAGGCCTTCGTCGCAATAGCGACGCCTTTTCCGCCGTCGATATAACGACACTTATATGCGCGCTAAATAAAAATACAAAACTTATATGCACGCTACATAAAAATGATTTTATTGTTTCGTATCCATCGCAATAGCTACATTAATGTCTGATATCATGCGCGCATTCGCCCTCCGCTCTTGCAGAACAGCATTCGCCCTCAGCTCTTGCAGAACAACATTTTCCTTCAGCATTCGCCCTCAGCGTTCACCTTCAGCTCTTGTAGAATAGCATTCACCCTCAGCTCTTGCAAAATGGTAAGTTCTTACTGGAGGCCCTTCCTCCTATAGTAGGGTTGACTCTATTTGGGTTTTTTTGGTCAATTTCATTGGATTGTGGTAGGCTGTAGGGTTCTCTCTAGATGTCAAGAATCAATATTCAATACCCTCTATTATCTTCATCACCCAATACAAGATTTAAATTTTTCCCAAATAAACGCTTATTAATTTGGCAGCCATTATTTCTCCCTGCTTTAAAAACCCTACATTTAAATGAAAACAAGCATTGCATTTCAACTAAAAAAATATATTAGTGTTCAAATGTACATGTGTGCTACATTAACGTTTGATATCAAGCGTGCATTCGCCCTCCGCTCTTGCAGAACAGCATTCGCCCTCAACATTCGCCCTTAGCTCTTGCAGAACAACATTCTCCCTTAGCATTCGCCCTGAGCTCTTGCAGAACAACATTCGCCCTCAGCATTCACCCTGAGCTCTTGCAGAACATCATTCGCCCTGCATTCGCCCTGCATTCGCCCTCAGCTCTTGCAGATCAACATTCGCCCTCAGCTCTTGCAGAACAGCATTGGCCCTCAGCTCTTGCAAAATGGTAGGTTCTTACTGCAGGCCCTTCCTCCTATAGAGGGTTGACCCTACAGCCTAACCAAATAGCTCCACTTGAGAAAAATTTTCATAATCTTGGGGCTGGATATACTGTAGAGCAAACAATTGTAGTTATCATTCGTGCTCCAATATATTAATATACTTTTTACATTGAACTGAAGAAAGGGAAACAAGCAAATGCTAGCCATCATACCATGCTTTGACATAAGAGTTTTGAGTGACATACTTGAAAAAAGAACTCATCGACTGATATTTATAATCATTTGAGTTATTCAAGTTAAACACAATGTCAAGAATCAAGATTCAATACCCTCTATTATCTTCATCACCCAATACAAGATTTAATTTTTTCCCAAAGAAACGCTTATTAAATTGGCAGCCATTATTTCTCCCTGCTTAAAAAACCCTACATTTAAATGAAAACAAGCATTGCATTTCAACTACAAAAATCTATTAGTGTTCAAATGTACATGTGTGCATCACTTGTGTGGGGTATTCCTTTTCCACTTTCACATTATCCAAGAATGTGTGCAGTATAGTTCATATTTTTTGTGATTTAGATTATCTTGAAAAAAGGAAAGGTAAATTATTTCCCATGGAAAAAGAAGGTTTTCCCTTTTTACTACTGGAAATGGTACAACAAAGTTCCATTTCTACCCGAAACTCCTATGAAACAGGAACCAAATAAAGGCCATGTCCTCGATGGACATCATTTGGCTTTGAAAATGGCCATTGCACCGTGTTGTTTCTTATATTACATCACGATAGTTTCTTAGGTCATTTCTTGTTTCTTGAGATGAAAAACAACCAAAGAAATTGTGAAGATCCTTTCAAGAAATAAATGACCATTTCTCGATCATATCTCAACTATTTTTTATTTTATTCACTGGTTGCTTACTTTGAGAGAAATTTGACACTTTTATAAGGAATATAACATAAAAACACAAAATGGGAAGGAATTGATGAGGTAGATGTCCTTTAGTTGTTGTCGATTAAGAATTGATAATACACGATGCATGTTCTGTACTACAAACTAGATTCCTTCTTGGAGTTAGGACACAGAGTATTGAATCAAAGTTGTAGTTTCTAACTTCTTGTATTGGTTCATCAATCTTGAAATTCAGACATTTCATGTCTTCATTGCTTCATGTTTTAATAATTTGCATCATATCGTATAATAGGAAATTAGGAATTATGATTATTATTACTTTATGGATTTGTTAAGTTACTTTTAAGTTTGCATGGTTTAGTGTGCAATTATTCTAGTCCCCAAACACATATAATCAAGGAATTCTAACGTGATTTCAAACATTAAATATCAACAAAATCGTTTAAAGGATATTGAAAGGAAAAAGGTGATGGAAGATAGAAAGTGCCTTACTTAAATTCTCTAAGGATTTTTCAATAGTTGCTCCAAAAGCTTCACTTCAAGGCCCTTCAAGATTGTCTCCAACAATGCTATACCATCAGCTTCAACAATGTTGCTCCAAAAATGTCCTCAAGGTCTTCACAACAAGTTCACTAGAAGTTGCTCCAACAATATATTCAATAAGGTCTTCATTGTCAACTCGTCTCTTGTTTGGGTGCCTTAATGTGCAATGACATGTTTCCAGGACTGAATTCAATGCAAGGCATATTTGAAACTCTAACTCTGTCGTCTGGTGTCTTATTAGAAATTATTTCAGTTTTCATTTTGTGTTTTTAAGTTAGATATTGTTTTCAAGTTTTTACATTTATAATTTTATTGCAATGTGGCAGACTGATGAGAGCAGTGCAAGAACAACCCAGAGACGGGATGATAGCGGAAAGAGGCCAGTGGAAGAACATGTAAAGTGCCATCATTGCTCTATCTTCAGGTATTTTAGTTATTTACATAATTGAAATAATATTAATTTTGTTCAAATATGCAGACACTTAGCCATGGTACGCCTGATGATTCCCTCTTTGAGGAAGAGCTTTCTTCATCCCTATCTCCAGTGTTCTTGTTGTGAAAAAAGGCACGAGATGCAAGGTCGGAATTTAATACTTTGATAGACGCGCCTCAAACACCTGAAACAGAAGAGAAGATAAAACAACTTATGAGCCAGCTAGAAAGATATTAGGTAATAATAAAAAGTCAAAAGGATATTTTTTTTGTTTTGCATGAGATGAATTGTGATAGTTTGATTTTTAATTTTTACATTGACTAAAATAAGAAAAAGTTCTTTTGTATGTAGCATTTTCTGGCACTTGCTGAATCTGGTGTTGGTGGTAGTGGGACACAAGGGCAAGATATTTCCCAACAACCCTCTCATACACCTTCTACTCCTTTAGGTGCCAGCCAAGAAACACACCCTGCCCAAGCAGACACCCAGCCAACCGCTGAACGTGTTGGCAATGAAGACACTGATATGGCCAACTATATTATTGCGTTTCCTGGAGCTACACGTGTCAGCTCCACAGGGACCATTAATGGCATGTTGTTGGTGAACGATGAAGGTGTCCCTATAAAGCATGTAAAACTCCCAGGTAAATTTTAATATTTTAACTATTTCATGTACTTTATCTAAAACATATTTATCATGATTTTTATTTTTAAATTAATGATAATATCTTCTTCTTCTTTTCTTTTTTTCTTTCTGTGTAGGAAACAATGATTTCTACAGGTTTCTGGAGAGCCATGCGTTGGTAATTTTTGGCCCAACCATACGCACTGGGTGGAATTCCCAGAATTCCAACCTGAAAAAAGAACTTCTAGATTATCTAGAAGCCCTTTTTGGGGTCGGCACATTTGACAGAATAGCGGTGGCTCGGGTAGCCGGCAAATATTTGAAATATACCAGGGACACCTATAGGACGCAATTGCAATTTAACCCTAGATATGAGCGTCCTCTCGCAGTTTCAAAGAGTGAGTGGAGAGCACTCATCCATGACGGAAAAGAGAAAAGGGCAAAGAAAGAAGGAAAAATGCCAACTAGACCCGCAAGGTAAATTACAACTTTAATTCAATAGCTTTATTTTTCTCTATGTCTAAAATAAAAGTGTGCTACGTCATATCTGACTTCAATATTTTGATGCTAGGTTGCTTGACACCTCAAAGGAAACCAAAGATAGGATTGAAAAGAAGGGCCATCACAAGCTAGGCCAGGGCGGCTACTTGAAATTAGCCGCAAGAATTGTAATTAAGTAGGTAAACATCTTATAATTAATTATATTGCCTTCTAACGTTTTTGTAATCCTATCAAATATGACTAAAAATACACAATAATATGTAATGTAGGGTGATGACTTCGGAACAGAAACTACAGAGGAAGATAAAAATATCGCTTTCCATTTCGGCTATCAAGCCGTAGTTGAACGTCGCAGAAGCTTGGGGCAGGTCCCAAGATCCAGAATGCCTGATAAGGTAAAACATTAACCTTTCAATATGTTTGTTTTTGTTCATAAATTTAATGTCTAACAACTTTGTTTAAATCAGGGGAGCAGCACTACCGACGAGGCAAATAACCCAGTTTTAGAGCCAGATGTAGATGATCCTCACGTGCAACCTGATCATTGTAGTGGGGACCAGGCCGACAATGCTACTATCAGTGAGGGCCGTGACGGTAATTAATTTCCACTTATAATTTTTTATAATTATACCTTGATGGTTGTCCTTATAACATTTTTTGTTTAAATGACAGAGAATTTTTCCCTTGAGGATCTTACCACCAGAGAGGAAGACAGGGCAACAGTCCCAACGACGACAACTGGTGCACCAGGTAAATAATCTCATTGCAATTTTTTTTTATTAATATTACCGAACTAGTTCAATGATATTTAAAAACTGACAATTAAAATTTAATATTATCTATTTTTGTAGGCGATGCCCCGTCACTGGATGAGACCAGACATCGTGACTACACAACTAGGTCAGCGGCGACAACTGGTGCACCGGGTAAATAATCTCATTGCAATTTTTTTTATTAATATTACCAAACTAGTTCAATGATATTTAAAAACTGACAATTAAAATTTAATATTATCTATTTTTGTAGGCGATGCCCCGTCACTGGATGAGACCAGACATCGTGACTACGCAATTAGGTCAGCGGCGACAACTGGTGCACCAGGTAAATAATCTCATTGCAATTTTTTTTATTAATATTACCGAACTAGTTCAATGATATTTAAAAACTGACAATTAAAATTTAATATTATCTGTTTTTGTAGGCGATGCCCGTCACTGGATGAGACCAGACATCGTGACTACACAACTAGGTCAGCAGTGCGGGTCGAAAGGCACGAAACGGGAGCAGAGCACGATGATATTGATGATGTAATTAGGAGCTTTAGAAATAGGAAGAAGAAAAAGAAAATTTGATAATGTAAAATATTGTATTATTATAAGACAAACGTTACCATACTTGGAACGTTTTTTGCGTTATAAAAAAAACTCATTTATCATACTATTTTTATGTCAAGCATTAATTGCAATGTTTCCTTGCGTACTTTTTGTTGAATTGTTTTTTTATTAGTTATTGAATATTTTTTTTTATGCTCATGAAAGTAAAAAATGAAATATAGATTAGGTATTGGGGAATTGAGAGTGATGTGAGGGGGGGGGGAGGGGCCATAAGAGCTTCCACCTTCACGTGGTTGGCCCTGTTTAGTAGAGAATAATTTATTGGAGCAATTTAATATTAGAGAAAACCTCCCTCGATCCAATGTAGCAACAAAAAAGTCACTGTTGACTTAGTTGCTACTCTTTCAGATCATGGGAGGCTTGTTCAAAGTTCATGTGACTCCAATAAATTGTTCTTGAAACGAAGAGGAGCTTATTCAGGTATGTTTTTACATTTTAAACATATGTTCTAACATTATCATAAGAATGCATCTTAGAGTAAAAAATACTACATCAACTACTTGTATTTATTGTATAGATAATGATGGATTTTGATTGACTTGGCAGTGCAGGTACAAATCCTCTTGCATCATGAGCAATACAACTTGTCAACCGGGGTCATGTCCAGGATATTTTTGCTTGTGCGCTTGACCAGGTTCGTAATGTCACATTTTGTAAGTTCCTTTACAATTCATAATTCAATATTAAGCTTGTTCATGATTATTATCTAGGTTTTTTGTATGTGTTTTTTCATCTATTTGATTGTAAGCAACTTTGCATGTTTCATGTTGTTCACTATGATTTCTCCCATTACCACTCCTAGGATGAATCCGAATTTATTGTTACACAGGTTACTTTATTGTTACTATGATTTCTCCATTTACGATTTCATAGGTTACATCATGTAAAGTTGTCAATCTCAGGTTGGTGATGAGCTTTAGTTCTCCAGATTTGGGGCTTTTCTGATATTTTCTCCCTCATGTCATTTCTGCATCACCTCGTTGTTTGAGCATGCCAATTGTCTACCACTTGTACCAATTGGCACATGTCAATCTCTGAGTGGTGCCACATTTCACCTATTTTCAGTGAGAGTTTAGGGTTTCTCTAACATAGCTTTAGAAATCCGATTCAGTGCCTGCTTGAATATCGTCACATAATACTCATGGTTTGGATTGATGAGAATGTTCTAAATGGTTGGTTGATTCATAAGAACCACCCATATAGTCATCTTGAGATATTTCAGAAGTTTTCTCGGGTTTCCTTTTTCATCGTTTCTAGTGGGTGGGATGGTGTGGGGTGATCCATCAATCCTGGTGCTCTTGTAGTAGGGAATTTGTTTTTGGGGATATAAAGGAGCATTTGATGTAGATATCCCATTGGATGCATTCATAGATGGGCACGAGAGGTCGAGAATTTAAATTAAAAATATGCAACCTCTAGCATGGCAACCTGAAGGCCGCGAGAGACACTGGTTAAAGATTGTTTTGTGGTGGCCTTAATATAGTCGTGATTTCTTTCTATTATCTTAATGAAAATATATAGTCCGGTCTCATTAAAATGAGGATTGTGGTTGTATTTCTCTTTGTTTGTTTCTCTCTTAATGCTCTAGAAGTTGCCAAAAGTTGCGATAGTTGTTTAGTTTGCCTGTTACAACTTAAAAGTGGTTTTTAGCAATGGGAGTCATGTTTTTTAAGGTTCATACTAATATGAAGATCTTGTAATTCTATATTCAGCATAAGAGAAGATGGCCTCTGCTTTGGGAAATATGAAAACAATTGCCACATCTACCTCATTGGGTAACAATGGAAAGGGGAAGAAGTTGGGTGCAATGTTTGATAATTATGGCAGACAATTGTCTTCTCTTTCAGTTTTTTCACCCATTTCCTTTAATCGCTCAAGCAGAAGAGGGACTCTGAGATTACGCGACAGAGAGAAGGTAGTTAATACAAGAGCTATGGAAAAGGAGTTGTACTTCAACAAGGATGGCTCAGTGACAAAAAAATTGCAGGTCAGAGAAAAAATTATGTTTAAAGGAAGGTCACTTGCACGTGAAACTTCAATGCGGTGGATCTTTCCTTGTCCACTTATATTCGATTTTAATGTGTTATTTTAATTTTTCATGGAGGGTTGTTTTGGCATATGGTCTGGCATTCAATTGCACACTTACTGAAAGCATTGTCAATTTGTCTTGCGGGCGGTGTGAACAAACTTGCTGATCTTGTTGGAGTCACCCTTGGGGCGAAGGGAAAAATGTTGTCTTGGAGAGCAAGCATGGTTCTCCGAAAATAGTTAATGATGGTGTGACGGTAGCTAAGGAGGTAATTTGTAGATGTGTGCTCTGGTTTTCTTTTTAACGTTGTATTAGTTCCCCCTCTTAAATGTCTTAGATTTGGTAGGCATAATTTGAAAACTCAAAGGTGAAAGGAAACATATTTGTTACCCAGTGGTCTACTTGGCCTATGGACTAGCCACATTAGAGTAATGCATAAAGATTTTCACAATAATAAAAGGAAAGGGTTATGGCTGAGTCAAATTTTATTGTTATTGACAGTGTAATGAAATGTATCTCAATGCTATGGTTTTGGCCTTTTTATTGGTTGAATTAGAGGAACCAGTTGAAAATATTGGGGCCAAGTAGGCTGGTTTTCCTTTTTGCTGATGGTTTGGTGTATCTAATTGAATTAGTTGCCTAAGTTATTTTTGGTTGCAAACTCCTTTTCATTTTTCATACAGTATTGGCCTTGTGGAATATATTTGATTGTGTGGTCTTGTTAGATCTACAACATTTGTAGTTGTTTAGTCTTATGGCCGAGGTGCACTTTTATTATGGAAATAGTTGATGCAATATTTCCATTTAATCCTTACTGCAGGGTAGCATGTTGAGAAGTTTCTTGTGAAACATTTGGTATTCAAAATGACACTTGATCCTATACAGCATCATGCACTGGACTTCAAAATTCATATTCAAAGTGTGCCAGACAATTCTTGCAAAATTTCAAATATTTATGTTGTTTTAAACCATTATCTTTTTCATGTATTGGATGCTGAAAATGTGAAAAAGACTTTGGTATGAAACCAACTGGTGAATAATTTCCGGCAAAACAACCACTTCCAAGACATGATTTAGAAGTAGAACATATGTACTTATGAAGCATAGAAAGATATCCTTGATGCATTGTCAATGTTTGGCTAGGGTTATTTTTGGAGAAAATAGCTCCTTATTCCTAGAATAGTGATCTTCAATACAAGTGAATGCCAGAGAAGAGAGATCATCGTGTGACGCAACAAAACTGAAATTGGACCCCTAAGGAGAGCTGGTGTGTCTACAATTGCTCTGTCAGCATTTTCCCTTGGTTTACCCCGTTCTTTTCCTCCAGCCTGAGTCTTAATTGACTTCTTCTTTCTTCGGGTTTATTTATCAAATTCGTAGAATTTGATAAATAAATACCATCCACAATGGTTGGACTTTAATTTATATTCCCGACTTTATATTATCTCCAAACCTTATAACCAATGTTTAACTTTCAACACTTTGTATTTATACTCCACGTTTCTTTTTAAATAAATAACTTGTAATGAACTTTCGGCTCTATATTTCACCACCCATCCTTACAACAATCATGCTCCAGACTTATGCTAATTATCCGCCAATCGTTTAATTAAACAATTTCATTATACTCCGGCCCCACGTATATATATCAATAACCAATCAAACACTCGTATCGTACCTGGCTATCCTCCGCACACCTTAGTTAACCTCCGGGAAAGTTCAACGTGTGACCACCATCCGATGGCCCTTCTCCAAATCAACGACTCTTGGCAATTTCGCTCGGCTTCCAACGTCGGGCTTTAACGTGCGATGGCGCGGGTTAAACGGTGGTTTTTCGAGGGTCACTTCACCACGTTTCACATTCCCTATGGAATCGCTCGCGAATAGGAAATACCGCCTACTCCACAAAAGTGGTGTGATATGGGCAACCTGATTTTGTGATTTCGCTTGTGGTTTTGGTACAGGGCTTGACCACGGGTGCAAGTCTGGTTACGCTATCCTTTTGTTTTTTAACTCATTTCCAATCCTCGGGTCAGGTTCCGAAAGCACAAAAATCTTGTCTCTTTATGAAGCGGGATTTTTATATTTGAACAGTGTTCACGACCTCGGTTCTCTACACAGACCTCGCCTTCGGGTGGGGTGATTTCACAGGGTTATCCAACAATTTACGGGAATTCAAAGACAGAAGAATGGAATTATCAGTACCCAATCGCCTCACAGTTAAACAATTCTTCACAATTAGCAGTTCGAGATAATTCAATGGCAACTATGCTTGGAAATCATTTAACTAGAAACAATTGTTCACACACAGAGGTTTATTGCATAAATCCCCTCTCTACTCTCCTCTTCCCTCTCTACTTTTATTCATCCGAGGAATTACAATTTATATACATAACATGTGGCTCTTCGGTTCCTCTGAGAGGACCGTTCTAGAAATCAAAAGGTATAATTATAATAATTCAACTAACTGAAACTGTTCGACTCCTACAACTCTAACTAGTCTAAGTAATACAGTCAGCTGAGGTATTGACACCTAGCTGTTACAACTCAAATGTTTTCGAACCCTCCTAGCCACAACATGTGGACAAAACCTCCTACATTGCTGGCTAATGCCTAATGCCCCTGCATCATCATGTGACACAAACCTATTAACAAAAGTGAACAGGGAATGATTATTAATTAGGCATACTAAGTTGTCAGTGATTTTGAATATTTTTCTTTAACATGTAAAAATGTTAAATTCCAAACTTACATCATCATGGTATTTTAGTAGATGTGTGATTGGTAGTATGATAGTATCATATTACCATTCTTCCTTGAGGAACCCACTTCATCCATTAAGATTTCTTTTCTAAAGAGTAACATTGTAGATAACCTTGAAAACATTTGTTAACTATTTTTGTTTGACCATTTGATTGTGTTTGATATGTAGAACTCATGGAAGCTAGTGTTTCTCCACTCATATTAAATAATTATTTCCAAAAGTTTCTTGTTACTATTACTTTAGGAAAACCATGAAGACTATGAATTTCTTTCACGGACACTTCTGCCACATGGCTTGTTGTTTATGTACTTTGAGCTCTACAAAAAAAATCTACAAAATTTGTCTATATAAATGACCACAAAAATGTAATACTTACCTTTATATTTCAGTAACCCTATAATAAAGTCTATTGATATATCTTCTAGTCTTTGAATGTGTATGTGGAATGGTTGAAGTAACCCTAGAGATTTTACTATCTCTCTTTTATTTATTATGCAAACCTGACCTTCTCTTACAAAATTTTGAATATCTTTCTTCATTCCTTCCAAAAATATATTTTTTGATCCTTTGAGATGTTTTAAGGAACCCTTCGTCCTACCATCAGAGAGACATGGGACTCCCTTAATATTTGTTTATTTAAATATGCTTGCGTGCATAAAAATATTCTACATTTTCACCAAAGTATATCTCTCTTTCACTCCTAATGCTCCATAGAGTTCATCCCATCCTTTATAAATTTTAGTTTTTGTTTAGTACTATTGTCATTTTTCCATTATGGCAAGCTTCTTCTAGCCACCTAGAAATAGAAAATGTAATTGGATATAAATTTGAGGCCTCTTCTATTTTAGAAAGAGCATCATGTACTAAATTTTCCTTACCCTTTTTGTAGATTATCTCAAAATTAAAACTTTTCATTTTTTCTCCTCATTTTTGTTAATCTTCCAATGAAATCCATAGCTTCAAAAAATAATTTATGCTATCATGGTATATCTTGACTTTAAAGTACCTCCTAGTGATATACTATCCCCATTTTTTTATTGCATGTAATATTGCTTCCATTTATTTTTCATACGTAGATTTCACCAAATATTTTCTTTGAATTCCTTGCTTTTAAAAGCCAATGATATCCCTTATTGTGTTAATGTTACGTAAATTCCTTGTCCTAGTGCCTCACACTCTACTATGAATGTTTTACCAAAAGTAGGTGCAACAGATGTTGGTGTAGAAGACATGGCATCCATTAAAAGAGAGAATGCCAAAGTAGCCTCATCATTCCATATAAATGATATTTTCTTCAAGAGATATGTGAGTGGACTTGAAATGCATGCATAATTCTTAACAAATGATCAATAATGTCATGTAAGTCTAAAAAATCTTCTAAGAACCTTGATTTTCTTAAGAATAGGTCATTTTGTAATAGCTTGCATCTTTTGAGGCTCCAACTTCACTCCTTCCTTTAAAACAATATGAACCAAATACTCGAATTCTTATTTCCCAAAGCACATTTGGATATTTTTACATAAAAATGATTGTTCTCAATAATTTATATAACTTTTCCACATGTTTAGTGTGGTATTCCCATGATTTATTATAAATATGTGTATTATAAAAGAAAACCAACACAAATTTTATAAGATGGGATCAAACAAAATTGTTCTTAAGTCGAGCCCGCCAGACTTCAAACGGCGATAAACCATAATTCAAACCAAATTCGCGTTCCAAAATAGCCTGCTGACGTCGGCCAATTTTGTGACGCGAAAACCAAATGAATTCCGCCCTAATATTTTTCGGGTCTGAAGTTGGGCTGGCGTACGGAGGAAGAGTTGTGACGCGAATTTCTTATCAAATTCGCCCTTATCTTTTTTGGGTCCGGATTTCCACTGCGCGAGTGGACCAAACAAAGATCTGCTCCTATCCCTCTGTGATGAAACCATCGTACATGCCGACGTCATCAATCAAAACCCGCCACCCTTTTGACTTTGTAAATAAAACAAATTGCGTCTGCGTCATTTTCATTGTTCCGTGCGCTAGCCGGTATTCCATGCAACAAAATTCAAAAACCAACTCTTAATGCTTGCTGACCGTTACCTTATTGAAGATAATTGAAGCCGAGTATTTCAGAGTTCTTCTGTCATAACCAATGCCTGTTTAAACATGTTTCATTTCCCGTAAACAGGTATTTATTCCAATTCCCCACTAAACTCTGTAAAAAATCCTGGTTTTAGTTTTAATTCTGCACTAAGGTCTAATAAGAAGTTCAGTTTGGTCTTTTTCGTTCACAGAACTGCAATTATATTCCCAAAATTGGTAATTGTGCCCCTTTTCCACAAAAACCCCGAAATTCCATTTCTGAATCCACAAGAACCATAAATGGAAGTTCCTGTAGCTCTGAATGTCATGCCCATCAATGCCCCTCACAAGGACTTGGATTATTTGCCTTTAGCCGATATGGATTTTCAAATTAAGGACTTGTGTCTCAGTGAGAATCCTCTTCGAATATTTTGCTGCTGCAGAGACAATTATTTGAATGGTTCTGACATCTTTGGACTTTGGGAATCAAATCTTCCTATGTACCTTCTCCCCTCAGTCCATATTTTTCCTGAATTAATCCATTATTTCTACGCAAATTATGATCCCAACCAACGAGCAGTTTTATCCCCAAGTCAAAATGTCATTTTCCCAATAACTGCTCAGTCCATAAATGAAATGCTACAATTCCAACCTGGTCAAGCTCTCACTCCTCTGTCCATGGTTGAATTACTTGAGAAATCTACTAAGTTATCCCATGAAGAGTTAAACTGCCTATGCCAAACCTTCATGTTACCAGAGCATCAGCCTAAAAACCCTCCCCCTTATGGTTATAATTTCTTTACTGATGAGGGTAGACTTATTTTAAACATGATATATTCCATAATGGGCTTCAATACTAGTGAGTATGTTGATTAGTTAACCCTAGTATTGTTATCCATTTTTACCCCTGGACAGCCTCCTGCTGTCAAGTACGATTTTGCATCTTATATTGCTGACAAAATCCATGATCAGTTCATGAGATTTGAGAATGAGAGAGTATTTAAGTATTCTTCTATCATATATCATCTCATGATTTACTTTCAGTCAGAAAATTTCCCTTTTTGTGTTAAGAAACTTGATGCCAAAGGGAATCCTAGGTCAGTCATCTTTTGGTCTGCCATTACTCACAGATCCTCTGATTCTCCTTATTCCTATAATGAGTTTGTCGACCTTTTTGTTCATCTTGCAACTACCTTGTTGACAGGAGTCTCTCCTCCTAGAATTAACAATGAAATCAAGAAAATCCTTCAGCTCTCAAAGCATTACAAGATAGGTGACTGGTACCTATATCAAAACTACACAGAGATCGGGATATATGGATGTGAATTATGCCCATTCAAACTGCCCAAGTATGTCCCAATGAGACTCTTTGCATTAGAATATTTCAGGCAGATGAATAATTTAGATATAATTCATTTTTTCAATGCAAAGAAAAAGGCTCAACTCAGGATCAAGAGCCAATTAGGTCCCTTCATTTGTAACTCTAGGGAAGCTGGAAAGGAAGCCGAAAGGATTTTAGAAGACTATCTCAGACTACAAAAGAGTTTCTACTGGGTGCCTTATGATCCGAACAACTTTATCTGTGATAGAAGAATGAAAAATAAACTGTCACCATACATCCATCAAAGAATCCCAGAAATAGAACAATATGCTAATATGGATGAATGGACAGAAGGGACATTGGTTGAAAAAGATAGTGAGCAGGTCAATGTTGAAAATGTAATGAAAGATCTTGAAAAGATACTTGACCTAGAATCTTTTGGATAGGTGCAGGGATCTTCTTCAGCCAGGACTTTACAACAAAATTTGCAGGAGATTAGTATAGTAGCAGTAGAATCTAAAGGAAAAGAAAAGGAGCCTGATATACAAATAATTGAAAAATTCATAATGACAGCGCAACCAGAGACTTCTAAAGAACAAGCTCAAGGAAAAATTCCTCCTACTCAGATCAGTGAGCCATAAATTTATATTTTACAAACTCCTCTGAATATAGAAAGCCCAGCCAAGAGAGAGGCTAAAGCAAGCTTTACTCCACAGTGGTGGCTCTTACGGTATTGAGGTGTTAAAGGCAGAAATTGCTACATACAGAATATGGATGTTTCGAGAGTACGACAGCCCGGGGGAAGAGAAGGCAGGCCTGGAAAGAAAACGGTACGAGGAGTACTGGGACATCCACTAATTTTCAAAAACAGGGAATACAGAGGCAACAAAGTGCAGAAATATCTTCTTTCAAACCTCCAGTAAAAACTGCCTGGGACATCAAAAGAACATTCATCAATATAAAGGCTAGGAATGATCCACTTAGACTTCAAGTGTACAACCAATTTTTGAAGATGGCTCCGAAAAATCAAGAAAGATTGATGTCAGCTTATGACATCCAACAGGGTAAGATGTTAATGAGCGATTTGAAGCCCAAGGTGCAGCAGCCTCAGACAACTGCAGATTACGTTAGGACTAATTTTGAAGTCTTAGCAAAGGATATCCATCCTTTAGATAAAATTGAGCTACACAAGCAAACAAGTGAGATGATTTATTCTACTCTGACGGATAAATAATGATGACCCTTAAGTTGCAGGATTCTTTGGATAATACTAATACACAGTTGTAGCTTGAAAAATCCTCCTCGCAGGCTAAGGATAATAGAATAAAAACTTTAGAGGAAATAATCATTGGTTTGGGTCATAATCCTAAAGATGTGAAAGGTATTGAAGCTTTGATCAAGAGAAAAGATGATGATATTGCAGCTCTGAGAAAACAATTAAAGTTACCGGCCTCAAGACATCCACAGACTGCAGAAATCATCAAACAAAATTCTGAGGAAGAGCTAATGGATTTGCTCTTAAAATTGAATGAGCAACTTACTGCAACTGAAAAAGAGCTTGAGAATGCATTAAAAGATAAGCAGGCAAATATTCTAGTATCTACAGCAGGAGTAGTGACAGGTACAACAACAACAGGTTAGCCAGCAGAATTGTCACAGAGAAACACTGCAAATTTGAACACTGATGAATTAACAAAGTCAATGGAAGATATGAACATTCAGGCCATAGAGCTTCACAAAACAAAGGAACAATTGGCCACTCTAGAACATAAATATGATCTTTCAAAAATGAGTGTTGCTGATAAAATAAGAGAAGTGAACAAATTAGAAAAAACAGTCAAAGCATTGGAAAAGGATCTCACATTGGAGAAACCTTTAAAATAAATAAATGAAATTCTTTGGGATAATATCATTCAATAAATAAAGGATGTTTGGTCCTCAATTCAAATAATGGATGAACAAAATAACTTAGTTAAATTGGCTCTGGATGAGATTGAGAGATCAAGACAAGAGTTGGGAAATATGCCAGAAGAGGCCAATAGACTTATACATTTTTTGAATACTCGGACTAAGAATCAACTTGCAGAAATTGGTATTCATGACAGGACCGGAACAATTCTGGAAATAAAGAGAGTTTTTACTAAAAGAACTCTGGTACAGAATTTAGAACGAAGGTGCTCAGATATGCAAGAAGAAATCATTGCCTTCAGAGAAAGATTGAATATTTTGTTAAATAGAGGATTGCCCAGTCCTATAGTTGTAGAAGATAAGCTAATGGACCTTGATAGTTATGTTGGAAAATTGGACAAATATGTTGATAATCAAGCTAGTTCTTCAACCAGTTCATCAACAGCAGCATTGCCTACAGGGAAAAAACTTCATGACAGATTGGAGAATTTATTTTATCTTGAGCATGAAGTAAATTATTTGTTCCCAAATCAGCCTGATTTCTTCAGATATACTGAGGCTGATGAAACACTAAGAAAGTTGCAAAGGACCAGAGTGCCAGAAGTTCAATGGTGGGAAGAAATGATGGAACTTTTGTAAAAAATTATCCTTACATAAATTTTTGCCTATTTACCACGGTATATCATGATAAAAAGGATAAAAGGATGAACAAAGGTCAAAGAGTATCAGAGCAGTTAAAGAGTATCAGTTAAAGAGGTCAAAGAGTAGCAGTTAAAGAGTATCATATTGTCGATAATCTCCATGTGGACCGTTACTGGGTTTTATATCAAGTCCCTGTATGTGACATGGGGTATTTTTCTATCACTGTCTGGGGTGGGACTTCCACATTTATGGATGGATATTTGGGTTCCAATCTTCAGATGTGAAAATGTAATGACTTCATGGACTATTTTACTTCATATAATATATTCAAAACAACTTTTTTTCTCTTGTGAAAAAAATGATTAATGTTTATCACTCTGCCTTCAAAACTAGCGATGCTGGTCTATGTTGCTGGTTTATTGATATGGTCTCATGGTCTTTTTATATTTGGGACATATCACACTCCTCACATGATTAGTGTTTTTCTCTGTTCAAGGATTTTGGGTACTTTAATTTGTATTTGGAACAATGGACGTCGGTACTCTATCTGTTGTTTTACTATTCTACATACTGCTATTTCACTTTCTTATAGATGCCTTGGGCACATTTGGATGCTTTCTAAGATTTGTCGATAATCTCCATGTGGACCGTTACTGGGTTTTATATCAAGTCCCTGTATGTGACATGGGGTATTTTTATATCACTGTCTGGGGTGGGACTTACACTTTTCTGGATGGATATTTGGGTTCCAATCTTCAGATGTGAAAATGTAATGACTTCATGGACTGTTTTACTTCATATAATATATTCAAAACAACGTTTTTTCTCTTGTGAAAAAAAATGATTAAAGTTTATCACTCTGCCTTCAAAACTAGCTATGATGGTCTATGTTGCTGGTTTATTGATATGGTATCATGGTCTTTTTATATTTTGGACATATCACACTCCTCACATGATTAGCGTTTTTCTCTGTTCAAGGATTTTGGGTACTTTAATTTGTATTTGGAACAATGGACGTCGGTACTCTATCTGTTGCTTTACTATTCTACATACTGCTATTTCACTTTCTTATAGATGCCTCGGGCATATTTGGATGCTTTCTCGGATTGTCGATAATCTCCATGTGGACCGTTACTGGGTTTTATATCATGTCCCTGTATGTGACATGGGGTATTTTTCTATCATTGTCTGGGGTGGGACTTCCACTTTTCTGGATGGATATTTGGGTTCAAATATTTAGATGTGAAAATGTAATGACTTCATGGAATGTTTTACTTTATATAATATATTCAAGACAACATTTTTCCTCTTTTAAAGTTTCATTTTTTTTTTTTAAAATTGAACCTGCCGTCGCTATACCGACGCCTTGTAAGCGTCGGAATTGCGACAGATTAGAAACGTCGGAAGAGCGATAGTATAAACACGTCAGAAGAGTGATGTTAAAAATGTCGGACCACATTTCGTCGTAATTGTGACAGTTTGCAGACGTCAGAAGAGCGACGTTCAAAACGCTAGACCAAATTTCATTGGAAGTGTGAAAGTTTACAAAGGTCGGAAGTGCGACGGATTAGGAAACGTCGGAAGAGTGACACTTGTTTGGAAGCGACAGAAAAAGTGTCGATAGTGCGACACTTTTTAATTGCGTCAGAACTGCAACGGTATGGTAAACCACGTTTTGCCTACCCTCGAACTGTCGCTCTTGCGACGACTATGTGTTGGAATAGTGACGAATTGGCCATCGGAATTTCCACCAAATTTTCTAGTGTTTCATCACAAGAAAAGGATAGCAGGATGAAGTCACTTGAAGATTTGGTAATGGAAGTTGGTTATGATCCAAAAAATATCAAAGTAGCAGAAGAAATAATCAAGAAGAAGAATGCATACATAGCTGCATTGAAGAAACAACTGAAGTACCAAAAATAGAGCATCCACAAACCAAAGCTGTTTTGGAAAATGAAAATAAAAAATATGAAATGATGAATCTCATCATTCAGTTGAAAACTCAACTGAAAGAAATGGAAACAATAATGGAAAAACTAGTGCAGGAAAAGCAAGCATCATGGAAGCAACTCCCATTACTATTATTCCTATAGCTTCTACATCAACCCCATTGCCTACAACAACTCTAGTATCAACACTGGTTCCAGAAACTACATCAACAACAACATCAGCTATCCCAACATCCCGTCCCACTGATGAGGCCAGTAAATTGATCAAGGCAATGCAAGATATGTCAATTCAAACTACTGAAATCAATAAACTCAAAGAACAAGTGAAGGGTTTAGAAGATACAAAGAAATTAGCAGAAGTAATGTATCAAGGAGAAGCACAGAAAGAAAACAGATTAACTGAAAGAATCCATAAGTTAGAAAATGAGTTATCACTGAAAGAGCCTCTAGCCCAAGCAAAACAACAGTTGTGGGCCAATATCATTAACTCAGTTAATGATATTTGGCCTTCTATACAGGTTATATTTGAACAGAAGGACTTGATAAAGGAGGCTGGTGATGCAATTCAAGAGGTCAAAGAACAGCTTGGAAAGAAACCAGAGGAGTCCATTGAGATAATAAAATTCCTAAATTCTAAAAAAAAGTAGGAATTAGAAGAACTTGGGATAACTGACAGAACAGAGAATATCTTAGAGGTGAAGAAGGCGATTTCTAAGAGAAATATGATGATACAACTTGAAGAAAAATGAAAAACAATGGAACTGGCAGTGAACAGGTTTATGAACAATTTTGATGTTTTGAGGCAAAAAGGTCTGCCTAATCCTTTGGTAATCAATGATAAACTAATGAGGCATGAAAATTATGATAAGAAGATCATGCTAGTAGCCAAAGACATTTCCAACAGTTCAGGAATGAAGGGAGTTCCCACAGGCAAAGTGCTCCATCAGAGTTTAGAAAACTTCTTTTACCTCCAGCACGAGGTAAATCACATTTTTGTGAATAAGCCCACATTTTCTAAATACACAGAGGCAGATGAGATTTACCGAAGGATGGTGAAGATAAAAATTGCAGATTAAGAGACATGGGAAAAATGATGTGATTTACTGTGATAGGTGAAAACAAAAAATGGGTAAAAGAAAGCACATAGGTTAAAGAGTAAACAGATGAAAGGCAGATAAAGAAAACATAGGTTAAAGAGTAAATAGATCAAAAATAGATGAAGATGACAGCGAGAAAGACAAGACAGTGTGAGAGTGACAAAAATAAACAACAAATCAAATAAAATAGGGACAAATCTCAATCAGTTACTAGGTGTCACTATCTTCTTGCATGAAGATATCTGTTTTCCTTGAATAAATCCTAAATCAGTTGATAGGATATTTTGTAAAGAGCTGTATAAATACTTCTTCATTTGAATTATTAAAGGTCGATTAGTGTGGATTTCTGAATATTCATATAGCTAATTGATCTATTTACCTGAGGGTTATTATACCATTTCCATTTGACAGACAGGACAAGTAATAAAGGCATTTCTTTACAAGATTCATGTGTTGAGCTATCTTAGTGAAGTATATTTCAGTTGTTCATGTTTATTTTATTAAATTTTCCATAAACTTGCATATTTTCTAAATTTTAATGTTATAACAGGAATTTTATTGCAGAATTTGTTTAAATACACTTTAATTGAACTGTTAAACATTTTTATGTTTTCTTTTGATATCTGGTTTAGAGAATCCTTAATTGATCTCTGATTCCGATTGACCTCCTTCACCTTCCTTCATTATCTGGTTTAAGGAATCCTTAACTGCTCCTTGATCCTGATTGAAAACCACTTCACAATTCAGTGTGGAGATCTAATTTTGCTCAGCTATCCTTCCCTATAACACTTCCTTTATAATTTGTTTCTGTTATGTTTTAAAAGAATATTGACTCCATAGCCCAATGGAAAATGGAAAGGCATCTATCCATATAAATCATTAATTCTACCTATCTACCAAAACCAATCAATCAATCAAAACAAACCCAATCAAGCATACATAACTAGCCTAAAATCTATTAAAACAAACACAATTAAATCATTAAGAGAGAGCCCTCTCTGAGCATTAGGAAGGGTAGATCCTAATCTCCAAAAGTGGATGATAGTTACCTCTGACATTTATTTTTTAACACACATAGAAACTCTTGGGAAATTTCAGAGTGATAACATATTGGCAACCATACTGGGGAAATCAATCCCTAGTTAAATAAATCTTAAAGGAAACACTTTTCCTCATTTTTTCGCCTTAAGGTTTTAAAGGGTTGTTAAAATTTATCATAAAAAGTTAAAATTCTGGCTTATAAAAGAACATACTATACCATGGCTCATATTGATCCACAACCTGTTACAATTGTTGATGATCCTGACAGAATTTTAATAAAACCTAAAAAAAAAAAAGTATAGGAAGTAGTGGTCAGTCAATCAGAACAAATTCTTCCTAAAGATTTATCAACCATACATGATATTCAATTCGATTTATCATTTGAGCTTTATTTATTTAGAACCAAATCTAAAAACTCAATCTTTGATAGTGTAATAGACCCTAACTTTATTTAATTTGTTAAAGCATAGAAGGAAACTATACAAATTGATTTAGATCAACGAGTTCTATACACTTTTGAAAAACTTGTTGTTTTGACCTCAATTTTGATTAAAAATATAGATGAAGCCTATTTTCAATAGTGAGTTGAATTAGCTTCCCTAACTGTTGCTACTGTTGGGGCTTCTTTTTGTCTATTTTTTCATCACCTCCTTAGCCCCTTTTTGGCCTAATTTTGACACCTATAAACCCTCTTTTTCCTCTCCTAAGTCCCTAAAATGGCCAGACCTTCATCAACCACAGTTAAAGGTAAAAGATGTATAAGTAGAGTTGTTTCCACTATTCTATAGCTAGTATTAGGCATTTTTTTGTAATATGATATTTGTCAACTTATCACTATGGGCAGAACAATGGATATATTGCAGAATTTGTAGATTAGCTCTGTCGACTTGGAGGAATTTATGTCTTTTCAGACAACCTACAATGGATGTGCCAACATGGGAAGCTCCAGCTCAAGCCCCAGCTCAGCAATTCAACATCCTTCTAGCACTTTGGCATAGTAAAAAATGGTGGAGGGCAAGCTGGCCATTTTAAAGCATATTGGAGTTCGATTGATTCAAAGAAGATTTTGTTTTTTATATATAACTGCAATCAGTTTTACTAGAAACTGTTAGTGTAATTTAGCTCAGGAAGTGCCAATTTCATGGATTCCAGATCTCTGGTCTCCAATGCTTGCTATGTCATGAAACTGTTGCTAAATTTACGATGTAAGCATGCCTATAAAGGAAGAGACTCGCCTTTTGAAAAAGAGGTTAATATAACACATCTTTCAGCTGTCCATTGACGTTGTGCTTTGGTGTTTGAGAGAAGAAATTGATTTAAAATGCCAGTGTGTTCTTGATTGCTTGAAGATTATCGTATGTGTGATGAGTTTCTGAAGCAGATTGTTGTAGGTGTGAATTAGTTTGTAATCAGCGCTTTCCCAAGTGTGGCAAGGGCCCACCATAGCCAGTTCAGTTCAGTAGAGTAGTTAGAGGTAATTCATAGGCACTGTGTGGTTAAATTCTTATTTGTAGCATTAATTATTTTCAAAGATTGATTTGTGTTGATTTAATTTACATTGCCAGAATTTCGAATTGAATTGCAAAGTAGTTGATTAAGAAAATTGATTTATTTTTGGCATAGTCCCCCTGTGCTAAAGTTCGAGGATTCAGTGATTTCCATCATAGCGTTAAGTAGGTGTGAAACTCGATTCATGTTGCTAATTTTCATTTGTTGAAGCGTCCAGACTTTGGGTGATTGGAATTAATTATTGTGACAGTTGATGTATTTTCGATTTACATTTTCCGGCATCCCCAAGATCCCGTTGAATGCAAAGTAAATTGGATTACGATTTGGTTTGGATTTGATGTCTATTTTTTTTCTCAAATATCGTTGTTTCAAATTCGTAATTGCAGAAGTTTAATGTTCCTTGAAGTCGATTTGCGTTGTGGCTAAAGTGTCTGTTGCTAAAACCTATAACCACTGCTAATTAGATGCTTGAGTACCTCTTCATTTTGATTTTGGAAATTAATGTTAACATAAGTTTTTTGATTTTGGAAATCAATGTCAGTATGGGTTTCACATTGCCATAGCAGAACAATTCTAGGTCTCCAGGATCATATTGGAGTGTCCTCTTAAGAAAAACCCTGTGATTATCGCTGAGGTGTGTTTGATTTCTTCCATAGGGATTGCATTTCACTTGTGCCTCGCTATGACTTGAGCATTGCTAGAAACAGAGTCGAGCAAACAATTTGTCCTCTCCCTAAACAAACGAACTGCCAAATGTATTTTTGTGTGAAAAAAACTTGATGGTATATGTTTTATTCGATCATTTGGTGAGAAAATTTCATTGGGATCTGCATTGATAAAAAGATTCCAGTAGTAGAGTATCACTCAAGTTGAAACTCAGATTCAATGGTTCATTGTGTTGTGTGTTGAATGACCCTATGCCTTAAGTAATCTGCAAACCATTTCTATGTGTGTAGCTTGAAGACCATAGTTCAATCACTATAATAGATAGATATCATTTTGCTTGAAACAGATGCACTTGGGTGGCAGAGGTAGAATTTTGTTACCTTAGAGTTTGGCTTATTCCAAAAATTGGAGTGTGGAGTTAGATTCATTGCAGAGTGATAGATGAAGGTCCCTTTTTAGTCTTATCTGGAAAGTTACGAGGAGATAGTGTGTTGATGAGGTGGAAGAAAATGGATGATGCATAGAATAGTTTGAGTAGATATATTTTCCCATTCCTTTGGCATGTTGAAATCAGTATTTGTAGGTTTCCCTGTTTGCATGAAAGTAGGGTCAAATTAAATTAGTGAGATTCCTTAGTGAAAGTCTGTATTTCTTTGAAGATAGAGTTTTAAGTGGCTTGGACTGATATTTGGATTAGTGGTTTATGCTTCACAATTTCAATCCACAAAAAGTGACGGAAGAATTAAATCTTGCAACCTGATTCAAAAAGAAATCATTTATTGAACATTGAAAACTTCTTGCAAATCCCAGGGAATGATTATATAATTTCCCATGATAATGTCAAATGTGAAATTCAAGAGTTAAATTCTTCTTTGTCTCTGTTTTATACCTTGCTGCGATATGTGTTGATTAAATTCCTGACATTGTCCTATTGCAGAATGTCTATCGTAATAGAAGCCTAAGTAATCTTACCCAAGCACAATTGGAAAATTGTAATTCGAAACTGATACCCAGAGAAGTTGCACACTCCAATAGCTTGAGTCTGATGTGATTTGGTTTGTAGAGTAGAAATTAAAATTTCCAAGAGTAAGTGATATATATATATATATATATATACATAAACAGGCCAGTTAGGTATGGAGGATTGAAGGCTGTCATGACTGGAGTCTGTGTGAGAAATTGATAATCCGAACCAGTGTGATACTGCACTTTCCCACTTAACCCTAGTATAGTGAAACTACCATGGAGTGTTGATATTAGAAATAATTCGAGATACCCTTTGTAATTACAAGTTTGCTGTGTGAGTGTGAGATCATTTATCGATTCACTCAGATTAGAAATTCCTTTCAAAGTGTGACCTCTGAAAATCAGAATTAGGGTTTTTTTAGATTTCTTTTGAAGCAGTGAGTCATTATTTTTGTTGATTAGTAATGGTTTTGATTCCAGATTTAGATAGATAGAATGAATATTTCCAAATAGGATTTTCTATGAATTGATTTATTTTCAAGGTGTGTGTTTATCGATGTTTTTTCATGCCTCCATTATTGAATTAAACAACACAAGGAATCATGCAAACTTCGACTCTAAGAGCTAAATCTTTAGAGCATAGTACATCTCGTGTTTACGAGCCCGAATTGATACATAAATATTGGTGAATTAATTTGACAGGTATTTCACACAACAGCTACCCCTAAGAATTTCACCATTCCTTCAGAAATTGTAAATACAGCTTTATTTAGTACCACCTCATCTATAGTATCCACCACTATTCATTCCACAGAACCATTCATACCTAAACTTCCTCTCCAACCTAAAATTTCAAGCTCATATTCTAGTGTTCCAAGTACATCTTCAAGTGTTCCAAGTTCATCTTCTAGCACTTCAAGTTCATCTCCAAGCACTTCAAGTTCATCTCTAAACACTTCAATTTCATCTCCAAACACTTCAATTTCATCTCCAAGCACCACTAATTTACCTTCCAGTCAAGCTAGAGGCTTAGCCATGGCAGCCAGATATGCCCCTTTGGTCTTACAGGCCCATTTACATGCCATGCCACAAGATTACCAAAGTAAAATTTTTCAATTTGATGGTACTGGTCAATATACTGCTCAACAACATGTAAATAAAATTACTAATTACTTTGAATTACATGAATTTGATGTACAAATGAGATTATTTTCACAAAAATTAGCAGGAGATGTTAAAAAATGGTTTAAAGCTTTACCGACTGGCCATATTGTTGATTTAGCTGCTTTCCACCGATCGTTTATCAATAGATGGGAAAGAAAGAAAAACCATCTCCAGATATTATCCGAATATGAGAACATTAAGAGATCTCGTAATGAATCCGTTCAGGATTACTGTACTAGGCTTAACAACATTTACAATGCAATTCCAGAAAATATTAAACCTCCACCATATTTAGCCCTGATTAAATTTCTAGATGGTTTTGACACTGATATGTCCTACCCATTAAGAGAAATAAACCCTAAAACTTTAGAACAAATGCAGAGTAATGCAATTAGTGTAGAATCTAACTTACTAGCTAAAAGAGCTAGGATGAGGAATGAAACGAGAGTGACCATTAAGGAAGAACAATCCACATCAGATTTTAAGATAGTTAGTTTAACTAATAGTATGGAAAGACTAATGGGTAGATTATAAAACATGGAAAGAAAGCCTTAGTGGTAAAACCAACAAGGTCCCCAAATTAGAAACCCCAACTTTAGGAAAAATTCTAATACTGGTAAATCAAGAGAAGTTGTACCTAGTCAATTGATTAAACCACCTTTTTAAGAAAACTATGTTGAAATTTCACATCAAAATAAAGAAGAACAGGACACCCAGATAAACTTGATGGGAATAAATGATGAAAATACTATTTTCCTTACCCAAGAAGAATATGAATTATACATGTTACAACAATTACAATTAGAATTTGGATAGTCCTTTGACTATAAACAAGGCTATGAATTTGTTATCTACGAAGTTCATAAAGTATAGCCTTAGAAGCAAAAAGAACACATAAGCCCCTACTAAGAAAATAGTCCAAACCCACACTAAGAAAATAGTAGAAGCTCATGTGACCAAAACCCTACAAATTCTCCCTAGAGAAACTCAGAATACTTCCAGCGCAAATATTGTAGACATAACATCATCTGCTACTCAAACTTCAACTGTTATTGAAAAAGTTCCAAACAAGAAAGTTGAAAACAAAACAGTAGATACACAAACTGAAATACCAACTGTTGATAAAAAAGAAAAAAACACACAAACTACAATTGGTAAAGATGAAATCATTCAATTAGGCAAAAATCAATTCCCATTTAATATCCAAATTGAGATAGCCAAATTGAAAATACCATTTCCTTTAACAGAGCTGGTGAAAAATGATTCATACAAAGCCCAAATTACTGAAACACTAAACATAGGTGAAGGAAAAGATGTTGTTAACCTCAATGATGATCAACGTGAGTTATTATTTGGTCTTGAAGTTAATGGAAAACATCAACAAGGGGGTGTCCCTCCATTCTACATTAGCTTAAACATTCATGATAAAATCTTACACAATGCTATGTTGGATTCAAGAGCATCTCATAACTTAATGCCTAAAGCAATCATGGAAAAGTTGAACTTAGACATCACCAGACCATACAAAGACCTGTTCTCCTTTGATCCTATTCAAGTTAAATGCCTTGGCCTGATAAAATACCTTTGTGTAAATCTAGTCTAGTGTCCAACGAAGAGTATTGTCATGGACATAGTAGTTGTTGATATCCCTCCAAAGTATGGTATGTTATTATCTCGCTCATGTGGAGAACAATTACAGGGATCTCTGCAATTAGATATGTCATATGCTACCATTTTTGTCTTTGGTCAGCAAAGGAAGCTTTACAAAGAAACATTGATGAAATTCATGATCAGTAGTGCAGAAAAACCACTGAATTATCCTATATATTCTATGAATTCTGACATGGACTCATTTATCTTATGTAATTCAGACACTGGAAAAGACAAAAACACAGTTGTAGAAGAGAAACACAAAGAAATTGATAGTGACAACATAACTCATGAGTCTATGTGGCATTTAGATTTTGATGGTTCTGTAAATAGATTAGGAGCAGGAGTTGGAGTATGGATCTATAATTTAGAGAATGATCATTCAAAAGGACATGCTTTCAGGTTAAATTTCAAACACTAATAACATGGAAAAATATGAAGCATTAGTGTTAGGACTGCAAATTGTAAGAAAAATTGGAGCCAAAAGAGTTTCTGTCATGGGAGTTTCAAAACTTATCATAAAACAAATCAAGGGAGAGTATCTTGTGAATAATCCTAGACTTAGCCAATATAGATAAACCATTATAGACTTGATAAATTGTTTTCTTGAAACTAACTTTGATGTTATTCCAAGAAAGTAAAATATGCAAGCACATAGTTTGGGCACTTTTTCCAGCACATGTAAGTTACCATTTTAGCCAAATCATTAGTACACTGCCGAGGTAAGACATAGGCCAACTATACCTGATAATTTGAAGTATTGGAAAATATTTTCACAAGACTCACAAGTGAAGGAGAATTTACGAAATGTAATATAAACACTGACTGTACAACATATTATACCATGAATAACGAATTATATGTAAATGATGTAAATATAATAGAACCCACTAGATTCACTAAAGTAGAAATAGAAAAATTAGAAAAAGTAGAAATTGAAGAATTAATCAATGATGAATCAGAGGTTTTAAACCTTAAAGACAACATTCTTCCTAAGGGATTAGCCCCATTAGAAGATCTCTTTGACTCCAATGATGTAGCTAGAAAACCCAAAATGGAGCCCCTAAGGTTAGATATAGAGGAATGTAACATAGGAGCAGAAGAAAAACCCAAGCTTATCAAGATATCCAAGGCATTACCTCCAGCTGAAAAGTTTAAGTACATTAGTTTGTTTAAAGAGTTCCAAGATGTATTTTCCTGGAATTATGAAGACCTCAAGTCTTATGATACCAACATTATCCAGCATAAGATACCAATTAAAAAAATCAGAAACCCTTTAAACAAAAGCGTAGGAGAATTAACCCTGTTCTTATGCCATTAATAGAAAAAGAAGTTAAAAAGATGTATGAGGATCAAAACATAGCACCCATTAGATATTCTGATTGGGTCTCTAATTTATTCCATACTAGAAAGAAAACAAGAGAAATGAGACTCTGTGTTGATATCGGAAACTTAAACAAAGTATCATTGAAGAATAACTATCCCCTCCCTAAAATGGACCACATTCTACAGAGGGTAGTAGGTGTTGGGTTGTGAATAAGACCACTTTTTAACACTTATTTCATCCATTTTTACTCTTCTTTATCATGTCATTTATTATAGTTTATCATATAAATCCATCTTATAATGATTTATGCTCTTATGGATGAATATTATTTCTTCTCCTTTATTTTTAATAAATTGATGATTACTATGCATAATTTTATCAATGATGGTTTATTAATATATTTTGTAATATCACTCACCATTTTAGCCTCCAAGATATTTTCCAGATTGAAGATTTGATCTCTAAATCATCATCAAATATTCCAACAAAGAAATCCATTGGAATAAGAAGTGACCTTTTTGCGGTTGAGATTCTGAGCAAACGAAGAAGAATCTGGAAAATCCGGAACATGGGTTTTGTCCAGAACGGGCCCAATTAACTTTATCAAAGAATGGTTTGCCAAAATTCGGCCTGTATTGAGAGAAACATAGGGTTCTTTGAGCATGATTTTCTCAGATTTGTTGTTGCGGCCGTCCTCCAAATCTCAGCTGCAAAGCCAAATTCGCCTTGCTCTTGTTGAAAGATTGTTGGAAATATATTTTCTTGTTGATCAATTGGTTGGGAACAATTCAATTTTGTTATGAGAGATCCTATTTACTATTTGATTTCTCCTCTCTTTGGTTATAAAAGGGGACGCTTGTAAAAGAGAGGGGATGGATCATATTTGTTGCTTTTGTGAATTGTAAACTTAATCAAAAGCTGTGTTTTTAAAAGCCCGATTCCATTGTAATGCTGCTCCATTTTAATGAATAATTGAAGTTGTTTTTCCATTTGCATCATCTGAAGTAGCTTGAGCAGTCCCTGCTGGTGGTTAAGGGCCCGACCCCTGGCAGCGTGAACTGCTCCTTTGTGTTATATTTCCAATTCCTGCAACATGTGATCGATTTGCTACATACATGTTACTATGAGTTTATTTCATTAGTTGTTTGTAATTTTACTATCTTTATGTATTACGCGCTCTGTTTATGAGTTATTTCATTATTGTATGATCTGAATCTTATTTCTTACAGCGTGGGTTAATTGAGACAACATATTGCCTTACTTAGAACATCCTTGAATTCGCAGAAGTGATCTTGGTTATATCTTACTTTACTGTTTTATTATAATGGATTGCGTTGCTATTCCTTCCCCATTTAACAATAATCTTAATCCTCGAATTACTTATCTTGTTATGCTTCGTTGTTCGGCATTTGATGTTCCATTCCATTTGCTGTTTCATTTAACTGCTGTTCATTTCAGAGTGCAGATACAAAGCTTTGCTATTCAGTTTGTTGTTCAATAGAATTTACCATTTAATAGAGTTTTGTTGTTCAATTCCTTTAATTTCGGTTTGCTTTCCATTTACATTGCTTTTAGTTTCATATTAATTATTTTACAAGAGTTTGCTTTCATTTTGATTGCTTTAAGATCACCAACTGTAGAGGACACTAGTTATTGCTTCCAAATTCCCAGATTGATTATCTTGCATCGATTTCTAAGGGAAGGAGTTATTGCTACTGTATCCCTGATCGATGTTTTGCAGATTGGTTTAATTAAGGTTTCAGAGCATTTCCATTTATGTTGTTGTAATTAGATTTCATTTCCAAGCATCAGTTTACTTTTTCAATTGAAACGCTATACTACAAAGCATTACTCTTAGATTGAATAGTTGCCTCAGACATAGTACACTCTTGAAATAAAAAGTTGCTCCCGGATTGATAATTCATGTGAGATAAATAAGTGTTAAAAAGATACCTTTTATGCCTCGACATTTTTGCACCGTTGCCGCGGAGAGTGTATGCCATTTAGAAAGAGTGATGCATATTTAATTTTTTTCTGCTTGGGAAGAATTGGGTATTAAAGACGGAAGGTAAGAACCTACGCACCGAGCAAGAAACACACTTGTTCACTGGCTCGCTTCACAGCAGAATTGAGTGAAAGCTTAAGGTAGGAAGGAATGCTTGCATTTTTTTGAATTTTAGAGGTAGAATTTTCGAAAAAATCTTGTAGTTCCACTCGAGTGGTGATTTAAGCACCACCCATTTCACTAACCAATTGACAGGAACATTGAATGGAGGATCCTTAAAGAAACACCTGAAGAACATATTCTATTATGGTAAGAAATGGCTCACATTGAAACTTTTGAATTCCCTATCAAAGATCTAAGAGGAGTAACACAAATGCACATAATTCCCCCATTGTCTCTACCAAATTTTCATGGTTTGACAAATGAAGATCCAGATACATTTTTATTTGAGTTTTAAATAATTTATAGAGGGTATGATTATTGTACTAATGATCAAAGATTGAAAATTTTTCCTCTTACTCTAAAAGGAGCAGCTCTCCGATGGTTCATGAGCCTAGGTGGGACTGCATCCAAACATGGGACGACATGAAGAACATATTCTTGAAGAAGTACCAAGACTATTGCAAATCCAATGAAGATATTTTCGGTATGATACAAGGGGAAGATAAAAGCTTGGAGGACTATGTAGAGCGATTTCGATACAACCTTCAAAAATCAAAGCATAAGCATTTGGAAAAAGAGATCTTGAAAACACTCCTTCTTAAAGGAATCAAAGATGAATTTTTAGAACTCTTAAATCTGATAGGAAAAGGTGATGTTTTTTAGTTATCATATGATGATGTTTGTGAATTGTGCATAAGGTATTCAAGAGGAATTTCCAAGGCTGGTAAGAATTCTAGAGAAGTTTCTTCTTTCTCTTCCAAATTTACTGCAAGAACAAGAGACATAAGAGCTGAAATCAAGGTTTTATTTGAAAATTTTAAATATGATTTTATTAGCTCTCTAAATTCACAATTGAATGTTTTGTAGGTTCAGAGAAATCAAGAATTTGATGAAGTGTTTTTCCCTCATCACCAAAAGGATCATCCCATAGATACTCACTCTTCCTTATCTAATTTGGAAGTAGCATATCAAAGAGATGGGGAAGCTGCAACAAGGTAAAAACCATGGAAATCATGGCCTATAGGTATGGTTCAAAACACTTCCTCTCCATTCTGTTACTTGCATAATTCGTTATGGAATACTCATATGTTAGGGCAACCATGCCAATCTCAATATAACCACTACCAATATTTTCTACAAGCTTGCCATGGTTCACCTTATGATTGCATGACTACTCTCCCTCATCTTGTAGCACAAACACATTTTCCAGTTCTTCCACAACACCTTATTTGCCGATCAAAATCACCCCCTCAACACAATCAATTACATCATCAAAAGGCTCCATTCCCTACACAATCTCCTGCTCAACTCATTCGACACCCACACGATAATAAACCAGTACAACATGCTTACAATATTAAATTGAAAAATTCAGCCACCCTTCCCACCCATTCTATCTCACATGTACCATTGGAAAAAACTTACACTGAGATTCAGAATGAATCAAATCCAAAAATTGTAGAAGTTATGAAAGAAAATGAGGTTTCTTCTAGTTTGCACCAACAAACCATTTTAAAAGCTCAAGAAATTCATGATATGATGGCTATGGGAAGTCAAGGAAGTAAATAATATATTGAAGATTGGTTTCACTCCATCATTTGTTTGCAACATCACTCCATACTTCAACAATTTTTGGCACCATCTTTTCAAGGGAAGTTGGCTTCTCATACCCTAATTTTTATTAACATACATTTTTCAAATTTGGGTATGTACATAATTGAAGCCTTATTTCAGAAATGGCTCCACTGGAAATAATCTTATACATAATCATATTCATTTTCCAATTCAGAGTAGGATAGTGGAGAAATAAATAAAAGAGAAAATAAAACAAACACATTTTTTAATTTATTTTTGTAAAAATAGTTGTTTCTTTGTTGCAACACGCTGTGAAATCAACATTGATGATAAATATTTTAATTTATTTGTGTATGTAGATGAATTATATTGCAAATAAAAATTCTACAAACACCTATATTCATTTTTATCATCAATCTGAAAAAAATTGCTTGAATATCATTTTTTTGGCTTGCGGGCTTTATGAAATTTCTGAAAACACAGTTGGGACAGTCATGTTTTGGGGAACCAAAATTGAATATTTTTAAAACATGTTTCTATCCTAAGAATCCCTTGATGTATACTTTCCAACTCAATTGGAATCACTCAATTTGGATTTGAAACGAAAAAGTTAGAACCAAAACATTGACAGTGTGTCTAATAGGCAGCTCAAGAACAGAGTTGAGACAATCCATTTTTGGAGCCTAAATGACTATATTTTTAAAACCTATTTCTATGGTAGATTCCTCTATGAATATAGTTTACAAATAAATTTGAATCACTCAATTTTGATATCGTATGAGGAATTTATGACCAAAATACTCATTGCCTATCATAAATCAGCACTCTTGAAACTCTGTTTTCTCGGCTGTTCCCTAGCATATTTGACCCATAAATTATTCTTGTCTTCAAAACCCGTTTCTATTGGAGATAAATAAATGAATATAATTTAATATCCAATTTTAATAAGTTAAATCTGCCATTAAACGAATAATTTATGCTTGAAAGACCAACTGTTGGTCTACGTTGGAAAATCGAAAATGACTCTATTATGCAGGTTGTTCTAAGAAATTTTAACATACCATTACATGGAATTTTTAAAACCTGTTTCTATTGGAGAGAAAAATTTGAATTATCTCTCATTTGGCTTTGGAATCACTCGAATCGGATGAAAAACAAAGAAGTTATGATTAAAACATTGTTGGTTAGTATGGTCGACCATTGCTCTCCCGCAGGTAAAAAATATAATTTGTTTTATTTTTCCGTGGATTTGTTCTACAGAGTAACTAATTGTTAGTTTTTTGCATAATTTTTGGATTAGGGGAGCCTGATCATCTCTCTTTCTCCATGATTTAATGTTTTATTGCAGGTAGACACTCATTTTTTGCAGGTCTCAGGAGAACAAAGAAGGTCAATTTATGGACGAGTGATTCTTGAAAGAAATTTTAGTGAAACAAGAGCATTTCATCTAGTTCATGATTCATAACAAGAAGAAATGAAGAATTGGTTTCCATTTCAATATTCATGTCACTGCTGCCAAACATTTTTCAAAAGATCTTTTTTTTCATTAATAGATCTGATATTCTCTTAGAAATAACATCATAGCTGTTGTAACTTAATAAAGTGTTGTTTATTTTCTAGTCTCTTTTATGTTTTTGTGTTTTAGGTGTTGATTCCTTCAAATTTCAATTTGTGCTCTAGTGGTAATTGAATAATAAGTACCCCACCATGCAAGTTTCAATCGCAGAAGGAAATTCTTCGATAGCACTAATTCTGTAATTTTTTTTTTTTACTTTTTCGTAAAACCTATACATAAAGTTTGTTTTCTTTTACTTTGTTTGTTTTTTTGTATAGAATTTTATTTCTTGAACCATTCTTACTTTGCTTGTGAATTTTTGTTGTTCCTTATTTTGAAAGGAACAACAGTTTTGTTGTAAATGTTTTTGTTGTTCCTTTCCAAAGGAACAACACTTTCGCTATTCAATATTGTTGTGAGCATTTTTGTTGTTCTTTTCGAAAGGAACAACATTATTGTTGTAAGCGTTTTTGCTGTTCCTTTCCAAAGGAACATCCATTCGAAAGGAACAATAATGATAAGAAAAAGGAAAAAGGAACATAATCAATAACATGATTTTGTTGTCTTATTACCACTAAATTGATATGATCAATTATATTTATCATGTTGGTTCTTTTCCATATTTTATAACTTTCTTTGATTTTTACTTATGGAGTAGGAACAAGGGCATATTCTTTTCTATTGAGCTGTTCAGACTTCTTCCACCATCCCTACTCTTAAGGAGTGATGAGCCATCCTTTATGAATAAATAGGAAAGTACTATATGAAAAGAAAAATATTTACATATTTCATTAATAATTTTATAATTTGGAAGATGGAGGATAGGGGGTCTCATCAAGAGCTGACCTACCATGTTCATAAGGAAGCAAGTGAAGTGGCATTCCCATCATGGCCACCAAACCAGGGATATAGTCCAATGGACAATTGAAAAAATTAAGAAGTCCTTGCAACAAGAGGTCTCATCATGAGTCGGCCTGCCCACTTTTCACTTCTTCCCAGTGAATGTCATTGTGATTTATCTGGTCACCAAGCCAGCACAATGGCCTCCATTATGACAATTCACAAGAACTTCCTTAGCATAAATAAAGGACAATGGTTCCAAGGGTGAGAGAGCAACTCTGTCAAGGTTATGGACACCTGTGGGCAACATAGCTCTGCTGATAGTATTGGAGTCACATTTATACACATCAATAGTAATATTAAACCCTTTTTCCTATATCTCTATTTAAATATCAGATAAAATTTGAATCCTTAACCTATGATTTTGAACCTATTATACATGAAAATCATCATAAATCGATCACATTAGTTTAAGTGGGTAATAATCGCATTTGTACTTATGTTTATCTTAAGCTGTCCCTTCTCCTTATCCTTGAATAATTACAAAACGCTTCTATATCTGTTTACGATTTATCACATGCATGGATTTCAGTAAATGCTATAATTTCATTGATTGTATCATAAGTATGTATGCATTTCTATGCTGTACAATTGCTGTGCAGTACGCTGCTCTTTTGTTTTGCTGATTTGCCACAATATTCATACTGCATTTCTACATAATTTTTGTTGATTGAACTTTTTGCATGCATCTTATCTGTTGCCATTTAAAACTAAAACCGTGGATTCAAGAAAATTGCATACAGAATTGTGATTTGTTTACAGGAGAACAACAAGTATGGGGGAAAATTCTATTCCCAGCACGATCACACTATTGCAACTAACAACAAAAGCTCGCGAACGCGCACATGGCTTCCACCTTTTGCATCACTTTCAATAACCGTTCAGCCTACATCAAATTCAACAAATGACAGTCTCTACATGTCCTTCCACATTTTTTTGGAGGTAACACTTGAGGTAAAATAACATAATTTTTTGATTTATTATGAATTTAAGAGAATTTCATGAACATCCATTGAGCATTATTTATCATCATTCATTCCATATCTTTACCACTTCCCATTTTTCTAGACACGTCTCATCTTTCAGTTTGGGGGAGTGTTGATTTCCTTCATTTCTTTCTTATGACCATATCAGTAATCTTCTTTGATATTCTTATTCATTCTCAACACCTCCCTTATTCCATATTGTTTTACACCAAACATAGATTTCAACAGATTGTAGCAACCACCTCTCTTTGTTTTCTAGCATCGCATGAGGACATGCTAATTCTTCAGTTTGGGGGAGGGGGGGGGGAGAATTGCTACACATGATGGATGTTTTCCACTTTATTTATCATTTAAGGCATACAATTTCATTTTTGTATAGTGCGGAAATTGATTTGCATATATCTTTAAAACTATGAACTGAATTCTTGTGTTTTCTGGATAATAAAGAAGTATCATTAAAATACACAAACCCAGATAATTTCTCGCTAGATTAGTTCATAAAATTTCGAAAATTATGCACCATCACATACAACCATTTTTTTTATATATCTCATGATCCGTGTATCAAAACGATCTGATTTTTGAGAAAATGGTTAATGAAGTTTGCTATTACTTATGTCACATTTTTATGCAACTTCATATACATATAGTTGAATGTCAACTATAAAAATTGTTATGCCTTTATCAAGATTGATAAAATTGAATATTCATTATTTGAGGAAAAATCCATTTGTTCCATCCATTTCATGAGTTGGGATGAACAATTTTCTTTGTTTGGTTAACACATGGGTTTTGTCTTTGGATTGCATGAGGACATGCAATATATTCAGTTTGGGGGTATGTTGGGTCGTGAATACAACCACTTTTTAACACTTATTTAATCCATTTTTACTCTTCTTTATCATGTCATTTATTATAATTTATCATATAAATCCATCTTATAATGATTTATGCCCTTATGGATGAATATTATTTCTTCTCCTTTATTTTTAATAAATTGATGATTACTATGCATAATTTTATCAATGATGGTTTATTAATATATTTTGTAATATCATTCACCATTTTAGCCTCCAAGATATTTGCTAGATTGAATATTTGATCTCCAAATCATCATCAAATATTCCAACTCAAAAATCCACTGGAATAAGAAGTGACCGTATTGCGGTTGAGATTATGAGCAAATGAAGAAGAATCTGGAAAATCTGGAACATGGGTTTTATCCAGAACGGGCCCAATTAACATTTTTAAAGAACGGTTTGCCAAAATTCGGCATGTATTGAGAGAAACACAGGGTTCTTTGAGCACGATTTTCTCAGATTTGTTGTTGCGGCCGTCCTCCAAATCTCAGCTGCAAAGCCAAATTCGCCTTGCTCTTGTTGAAAGATTGTTGGAAATATATTTTCTTGTTGATCAATTAGTTGGGAACAATTCAATTTTGTTATGAGAGATCTTATTTACTATTTGATTTCTCCTCTCTTTGGTTATAAAAGGGGACGTTTGTAAAAGAGAGGGGATGGATCATAGTTGTTGCTTTTGTGAATTGTAAACTTAATCAAAAGCTGTGTTATTAAAAGCATGATTCCATTGTAATGCTGCTCTAGTTTAATGAATAATTGAAGTTGTTGTTCCATTCGCATCATCTGAAGTAGCTTGAGCAGTCCCTGCTGGTGGTTAAGGGCCGACCCCTGGCAGCGTGAATTACTCCTTTGTGTTATATTTCCAATTCCTGAAACATGTGATTGATTTGCTACATACATGTTACTGTGAGTTTATTTCATTAGTTGTTTGTCATTTTACTGCCTTTATGTATTACGTGCTCTGTTTATGAGTTATTTTATTATTGTATGATCTGAATCTTATTTCTTACAGAGTGGGTTAATTGAGACAACATATTGCCTTACTTAAAACATCCTTGAATTCGTGGAAGTGATCTTGGTTCTATCTTACTTTACTGTTTTATTATAATGGATTGCGTTGCCGTTCCTTCCCCATTTAACAAGAATCTTAATATTCGAATTACTTATCTTGTTATGCTTCGTTGTTCGGCATTTGATGTTCCATTCCATTTGTTGTTTCATTTAACTGCTGTTTATTTCAGAGTGCAGATACAAAGCTTCGCTATTCAGTTTTCTGTTCAATAGAATTTACCATTTAATAGAGTTTTCTTGTTCAATTCCTTTAATTTCAGTTTGTTGTCCATTTACATTGCTTTTCGTTTCATATTAATTAGTTTACAAGAGTTTTCTTTCATTTCGATTGCTTTAAGATCACCAACTATAGAGGACACTAGTTATTGCTTCCAAGTTCCCAGATTGGTTATCTTGCATCGATTTATAAGGGAAGGAGTTATTACTACTGTATCCCTGATCGATGTTTTGCAGATTGGTTTAATTAAGGTTTCAGAGCATTTCCATTTATGTTGTTGTAATTAGATTTCATTTCCAAACATCCGTTTACTTTTGCAATTGAAACGCTATACTACAAAGAATTATTCTTAGATTGAATTGCTGCCTCAGACAGAGTACACTCTTGAAATAAAAAGTCACTCTCGAATTGATAATTAATGTGAGATAAATATGTGTTAAAAAGATACCTTTTATGCCTCAATAGTAGGGTCATCCATAATTTCATTACTTGATGGATTTTCTGGATACAACCAAATCCTGGTCCAACCTAAAGATCAAGCTAAGACTACATTCACAACTCCTTGGACTACTTTCATGTACTTTAAAATGCCCTTTGGACTGATGAATGATGGAGCTACATTCTAAAGAGCTATGGGCATAGCCTTTGCTAAGGAAATCCATGACTTTCTAGTCATTTACCTAGATGATATCACAGTATTTTCCAAAATAGATAATGAACACCTATATCATTTGAGAAGAGTATTCATAAAGTGCAGAAAGTTTGGCATATCCTTAAATCCTAAAAAGTCACTTTTTGGATTAGAAGAAGGAAAAATCCTAGGACACATTATTTCAAAAGAGGGCATTAGAATTGATCCAGCTAGAATAGAAGAAATCTTAAATATCAGTCATCATAGAAACAATAAAGAGTTACAAGCATTTTTAGGCAAAATTAATTTTCTTAGAAGATTCATCTCTAACTTAGAAGAACTACTTATAAATTTGAATAACATGTTGAAAAAGGATTCAATACTTAAGTGGACAGTAGAGGATAAACAATCTTTTGAAGCAGAAAAAGAAGCTCTTAATTATGAGGGGTTTCCGCTGTGCATTATATTAGATATCATTTTTGGGATTCAACTGCGTTAATTTAGTCATTCATATATGAACATTTCCATGAGAGGTAGTCATAATTGACTAATTTCTGATGATTTTTGAATAGTCCACTTAACAGTCATTGCATCGGGTGCTGCTCACAGGGGTGAAGAAGTGGGATTGAAAATAGTGAAATGAATCACATAGCGTCAATCATCACTTCCGGGGCTTGCACCTGGTAACCAGGACTTCCCGGGAGGTCACCCATCCCAGAACTCCTCTGGCTCAAGCGTGCTTAACTATAAATTTTTCCCCACAATCAAGCCCACTTAGCTTGCTACCCCATTTGCAAAACCTTAGCAACTATTGTGCCTCATGAACCATTCAAGAAGAGATCCCTTTACACTTAGTATTTTAAGTATGAGGGGTTTCTGTAGTGCATTGTATTAGATATCATTTTTGGGATTCAACTGCGTTAATTTAATCATTCATATATGACCATTTCCATGAGAGGTAGTCGTAACTAACTAATTTCTCATGATTTTTGAATAGTCCACTTAGCACTCACTGCATCGGGTGATGCTCACAGGGGTGAAGAAGTGGGATTGAAACTAGTGAAATGAATCACATATCGTCAATCATCACTTCCGGGGCTTGCACTCGGTAACCAGGACTTTCTGGGAGGTCACCCATCCCAGAACTCCTCTGGCTCAAGCACGCTTAACTGTGGAGTTTCCCCCACAATCAAGCCCACTTAGCTTGCTACCCCATTTGGAAAACCTTAGCAACTATTGTGCCTCATGAACCATTCAAGAAGAGATCCCTTTACTCTTAGTATTTTAAGTATGAGGTGTTTTCGTAGTGCATTATATTAGATATCATTTTTGGAATTCAACTGCGTTAATTTAGTCATTCATCTATGACCAATTCCATGAGAGGTAGTCATAATTGACTAATTTCTCATGATTTTTGAATAGTCCACTTAGCACTCATTGTATCGGGTGATGTTCACAGGGGTGGAGAAGTGGGATTGAAACTGGTGAAATGAATCACATAGCATCAATCATCACTTCCAGGGCTTGCACCTAGTAACCAGGACTTCCCGGGAGGTCACCCATCCCAGAACTCCTTTGGCTCAAGCGCGCTTAACTGTGGCGTTTTCCCCACAATCAAGCCCACTTAGTTTGCTACCCCATTTGCAAAACCTTAGCAACTATTGTGCCTCATGAACCATTCAAGAAGAGATCCCTTTACTCTTAGTATTTTAAGTATGAGGGGTTTCCGTAGTGCATTATATTAGATATCATTTTTGGGATTGAACTGCGTTAATTTAGTCATTCATCTATGACCATTTCCATGAGAGGTAGTCGTAATTGACTAATTTCTCATGATTTTTTAATAGTCCACTTAGCACTCATTACATCGCGTGATGCTCACAGGGGTGGAGAAGTGGGATTGAAACTAGTGAAATGAATCACATAGTGTCAATCATCACTTCCAGGGCTTGCACCCTGTGACTAGGACTTCCCGAGAGGTCACCCATCCCAGAACTCCTCTGGCTCAAGCGTGCTTAACTGTGGAGTTTTCCCCACAATCAAGCCCACTTAGCTTGCTACCCCATTTGAAAAACCTTAGCAACTATTGTGCCTCATGAACCATTCAAGAAGAGATCCCTTTACTCTTAGTATTTTAAGTATGAGGGGTTTCCGCAGTGCATTATATTAGATATCATTTTTGGGATTCAACTGCATTAATTTAGTTATTCATCTATGACCATTTCCATGAGAGGTAGTCATAACTGACTAATTTCTGATGATTTTTGAATAGTCCACTTAGCACTCATTGCATCGGGTGATGCTCACAAGGGTGAAGAAGTGGGATTGAAACTAGTGAAATGAATCACATAGCGTCAATCAACACTTCCGGGGCTTGTACCTGGTAACCAGGACTTCTCGGGAGGTCACCCATCCCAGAACTCCTTTGGCTCAAGCGTGCTTAACTGTGGAGTTTTCCCCATAATAAAGCCCACTTAGCTTGCTACCCCATTTGCAAAACCTTAGCAACTATTGTGCCTCATGAACCATTCAAGAAGAGATCCCTTTACTCTTATTATTTTAAGTATGAGGGGTTTCTGTAATGCATTATATTATATATCATTTTTGGGGTTCAACTTCGTTAATTTAGTCATTCATCTATGACCATTTCCATGAGAGGTAGTCGTAACTGATTAATTTCTCATGATTTTTGAATAGTCCACTTAGCACTCATTGCATCGGGTGATGCTCACAGGGGTGAAGAAGTGGGATTGAAACTAGTGAAATGAATCACATAGCGTCAATCATCACTTCTGGGGCTTGCACCCAGTAATCAGGACTTCCCGGGAGGTCACCCATCCCAGAACTCCTCTGGATCAAGCGCGCTTAACTGTGGAGCTTTCCCCACAATCAAGCCCACTTAGCTTGCTACCCCATTTGAAAAACCTTAGCAACTATTGTGCCTCATGAACCATTCAAGAAGAGACCCCTTTACTCTTAGTATTTTAAGTGTGAGGGGTTTCTGCAATGAATTATATTAGATATCATTTTTTTTTTTGGTATTCAACTGCGTTAATTTAGTCATTCATCTATGAACATTTCCATGAGAGCTAGTCATAACTAACTAATTTCTCATGATTTTTTGAATAGCCCACATAGCACTCATTGCATCGAGTGATGCTCACAGGGGTGTAGAAGTGAGATTGAAACTAGTGAAATGAATCACATAGCGTCAATCATCACTTCTAGGGCTTGCACCTGGTAACCAAGACTTCCCGGGAGCTCACCCATCCCATAACTCCTCTGGCTCAAGTGTGCTTAATGGTAGATTTTTCCCCACAATCAAGCCCACTTAGCTTGCTACCCCATTTTCAAAGCCTTAGCAACTATTGTGCCTCATGAACCATTCGAAGAGATACCTTTACTCTTAGTATTTTAAGTATGAGGGGTTTCCGCAGTGCATTATATTAGATATCATTTTTTGGATTCATCTGCGTTAATTTATTCATTCATATATGACCATTTCCATGAGAGGTAGTCATAATTGACTAATTTCTCATTATTTTTGAATATTCCACTTTGCATTCATTGCATCGGGTGATGCTCACGAGGGTGAAGAAGTGGGATTGAAACTAGTGAAATGAATCACATAGCATCAATCATCACTTCCGGACTTCCCGGGAGGTCACCCATCCTAGAGCTCCCACTCTGGCTCAGCGCGTTTAAGCGTAGGAGTTTTCCCCACAATCATGCCCACTTAGCTTGCTACCCCATTTGCAAAACCTTGGCAACTATTATGCCTCATGAACCATTCAAAAAGAGCTCCCTTTAATCTTAGTATTTTAAGTATGAGGGGTTTCCACAGTGCATTATATTAGATATCATTTTTGGGATTCAACTGCGTTAATTTAGTCATTCATCTATGACCATTTCCATGAAAGGTAGTCATAACTGACTAATTTCTCATGATTTTTGAATAGTCCACTTAGCACTCATTGCATCAGGTGATGCTCACAGGCGTGAAGAAGTTGGATTGAAACTAGTGAAATGAATAAATAGCGTCAATCATCACTTCGAGGCTTGCACCCGGTGGCAGGACTTATCGAGGTCACCCATCCCAAAACTCCTGCGCTAAGAATGCTTTTTTTTGCTTAACTATGGAGTTTTCCCCACAATCCAAGCCGCCCAGCTTGCTACCCCATTTGAAAAACCTTAGCAACTATTGTGCCTCATGAACCATTCAAGAAGAGATCCCTTTACTCTTAGTATTTTGTCTGGGGTTTCCGCAATGCATTATATTAGATATCATTTTTGGATTCAGCTGTGTTAATTTAGTCATTCATCTATGACCATTTCCATGAGAGGTAGTCATGGCCGAGCCCAATTTCTCATGATTTTTGAATAGTCCACTTAGCACTCATTGCATCGGGTGATGCTCACGAAGTGAAAAAGAGTGGGATTGAAACTAGTGAAATGAATCACATAGCGTCAATCATCACTTCCGGGGCTTGCACCTGGTAACCAGGACTTCCCGGGAGGTCACCCATCCCAGAACTCCTCTGGCTCAAGCGCGCTTAGCTGTGGAGTTTTCCCCCACAATCAAGCCCACTTAGCTTGCTACCCCATTTTCAAAACCTTAGCAACTATTGTGCCTCATGAACCATTCAAGAAGAGATCCCTTTACTCTTAGTATTTTAAGTATGAGGGGTTTCTGTAGTGCATTATATTAGATATCATTTTTGGGATTCAATTGCGTTAATTTAGTCTTTCATCTATGACCATTTCCATGCGGGATAGTCGTAATTGACTAATTTCTCATGATTTTTTAATAGTCCACTCAACACTCATTGCATCGGGTGATGTTCACAGGGGTGAAGAAGTGGGATTGAAATTAGTGAAATAAATCACATAGCATCAATCATCACTTCCGGGGCTTGCACCCGGTAACCAAGAATTCCCAGGAGGTCACGCATCCCAGAACTCCTTTGGATCAAGCGTGCTTAATTGTGGAGTTTTCCCCACAATCAAGCCCACTTGGCTTGCTACCCCATTTGCAAAACCTTAGCAACTATTGTGCCTCATGAACCATTCAAGAAGAGATCCCTTTACTCTTAGTATTTTAAGTATGAGGGGTTTCCGCAGTGCATTATATTAGATATCATTTTTGGGATTCAACTGTGTTAATTTAGTCATTCATCTATGACCATTTCCATGAGAGGTAGTCGTAACTGACTAATTTATCATGATTTTTGAATAGTCCACTTAGCACTCATTGCATCGGGTGATGCTCACAGGGGTAAAGAAGTGGGATTGAAACTAGTGAAATGAATCACATAGTGTCAACCATCACTTCCGGGCTTGCACCTAGTAACCAGGACTTCCCAAGTGGTCACCCATCCCAGAACTCCTCTGGCTCAAGCGCGCTTAACTGAGGAGTTTTCCCCACAATCAAGCCCACTTAGCTTGCTACCCCGTTTGAAAAACCTTAGCAACTATTGTGCCTCATGAACCATTCAAGAAGAGATCCCTTTACTCTTAGTATTTTAAGTATGAGGGGTTTCCGCATTGCATTATATTAGATATCATTTTTGGGATTCAATTGCGTTAATTTAGTTATTCATATATGACGATTTCCATGAGAGGTAGTCGTAACTGACAAATTTCTCATGATTTTTGAATAGTCCACTTAGCACTCATTGCACTGAGTGATACTCACAGGGGTGAAGAAGTGGGATTGAAACTAGTGAAATGAATCACAAAGCGCCAATCATCACTTCCTGGGCTAGCTCCGGAAGTGATGATTGGCGCTTTGTGATTCATTTCACTAGTTTCAATCCCACTTCTTCACCCCTGTGAGCATTACCCGATGCAATGAGTGCTAAGTGAAATATTCAAAAATCATGAGAAATTAGTCAGTTACGACTATACCTCATGGAAATGGTCATAGATGAATGACTAAATTAACGCAGTTGAATCCCAAAAATGATATCTAAAAGAAGCTCTTACTAAAACACCTATCCTCATAAGTCCTAATTTCACAAACGATTTCATAATTTTTTCATTTGCTTCAGAACACACCATTGCAGCAGTCTTGTTGCAAAAGAATGATGAGGGTTATGATCAACCCATTTCTTTCTTCACTAAAACTTTGAGATATGCAATACTAAAGTATAATATCGTGGGAAAACAAACACTTGCTTTAGTGAATGCCATAAAAGATTTCAAAGTGTACATTCTATACTCCCATATAGTTGCATATGTTCCAAACTCAGTGGTAAAGAACATTCTAGCTCAGAATGGGCCTGATGGAAAGAGAGGTAAATGGATTTCCATTATACTAGAATATGACATTGAAATCAAGCCTACAAAATTAATCAAAGGCCAAGGTTTGGCCAAACTCATGGTTGAATCGAACTTTGAGGCCTTAGACATAAATTTCATTGCTGCCCTAGATTATCAGGAAGAGATGGTGACTCCAAAAATCAGTGAAGCTTTCATAGATTCACCCTAGTATGAAGACATTATATTTGTTTTACTCAACTTAAGAGCTCCTCCTGTTTTATATAGAACTAAAAGAAGATTCTTAAATTGAAAGAAATGAAATGTTTTATTCTAGATAATGTTTTATTTTGGAAAGATCATGGTGGCATTCTGTTAAATTTTTTATTGAAAGATGAAGCTGAAAAAGTCATGCAGGAATTCCATGTAGGAGACTATGGAGGACACCTTTACTGGAAAACAATTGCTGACAAAATTTTGAGGGCAGGTTTTTACTGGCCAACTCTTTTTGCAGATGTTAGAAAGTATGTGACCTCCTGTCACAAATGCCAGATATTTGAAGGGAAGAAAAAACTCTTACCATTACCCCTCAAACCTATCTCATTAGTGAAATTCACCTACCCTCCTCAGCCCAACATAAATGGATATTGACAGCCATTGATTACTTTACCAAGTGGATAGAAGCCATCCCTTCTAGATAATCCACAGGCTCTATCATTATTTAATTTCTTGAGAATAATATCCTTTCTAGATTTGGATGCCCACAAAAGCTCATTACTAGTAATGTTTCCACCTTCAAATCCTAGAAAATGATATATTTTTGTAACAAATACCATATCACCTTGGGTCATTCCACTGCCTATTACCCTCAAGGTAATGGACTAGCAGAATCTTCAAAAAAAATCCTAGTCAACATCATCAAGAAGTTATTAGAAGATAACAAGAAAACTTGGAATAAAATATTGGTCAATGCCCTATGGGCAGTCAGACTAAATACAAAGAAATCTATTGGTACGTATCAATTGGTATATGGGATGGATGTTTTTTTTCCATATTCATTAGGAGTGCTAGTGATGAAAATGATTCAAGAGCCGCAAGTAGAACCAAATGACATCCAAAGGAGGATAAATCAGACAATTCATTTTAAGCAAACCAAGGAAGAAGTTTATATCAAATATCAAGTAATCCAAGACAAAATCAAGAATATTTTTAATAAGAAAACTAAAGAAGATGATTTTTTCATAGGTAATCAAGTACTCAAATGGGATTCTAGAAGAGAAGAAAAAGGAAAACATGGGAAATTTGACCTTCTCTGGAAGGGCCCATACATCATTTATGGTTACAGAGGCGACAATGAATTTTTCTTGAAAGGGTTAGATGGAACAGATCTACCAGGTGGACCAGTCAATGGTAGAATGTTGAAGCATTATTTTTCACCAGATTAACCAGTAGTTCATTTTTTTTACTTTGCTCATTGTAAATACCATAGAAAATTTTAGATTGGATTGGATTATTATCTTCTAAAGTTGAAGCCTGAAGAGAAGGCCCTAAGATTTAAAAGATATAACATCATATGTTTGAATAAAGGAGATCATAGAAAGAAATTCAAGGCAAGAAAATTCAAAGTTCCAAGGCCACTGATCAGAAAGTTCTTGACATCTCATAAGGAGATGCCATCCCCAAGTGGAGCCACTGTTAGGGTCCTATAATAATAGGGATCATAATTTTTAATTGACTATGTTAAGACTTGTAATATTGTATTGTTAAGCTCCTATATTAATAGTGTAGTCCCTTATTATGTTACTGTAGCCCCCCTTATTGTTATTTTTGTACCCCTGTAACCCCCATATTGTTATTATTGTGCTCTTACATTATTATTGTTAGGTCAGCTAGGATTACATTGTGGCCCCTCTAGGATTATATTGTGGCCCCATGGACTCCTATATATAGAAGGATGTTTTGGTCATTTGTATCACCCAAGAATTTTTAATTCATGTAATGTATTGGAGGTTTCCCCCTCGAAGTGGCTTATTTCTAAGGCGTTTATATCTCTTTTCTTCTCTTTTTGGAGCTGGTTTCACAACATTTGGTATCAGAGCTTTGAATTCTAGGGTTTCGCTGCTCCAAATAGGTCATCGTGGAATTTTCACTATAACTTTTTTTATATGAAGGTTCAGACATTGAAATTTTTAGAGTGCGAAGCCGAAATCATGAATAACATCTTCACAAAATTTCAGAGATTGGTTCACAATATTTTCGGAGATATGATCTATGGAAGTTAGGCCTTTTTGTAGGCTCCTGAATTTCACTTAAAAAGGTCATCGCGAAATTGTCACTATATCTTTTTTTCTACGAAGGTTCAGAAGTTGAAATTGTTATAACGTGAAGTTGACATCCTGAGGAACATTGTCACAAAATTTCAAAGCTTGGTTCGCAATATTTTCGGAGATATGATCTGTGGAAGTTAGGTCTTTTTCAGGCTCCCGAATTTCATCTCAAAGAGGTGATGGTGGGAAAATATTCATAACTCTCTCTCTAAGCATCGGATTGGAATTCTATAAAAATTGACTGGAATTACATGGAATTTAGTTTTATGTCTCTAAATTTAAGAGCCAAAGGAGGAAACAATGACACGTGGCAAGTCGTACAATTTTTCTCTACTGAACCAGTCCATAATTAGGTCATCATAGGAGATTGGGCACAACTTTGTCTTCAAGAATCCAAATTAGGTCAGACTTGTGGCATTTGAAAAAGAATTCAGAGGGATACCTTAGTGCCAAATTTAAAATATTTAAGATCCTAAATAACAGAGATAATTCAGTTTCAACATCGAGCTCCTCAAAAGAAAGAAAAATGTGTGTATTTGGTTTCTAAAATTGCATAAAGTTTGTTTGAAAAATTAGTTTGAAGTGATTCCAAGGGCATATTTTAGAATTTTTATCAGTATTGGGTTGTATAATTCCTCCAAATAATAATTCCATACCCATATTTCCCTCAAAAACCTATACTATGACACATGAAGAGGAATAATTGCAGTATGAGATATCAAAATTATGGTACCAAGTGCAACAAATTTTGGTCTTATGAAGAGCAACTGAAGATGACACAGATGGTTTAAAAGCAGAAATGGAGGCTAAGTTGGATGGTTTGAAGGATCAAATAATTGCTAATATGGATGATAAATTAGTGGAAGATCACATAGAGCATCAACAACAAGTTCTCCAACTCTCAAAGGATAACATAACTTTGGTGCAGAATCTAATGAAACAACAGGAAGATCAACGTCACATCGAAAGAAGTTCTAAAGAAGTCATAGAAATAAGAATTCAACAAATACGATAAATTTTAGAGTATCTTAGCAAGTGGAAGAACTTTCCTATAGAATATTCCACATGGGAGGATGAGAATTTTATACAGAAGCATCAAGAAATAATCAAGCGTTGAGGACAACACTTGTTTGAAGGAGAGAGGCATGTTAAGCCCCTATATTAATAGTGTAGTCCCTTATTATGTTAGTGTAGCCCCCCTTATTGTTATTTTTGTACCCATGTAACCCCCATATTGTTAAAATTGTGCCCTTACATTATTATTTTTAGGCTGGCTAGGATTACATTGTGGCCCCACTAGGATTATATTGTGGCCCCATGGACTCCTATATATAGAAGGAGGTTTTGGTCATTTATATCATCCAAGAATTGTTAATTCAAGCAATGTATTGGAGGTTGCTCCCTCGAAGTGGCTTATTTCTAAGGCATTGATATCTCTTTTCTTCTCTTTTTGGAGCTGGTTTCACAACATGTACATACCTTTTCTTTCTGAAATTTTTTTCCATATTAAAAAATGAAAAGAGGATATGTCCTAAAAGAATAATCAAAGGATCAAAAGAAATAAAGATAAAAAAAAGGATATAAAGTTTGAACCCCACATAAATAAACAAAAATAAATTTTGAAAGTGTTGCAATTTCAAATGCCACTACTCTTAGTTTACCTTACTCTTGCAAATAAAATTGTGTGCAGCTTGTCCAAAATGCCACAATTCATAATGGTCATACAACTTAATCTTGATTATTCATGCCTTTAAATTTCATGTCGTGATAGTTAGTGAATAAAGATCTGAACAAACCATTTAATCTTGGCATATCAGTAGTTAGGTAGAGAATAAAATGAGCTCACAAGTTTAATATGAGCCATTGGAATATATAAGGTTAGAAATAAGTTAGTTTGTTTTATCAAAAGAAAATAAAAGGGTCATCAAGCTCAAATGCACCCAATAAAAGAAATAAAAAATGTTATGGTAAATAAAGGGTAGGTATAATACTTTCACAAGTTATGAAAAGCATCATTTGGTTTATCTCTTGTTACTAATGTCCTTCTAACACCTTCCCCTTGCTAAAATCCCTCTTTCCACAATTGGAAGCCATTTCCCCTTGCAAAATCCATTTTCCTTTGATAAAATCCCATTCCCCTTATCCTAACCCATTTTTCCTTTCCCTAACCCTTCCCCGCTCCTAAAAACCATCATTCTCCTTTGAAAAACCCATTTCAATTACTAAAAAACCCTTCCCCTTGACTAACTCTGCATTATGCCAATAAAACAACAAAAAACCCACTTATCTGAAATTTAAAAACACTAAAAGTATTAAGTGACCCCACTTTCCTTTTGACTCAATTCCCCGTCCCAACCCCCCACCCCCCCCCGCCCCTCTCTTAAAACATTTCTCCCATTATTCCATTTTTATCTACCACCTAATATATTTCATTAACCTCCCATATTATATTAATCCCCCATTTAATACATAATCCCCAACCCACTTTATATTAAAATCCTTCGCTATTATATTAAAACCCCACATATGTATTCCCTAACCCATTTCATATTTACTTGTTCGCATATCTATTACCCGACCCCACTTTATATTATCTAACCCACATTTTTTATTTAAATATCATTCCCGGCCCCACCGCTTTGAAAACCCACATATCCATATACCCCTCGATCCTATCCAATCAGATCTAGCAACCCATAAACCTTTTCGCACCCCTCACTGTCCGATTTTTAAAACCAATTGGGGGGGGGGGGGGGGGGAGGCGGGTGTTGGGGGGTGAGAAATGGGTGGTTTCACACCCTCTCTCCCTTGCTACATGGTTCTCCCATGTCTTATCGCACCCCCCATCCTCTAAACCGCTAGACTACTTTTCATGGTGCGATAATCCGATAAACCACCTTTTTGATATGCGATGAAACCACTATTGTTTGAAATCATTAAACCCCGCACCATTGCAATAATATCCATCATTCAACGATAATATAACCCTGCTTTACCATTATTCTACTATTTCTGTTGAAATTATGAAAAGACCAAAAGTGCCATTGCAGACCAAGAAATCCCTTGCCGCCGCCTGAACCTTCTGCACGACCAAATTCAACCATTTTCTAGGTAATTCTAAGTACCTGAAACCATTAATTAAACATATAAATTGATAATTGAACGAATTTATGGCCTCCCAAATCATACAAACCATAAACCCTCTATAAACACATGTGGTAGATGTTGACCACACCCCTTTAGCCAACAAGGGCTTCAATATTAATGATACTGTAACTGATTCCAACCTTTTGGAGCTCCACTGCTGGAGCCATGAAAAATTTATTGACCAAATAGATGACATCCATCCGTGGGATTAAAATCTTCCCAAATACATATTGCCACACACCTATCAGTTCCTAGAACTCATGATATTTCCAAAGAAGCTATTTACCCAATGAAAGAGCTTTCGTTACCCCAAATCAAGAAATCCTTTTTACTGTTACTGCTCAATCCATCAATAAGATGTTACAGATTCAACCACAACCTGATGAAGTGTCATTATTTTAGACTTTCCTCCCTCCATTAGTAGAACCCTTAAAAGCAATCCTCCATACTCAAATTTTATTTTCTTAGAAAGAACCCATCATATTGTAACCATGCTATCATGTATTTTAGGATATTTCACTAATGAACATGTAGATGCATATATTCTTTGTTTCCTATCCATATTTTTCCCAGGTCAGCCTCCAGCTACAACCTTCAATTTTTCCCAATATATAGCAGATGTAATACATGACCAATTAGTCAAACTGCCAGAAGAAGGAGTATCCAAATACTCCTTAGTTTTTTTCCATATGTTTATATATTTCCAATAAAAAAGGTTTGCAGTTAGCCTCCAAAAACTACACACAAATGGTAATCCCCAAACTACTGTCTTTTGGACATCCTTGATAAAAAAGGATTCCACTGAATTCAACTTCAAAGACTTCATTTATTCCTTTGTTTATTTAGTAGTTAATATGCTAAGCAGTATCATTCAGCCTAGAATTAGTGAAGAGATAAGGAAGGTTCTACAATTTTTAGATCAGAGTAAAACAGGAGACTGGTATTTATACCAGCATCATACAAAAATTACAGTATATGGAAATTAGCTAACTCCATAAAAGCTTCCCCAATACCTCCCAATGAGGATATTTTCATTAGAATACATCAGACAAATCAGATGAAGTCAATTTCCTTTCAGCTAAGAAGAATACTCAATTCAAGGTTAAGAACCAACTAGGGCCTTTTATATGCAATAGTAGAAATGTTGGACAACAATCATAAAAATATTTACAAGATTTTAAGTTCAGTAGCTGTTTCAAATGGAAATATAACCCCTTGGGTGTCATAAGTAAGTTAAGATTCAAATTCAAATTGATCCCTTTTATGCATGAGTCAAAGCTTGAAATTAAAAAGTATTCCAACCAGTCAAAGTGGTTGGAAAATACTTTATAGGAGATGGAGAAGAAGGTTGATACTAGTTCCATCCTGCTTACTCTAGCCCCATAGGACATAAATTCAAAGAGGACAAGAGAATAAGGCTCTTATTATGCAGAAACCACTTCTGATACTAAGTTCAAGCTTATGTATAGGAAGATGACAAAACTGAATCCAGTGATAGAACACAAAGAGATAGTTGATACAGTTGAAACCATTGAGAGAAAAATAGTTGTAAGAGATGATGCACCTCCAAAAATTTCAGAAGAGACACAACTACCATCAACCTCCAGTGCACAAATCATTCAGAAATAGTCTAGAGGCTTTATCATCTAGAAAACCAGTGGAGAAGGAGAAAGATATCATGGAGAAATAAAAATAAATTAAAATCATAAATGAAGCATTAAAGGCTGTAACATACACCCAGTACTGGAAAAAAAACTCTTAGTGATCAGAATAGGTTGGTTTCAGCTTATGACCTCAAGACAGGAAATATGTAGGTAACATTTCTACAGCCAAAGGTGCAGGCTCCTAAAATTTTAGTATATTATACTAAAAAAACCTTTGGAGTTCCTTCCAAGGATGTACATCTAATTGATTAGATTAAGTTTCACAAACAGATAGGAGAAATGATCTATTCCATCATGACTGTTATAGGTCAATTTGGGCACCATTCCCAATGACCTGGTTAACTGGGCATCATCTCCAGGACCAATGATCAAGGGTCTATCATTCCCTATCATTTTAGTTGCTACATACCGTAAGACAAGAAACAAGACAAATCAAGAAAGACTTTCATCAAGCAAAGGTTTCCATGGTTTAAAGCTGATTATTTAGCATATGAGAGCTCACCAAAACAGGCTCTAAGGGACCTAAGTGCATTGAATATGCAGGTAGCCCCATGCAAGGTTGCTTTGCAAAGCACTTCCCAACATCCACAGGTGCGTTGGTCACATTGGGAGCGAAATTCTCATTGTTCCGAAATCTCCACTTGGCTAGTGCCTTCTAGAAAAGTTCACATGTGTCAAGCTTCAGATCCAAGTTCCCATTTGACATCTACATGAATGGAAACATGTCTTGCCTATTTTTGGAAAGCTATTGATTGAAAAAAAACCTATAGTTCATCTATAAATTGAACACAGATATAAGTGTTTGAGAAGGAAGAATTTGAGTAGAGAAATGCTAGAGAATTTTCAATTGAGCGCTTGGTTTGTAAAGCTACTTCTGGAGAGATTTATGCTGTGATGAGACTTGGGAAATTTACTGGAAGGTCACTTCAAATCAGTCACTAGGTTGTAACCTCTCCTTCTATCATCAATAAAGAGTACTTCTTGTTTTTCCCTACATGCATCTATGTTAACTTTGATTTTCCATATTGTAAGATTCTTGGTTGATGAATGTAGTTTATGCCTTACTGATTTAGCTAACTAGCTTGAATAGATATCTATGTCACCCATCCATTCAAACTTTATTTTCAAATTCTTTTCTGATTAATGCAATTGAATCTGAGCGAAATTTATCTAATATCGAAGAAATGATTTCTATTGATATTTTGACTAAACCTGGCGTTGTAGAAAATATTCATGTCTGTGTATCTTGTTCTCCATAAGAACTTGATTCATATCACTCTCTTTTTCGTGAATTTCGTGACGTATTCGCTTGGTATTATGAGGAAATTCCAAGCATATATACTAGTATAGTTGAAGACGCTATTAATATGTATCCTGATGTCAAACTGGTGCGTTAACGACTTCGTTCTGTTCATCTAAAGAAAACCGCTGCCATCAAAGCAAAAGTTGAAAAACTTTTGCGTGTTGTTTTCATTTACCCCATTTTTCTAATTGAGTGGGTTTCCAATATCGTTCCTGTTATGGAAAAGCAAGGAACCATTAGAGTGTGCATCGATTATCGGGATGTCAATCAGGCTTGTCCAAAAGACAACTATCCTACTCCCTTTATTGACCATATTATTGATGATTGTGTTGGATGCGAGATTTTTTCGTTCATGGATGGATTTTATGGCTACAATCAAATCAATATCCACCCAAATGACCAACATAAGACAACATTCATCTGTCTCTAGGGAACATTCGCATATAGGAAACTTTCGTTTTCTTTAAAGAATGCTGGGGAAAATTTTCAGAGAGCAATGGATTATGCTTTCAACGACATCAAGCACATTGTTCAACCATATCTAAATTATTTACCAACACATTCACGAAAATGGACTGATCACCCGATGCATTTGAGAGCCATTTTCTGACACTGCCGACACTGCAAGATACGCCTCAATCCGCACAAATGTGTGTTTTGTGTTGGTTCTGGTCAATTTCTCAGATTCATAGTCTCGAAAGAAGGAATTTGAATAGACCCACTTAAGGTACATGCCATTCTTGATTTGACTGCACCATCAAATTTACTTCAGATACAGAAACTTCAAGGAAAGGTTAACTTCCTGAGAAGGTTCATTCCAAACTACACCGAAATGGCTAAAGGATTTACTCGATTATTGAAAAAGGGAGTTCCCTTCCATTGGGACCAAGTTGCACAAGCTTATTTTGATGCTGTCAAGGACCATCTTGTCCGAGCATCATTAATGTATCCTCCTAATTATCAAAATGATTACTTCCTATATATCGTCGCAGCTGAAATGACCATCGCTATGGTTTTGGTCCATGTAGAAGATGGAATTGAAAATTCGATCTATTATTTGAGTCATAATATTAATGATACAGAATTTAAGTACTCGTATGTGGAAAATCTTGCCTTGGCAGATGTTCAAGCTGTCCAAATATTTCGCCATTATATCCTACTTCGAAAAACAACAATAGTTTTGGATTGTAACCCCATGACTTACATCTTATCACGTCAATTTCTGTGGGGAAAATATTCAAAATGGATTGTCATTTTGCAAGAATTTGATTTGGAATTCATCAAATACAAATCAAAGAAGTCTTTAGTTTTAGTTGAGCTCCTCTGTGACCTTCCCTCTGATAGTACTGCTACTACGTCGGAAGTATCAATTCCAGACAAGTCTCTGTTTTTGATCAGATCATCTGATCCCTGGTATGGAGATTTCATCATTTATCTCTAAACCCAAAATTTTTGACCTAATACCTCTCACTCTAATTAGTGACGTATTCGATATCAAGCCAAAGGTTATCTAATCGTCGGCGATACACTTTATCGTCGTGGTGTCGATACCATTTTAAGGAAGTTCCTCAATCATGAGGAGGCCGAAAAAGTATTAAATGATTTCCACGCTGGGGCTTATGGTGGAAATTTATCTGGATATGCTACCATGCAGAAGATACTCCACACCAGTTACTTTTTGCCTACTATTTTTTGAGATTTTATCCTTGCAATCAAAAGTTGTCATGCATGCCAGATTTATGACCGTAAAATCCGCAAACTACTAGCGCCAATGCATCCTGTTATCTCTGCTGGACCATTTACGAAATGGGGTATTGACTTCATGACCTGTAACCCTCATTCATTTGGGGGGCATGGTTATATTATTGTCGCAGTCTACTATTTTACTAAATGGGCTGAAGTGATGCCTACATTCAACAACACAGGACAAACAACTGCATTGTTTTTCTTCAACTATGTTATTGCACGGTTTGGGGTCCCACAAGCTATAGTTACGGATCATGGGAAGCATTTTTGCAACCATATGATGTCTGAATTGACAGCCAAGTTAGGATTTTCACATGATAATTATACTCCTTATTATCCATAATCAAATGGACAAGTTGAGGCTATTAAAAAAATTCTTAAACGAATGCTTCAACGAATGATAGGAGTCCGTAAAAGGAACTGGCACTTGATCCTGTACTCTGCCTTGTGGGTGTATCGAACCTCGGTGAGAAATGCAACCAGATTTACCCCTTTTCAATTGGTGTATGGTCTGGAAGCTATCTTACCAATCCAATGTGAAATATCATCATTAAAACTTGTGATAGACTTGTTACCTGACACCTCAGAAGAAGAAGTGCATCTCCTGAACCTCATCCATCTAGATGAAACGCGTCGTGAAGCCCAATTGGCCAAAAGAGTGCATAAGGCATGTATAAAGGTGCAATACGACAAAAATGTCCAGCATCACATCTCCTCAGAGGGCGATTTGGTCCTTCTTTACGATCAAGAAGTTGATGTAATAGGTACAGGGAAATTCAAAACTTTATGGCATGGCCCCTATATTGTCAAAAGAATTCTTGCTAAGGGTGCCTACGAGTTAGTTGATTACGATGGGATTCCATTGGCACAGCCTAGAAATGGGTTGTATTTGAAACGTTACTATGCTTAATCATGAGCATAGTAGTTTTTTGTATTATATTGTTTATATGTTGTTGATTTTCATTCACTATCTCAATTTGTTTTTTAGAGTTTTCTTGACGCTAGTAATTTCTTCTTTAAATTTTATGGCAGATGTCTGAATCTTTGAAACCATTTGTTGGATATAATGATGGTGCTAGTCGTAGTACGTAGAATCTATCCTCTGCAGCATGGGCCATTTTTTCTCCAAATGGCGAGTTAGTGAGTTTTCAAGGGATTTGTATCGGAAGATCGATGAACAATATCACTGAGTATAGTGCGTTGATCGAACTTCTCTCTGATGCCATTTCATTTGGTATTAACTGCATAATCATAAGGTTAGACTCACAACTTGTGGTACTACAACTTACTAGTATTTATACTGTGAGAAATCCAACACTTCTTAGATTGTTCCTAAGAGTTCGACTTTTGGAGAGACATTTCGATTTCATTCAATATCAACACATTTACAGAAATCTGAACACTTTAACTGATTCATTAGCTAATCAAGTTTTATACAGACATTTGCGACATAGGTAAAGAAAAAATTCACATCATTGAATAGGATTGTGAATTAAAAATAGAAAAAACTCTAAAAACACATAGATAGATAGTTATAGGTTTTTTACAAAATTTGTGCCCAAGACACATAGGTCATATGACCTCAAAATGTATGCAAAATGTCAGAAGTAAACTAGTGGTGCTCATGGTAACATGCTATAGATCTAGCAATCTTACGAAGCAACCACATCCAATGGTTAGGAACACCAATAGTGTGTCATTGTAGTCACATGGGTAACTCTTCGAGCCGACAATCCAAAATCCCCAAGGTCAATCCCTCTATGTGCTGCTGAAGCTCAGCTAGAGTCTCAGCCATATCAAAGTCTTGAAGGATTTATCTCTTGACAACCCTCTCTACTGACACATCTGCCTCGCACTTTGGTTCCTCTACTAGTTGAACACGACCGATATCTGCATTACATCAAACATTTATTTTAGTCTTGGAAAGAAATCAAAACAAAAATACATTGTATAAACCTTATAAAAATAAAAAAACATGGTCGAATCATTCTTACCCATTACACCCCACTGAACGCCTTTTGGTAATACTAGATCTGGATCTCCTCGGAAGTCGACACCTGGGTATGCATACTCATCGATGGCAACGATTTGTCGCCAGAACCTAGTGAAGAATGCAGTTGAGAACACAACGGTCGATTGGCCTGCATGCCGACCCATGAGTTCTACCCATCTCTGTATTTGACGATGTCTAGGACTAGATATATCCAATGTTACATGTTGTGGCTGCATCAGTGGAATCCATTCCAAAGAGAAGGAGATAAGGATGGAAGCATAACTAAAATTTTTCGTCCTTCCTCCCTTTTCTTTATTTAATTGTTCCTTTATTTGAGAGAGAACAACTTCAGACCAGTTGAAGACTGTTGGCTCTAAGCACTCTAGCACATAATTCATATACGATCGGTTCGCTACATGGAGTGTAACAGTGCCAAAAAAATTTGAAATCGTGAAGAGGATGGTTCTCAAAGGAAAATCCCTGACATCTCAGATGTTTATTTTTCCATATTTGCTAGGTTTTGACCCTAGATAGCAATACTACATAACATAATCCCTCACTATCTCTCCTCCAACGGTAGACCCTGTGAGAGAATGGGAAAACCTCTCCTCGAAAAACCTGTGAGAAAATACACATCCTCAACTGTTATGGACAACACTTGATTTTTTATGTGAAATGCCTCTATCGCCGGATCCCATGCTCGAACTAAGAACTCTAAGAGTTATATTTTTTGCCTCATTCCCAACAATTTGAAGTACTTAAGTAGCCTGCAATCTCTTAAGGCTCTTACAGTACCCGGATCATTCAAGGCAATCACATCTTGTTCTTCATGTTCTCTTTCTCTCCATGTAATTGTCATTATAATCCAATGGAAACCTGAAAATCAACCATAAGATCCATTAGATACCATTCATTGCAAAAAACTAGGCAAATTTTGGACACAACAAGAAAATCAAAAAATTCAACTGCGCCCAACGCACTCCCTGGGTTGAGACAGTGCATTGCACATGCATGTACCCTTCACTGTACCTGCTATGCAATGTAGGTTTCGACATTCAGGGGTGCGTTGCCCTCATTATGGGCAAAATTTACCCTAGGGGCCTTAAAACCCTAAAAAATTGCAAGGAATGGAAATGAAATGAATACTGAAAGAAATAGGAGTTTCATGGCACTTACCTGGATCAAACGGAGATGAAATCCATCCACAAAAACGACTGCAATCGATGACTGAAGTTCGGGGGAAAAATCAGGTTCAGAGCTTCAAAAATGAAAATGGTAACTATGGAATGGTAAAAATGAATAGTGAAACTACTTTATATAGTCATTTAATTGTTTGCAAGTTAAATTTATTGCTATGACTATAGTTTTATTATGTTTTTATCATGAAACAAGAATTTTTCATCCATTTGATGTTGTTCTAAATAGGAAATACAATTGATGAACATATTAGTCATGCAGATTTATTCAAAGAATGATTTGATGACAAAGCATACTTTTTCTCCTTATTTTTAGAGCTTTGTTAAAAATGAAAAATGATTTGAAGCACACTTTTATCTCTTTTTCGAGCTTCGATAATAGCGAAAAAGGAACCTCTAGAGTCTTTTTTCAGCTCTTTTCAGACTCCAATAATGTGAAAATATTGCCGACATTACTATCACTATCGTTAAGCTCGTTAAAACATAAAATAGCGATGAGCTTGTCGACCATGGAAAGAATCGAGTTTCATTCATCGCTAGATTCATTAAATTATTAAATAGCGATGCTTTATTTTCCCGAAGGGTTGAATTATAGATCAAGAAAATGTTATCCTCCTCAAGCTTGTTAAAAAATAAAGAGGTACTGGTCGAAAAATGACTGGGGAAAATTTGGGAAAAGTAAGTAAAGTTTCTTTTTGGTAGCAAGTCGCTCTTGAACATGACACTTCTTTCACTCCATGTCTGTGACTGTTTGGGTTGGGTAATCATCTTGACAGTTCATTCACACCTATGGTTCATCATAACTTCACTTCAGTTTTGGGTCAAGGCTGCCAAATCATCACAGTGTCACCGATATGTTCAAGAGAAGTGATCCAGTGATTAAGAACTCATCCATATGCAATACTCATAAATCTTCATTTTCAAGACCATCATCCCTGAAAATTTCTATATCAAGTCATACCCTTGTCTCCGAAATCAGTAACTCCTATTTTGCAATAAGGTGACTTCCTCTCGACAAAAAATCAATATCTAGGAAGTTCACCTAGAAACATCAGATTCCAATACCATGAGGCTTGTTACAGCATCGAAAAGATCCTTGCTTCCAGACCTTTGACTGAAAGATTTTGTTTGACGTTCAACATCAAATCATCTATTCACGCCTTATGAAATGTACTATAGTACCTTGAGGGCCATTGGCATTAATGGTATTTCTCTCGCGTTTGTTAACAACTCACATCATTGGCTGGTAATCAAATGATGTCTTTCCATGTTTGACGACAAATCATATATTCGCATGGCTAGACTTGTACCCAAATGATCGAGTGAATGAGATAAGAAGACCCCGGATCTAGTTTCATCCATCCAGGCTGCGATTTCAGGATTTTTGTACACATCATCTATACGGTGACCTTACATACAGATTGTCATCCAAACATGGGCCTATATTTGTAGGCGTGTCTGCATCTGGGCAACATTCCAATGTAGACGACTTTTTGAATTATGTACATGTTATTAGATTGTTTTATGTGTTGAACATGGGAATGCCTATCCTCAACAACTATGATCAATAGAGGATATATCATAATGAAATTTATTTTAAGATTGATGCAGGTGACCATTCCACTTCGTTTCTAGGCTCATCACAATGTAGAGCATCTCAATCAAATGTTCTTATTATTTGGATCTCATGCTTTAGGGGGGAAATGTTATAGGTCAATTTGGGCACCATTCCCAATGACCTGGTTAACTGGGCATCATCTCTAGGACCAATGATCAAGGGTCTATCATTCCCTATCATTTTAGTTGCTACATGCAGTAAGACAAGAAACACGACAAATCAAGCAAGACTTTCATCAAGCAAAGGTTTCCATGGTTTAAAGCTTATTATTTAGCATATGAGAGCTCACCAACGCAGGCTCTAAGGGGCCTAAGTGCGTTGCATATGCAGGTAGCCTCATGCAAGGCTTCTCTGCAAAGCACTTCCCGACATACACAGGTGCGTTGGTCACATTGGGAGCGAAATTCTCATTGTTCTGGAATCTCCACTTGGCCAGTGCCTTCTAGAAGAGTTCACATGTGTCAAGATTCAGATCCAAGTGTCCATTTGACATCTACATGAATGGAAACATGTCTTGCCTATTTTTGGAAAGCTATTGATTGCAAAACAACCTATAGTTCATCTATAAATTGAGCACAGATATAAGTGTTCGAGAAGGAAGAATTTGAGTAGAGAAATGCTAGAGAATTTTCAATTGAGAGCTTGGTTTGTAAAGCTACTGCTGGAGAGATTTATGCTATGATGAGACTTGGGAACTTTGCTGGAAGGTCACTTCAAATCAGTCACTAGGTTGTAACCTCTCCTTCTATCATCAATAAAGAGTACTTCTTGTTTTTCCCTACATGCATCTATGTTAACTTTGATTTTCCATATTGTAAGATCTTGGTTGATGAATGTAGTTTATGCTTTACTGATTTAGCTAACTAGCTTGAATATATATCTATATTATTGCATATTCTGCTATTTCAGTGTTATTTATTACAGGAAGTGTTCAACTCACAAACTGCTTGAATTTGAAGCTACGACAGAAGCGACAGAAGGAGCCATTTGGAAGAAACTAAACAAGTAAGCCTCCAATCCTCTCTGTGTATCTATTCTGAGTTAGGAGAAATGATAGTATAGTCTTTCACTTGTTGTTCTAGTCTAGCACCTGTCTTGGGAAGCGTAATTTATCCATAGATTACAATTCTGGCCCAACAATGACACACAAAGCTTTGATTGTCCAGAAATTATAGAATTCTCTAGAAAACATAAAGACACAGTTTAAACTAGAGAAAGCTTCATCACAAGCAAAGGATAACAAGATAAAGTCACTTGAATATTTGGTAATGGAAGTTGGTTATGATCCAAAAAATATCAAAGAAGCAGAAGAACTAATCAAGAAGAAGAATGCAAACATAGTTGCATTGAAGAAACAACTGAAGTTACGAAATACAGAGCATCCACAAACCAAAGATGTTTTGGAAAATGAAAATAAAAAAGATGAAATGATGAATCTCATCATTCAGTTGACAACTCAACTGAAATAAATGGAAACAACAATAGAAAAACTAGTGCAGGAAAATTAAGCCAGCATGGAAGTAGTTCCCATTACTGCTATTCCTATAGCTTCTACATCAACCCCATTACCTACAACAACTCCAGTATCAATAGCAGTTCCAGAAACTACATCAGCAACAACATCAGCTATCCCAACAACCCATCCCACTGATGAGGCTAGTAAATTGATCAAGGCAATGCAAGATATGTCATTTCAGACTAGTCAAATCAATAAAATCAAAGAACAAGTGAAGAGTTTAGAAGATACAAAGAAATTGGTAGAAGTAATGTATCAAGCAGAAGCACAGAAAGCAAACAGATTAATTGAAAGAATCCATAAGTTAGAAAAGGATTTATCACTGAAAGAGCATCTAGCCCAAGCAAAACAGAAGTTGTGGGCCAATATAATTTACTCAGTTAATGATATTTGGCTTTCTATACAAGTTATATTTGAACAAAAGGACTTGATAAAGGAGGCTTGTGATGCAATTTAATATGTCAAAGAAGATCTTGGAAAGAAACCAGAGGAAGCCACTGAGATAATAAAATTCCTAAATTCTAAAAACAAGTAGGAACTAGAAGAACTTGGGATAGAAAATAGAACAGAGAATATCTTAGAGGTGAAGAAGGTGATTTCCAAGAGAAATCTGATGATATATCTTGAAGACAAATGCCAAACAATGGAACTGGAAGTGAACTTGTTTATGAAAAAAATTGATGTTTTGAGGGAGAAGGGTCTGCCCAATCCTTTGGTAATCAATGATAAACTAATGAGGCATGAATATTATGATAAGAAGACCAGGGAAGTAGCCAAAGACACTTCCAACAGTTCAAAAATGAAGGGAGTTCCCACAGGAAAAGTGCTCCTTTAGAGTTTAGAAAATGTCTTTTACCTCCAGCATGAGGTAAATCAATTTTTTGTGAATAAGACCAAATTTTCCAAATACACAGAGGCAGATGAGATTTACCGAAGGATGGTGAAGTTCAAAATTCTAGATGAAGAGACATGGGAAAAATGGTGTGATTTATTGTGACAGGTGAAAACAAAAAATAGGTAAAGAAATCACACAGGTTAAAGAGTAAAGAGATGAAAGGCAGATAAAGCAAAGAAGGGTTAAAGAGTAAACAGATCGAAGATAGATGAAGAAGACAGTGTGAAAGAAAATACTGTGTGAGAGAGACAAACAAAAAATAGCAAATCAAATAAAACAGGGACAAATCTCAATCAGTTACTAGGTGCCACTATCTTCTTGCATGAAGGTATTTGTTTTCCTTGAATAAATCCTAAATCAGTTGATAGGATATTTTGTAAAGTGTTGTATAAATACTTCATCATTCGAAGTATCAAAGGTTGATTAGTGTGGATTTATAAATATTTATATAGTTTATTGATCTATTTACCTGAGGGTTATTGTACCATTTCCATTTTACAGACAGGACAAGTAATAAAGGCATTTATTTACAGGATTCATGTTATGAGCTATCTCAGTGAAGTATATTTCAATTGTTCATGTTTCTTTTCTTAATTATTCCATAAACATGCATGTTTTATAAATTTTAATGTTATAACAGGAATTTTATTGCATAATTTGTTTAAATACACTATGTTTTGAACTATTAAACATTTTTATGTTTTCTTCTGATATCTGGTTTAGAGAATCCTTATTTACTCTCTCATCCCGATTGACCCCCTTCACCTTCCTTCATTATCTGGTTTAGGTAATCCTTAACTGCTTCTTGATCTCGATTGAAAATCACTTCACCATTCAGCCTGGAGATTTGATTTTGCTCAACCATCATGTCGTGTAACACTTCCTTTATAATTTGTTTCTGTTCTGTTTTAATAGCATATTAACTCCATAGCCCAATGGAAAATGGAAAGGAATATATCCATCTAAATGATTAATTCCACCTATATACCAAAACCAATCAATCGATAAAAAAAAACCCAATCAAGCATACATAACTACCCTAAAATCTATTAAAAAAAACAAAATTAAATCATTAAGAGAGAGCCCTCTCTGAGCATTATGAAGGCTAGATCCTAATCTCCAAAAATGGATGATAGTTACCTCTGATATTTATTTTTTAATGCACATAACAACCCTTGGGAAATTTCAGAGTGATAACATACCCGATAGCACATATTCCTCCCCCATACTGTTATGTTGTCAGTATGTTGTTTAGATTATATGAAAAACCTGATTTCACTAGGTTTTCTGTAGATTGGGTCCCAATGATTGACACAATCGTCAATTTCTTAATTTTGAATTGGAAAAATATCTATTTGATAATTTATGCCAAAACATCGTGGAGTATAGGAGTAAAAAGAGTGTTTCATCTAGAGAAATACCCCCCTTTTATATGAGTGCCTATGTCATGGACGCAATTTGATTTTCTTCTAGCTTCCTACCATGGGATGGAAATGGATAGCCCAAGACCCTACCCCAATCCACATTTAACGTAGAGCCCTTCAGGATTCAGATTTCCATTTGCATTTTTACAAAATTTTCCATAAAGTCATGTTGCATATGCACAAGATGATATTCAATTAGAAAGCCCCTAGGGTTTCCAAAGAGGCTTGTAGAGACATTCTATATGTGTCTAGATGGTTTGCAGAGGAAAGTTTCACTTATGTTAGAGTTTTTGGTAGTTATGCTTCTCCTCATGTCCTACCATATTATGTTCCTGGTAAGTTAGTTGCAAGAGAAATTTCCTACCAGCTTGTTGTAAATGGTATTTCTAAATAGCTTAAAGATTCTAAGAAGGTTGTTTGGCCTAATTTTCCTTTACAGTGAGGTACTTTTTGCACTTTTTGATATTGGTCATGCCTACAAAGAAGTTTCGAAAGTTAATCTATTGAATTTGGTAGTAATGCCTAATCAGCCATATGACCCCAATAATGTGATTAAAAATTACATCACAGAGCTCAAAGTAAATCCTTTTATCAAATAAATATATATATTTGATGATTTATTTCAAGTTATTGAAATTTTTTTAGATATACTTAAGTTTTCATGTAGTCAAATTAATCAAGATGACTTGGAAGCCTTCCAAGCATACATAAATAATGGACTAGAAAGGATTCCTTTGGATTTATTGATTATTTTATATGTCAACGGACCTACTCCACCTATTAGCTTGGATAATGAAGTGAAAGACATGTCTGGAGATGAGTCAGGAAAATTAGAACATCAATCTCAGAATTCAGATCATTCTGAAAATGAATCTGAAAATAGAAAGGAAAACCCATAAAATATAATTGATCAAGTACTCCAAGAGATTGAGATGCAAGAGAAAGGAGGAAATAATGGAACAGAGTCAACTTCCCAAGAAGTTCAACATAGTCAAGATACACTTGATTAGTCATAAAAGTATGAACCAAAGAATTTGAATAGTGAATGGGATGAGTTTTCTAAAGAAATAAATACTTCTAAAAAAAATCCAAATACTGGTCACGCTGCTAGTTTTCAGACACCTGAACATTCCTAGAAGTTAGTGGAAACTATTACTCCACTACAACAAGTTCTAGAAACTCATGATCGAGAGATCATCACAGCTTATCCCATAGAACAGATAGTGTTACAAGTTGAGGAAATCCCTTCACTGGATGAATTCTATAGTCCTATTCATAAGGTTGTAGTGAAGATAAAAAAAAGGAGAAGAATTGATGATACAGTCACAAACCTCACAAATGATTATGTTGATGTTTTGTGGAAGGATCCTCTAGCTGATCCTATTGAACATTTAGCCAAACTATCATATTTTGAAGGGGCATATGCTACTACCACTATTGATAAATCTACTAAGGTTAAAATGTTATTGAAGCATAGAGAAGATAGAATACAAGAATTAGAGAGACTGTTAAATCAAGAAATCGGGCAAATCAAATTTAAAATGTCCCAATTTTAGAAGGATTTTGAAAGTCTTAATTTACAGCATCAAGTACAAATCACTGAGAAGCAAACACAACTGGAAGTAACAATGAACAGATTGCAAAGCCAACCACAGTTAGAGCAGTTCATAAAGGAAACATTGGATGTGAATTCTACATTAAAGCAACAACAAGAAATATTTTTCCAACAAGCTTCTATTACTGGCTCTTATTGTGACTCAAGTGAAATATTGATCCATTAAGTAGTTATCCAGAAAATTGAATGTGAGAAGATCGAAAATAAAATCAATGAACACATTCAATGGCAAGGATCAGAATCAAGCAATGAAGCTGATCTACCCCAGATAGAAAAAACCCACAAGCAAATCTTATTTAAGGATTGGGAAGCAAGGATAAAGAAAGCATAGAAAGCAACAACAAAAGCATCAAAGATGACAACGCAAATTACTGAAACTGTATGTGAACATATATTGAAAGTGGAACTTATCAAAGAGTGCACGTGTGAAGTGCTCTCAGAAGTCAAATAGCTGGAAACATAGTGGAAAAAAAAGCCATAAATGCAGGATGAAACAATTAAAAAGGTAAATAAGTTTGATCAATAAAATTATTGGAATTTTTTGATCAAACCTTATCATCAGTACTAGACCCTGTAGTCTTTAACAAATTCGACAAGAAGATCGCAACCAACACTCTTAAATGCGTTATTCAAGGGAAATGTCAGATCAAGGATTTCATAGCCAGCTCAGCTCAAGCCCATGCTAGATATTTGTCGACTTCGGGATCAAGTCCAAAAGAAATATCAGAATTCAAAAGCCATATTGTTACTTTGTTTTCCTAGATTGTAGTGAAAGATAGTCTTACGAGGATGGTTTTTGGAAACCTCCTCTATTTTTATGTAATAATATATTTTTAAAAAATAGTTAGTTTAGTATTTAAACCCCTCTCATGCATTTAGAGAAGGGCCCAGAAATTTTTCAAAAACATTTGCAAAGAATGCACTATTGTAAGTTTGTGAATTCTTTGATGAGGTAATGGAACACAGTCTATTATCTTTTGACATTTGAAGTTGTTTAACTGATGTTGCAATATTATACTCTTTAAATTTCTTTAAAGTGAAGAGGAGAAAATATCTATTGTCATTTTACATGAGTAAAACTTCGTACATATGGTACTTCTATTCACTTGTATTAAGTCTTTCTTTCTAGTTTGATAGTCATCTTTTTATTGCATTATATATTTGAAACATCATTATAGATGAATGTTAAATGCACTACTATACTAATATTTGTCTATGATTTCTTATTAAATATATAATCACACATATGAATGCGATATACCTTTCACAATTATTCTAATCAAACTATTTTTTTAGAAGAATCATCTCATATAATTTTCATCTCTTTTGATTGTTAAATAATCTACATTACTAATATTTGAAAGACATCTCTTTAGATCACATAAAAGAAGAAACACCCTGGGTATATAATAGAATAGATAGTTTAAGTAGATGCATGTGATAGATTAGAATCATTTTCCATTGCATGTTGTATAATCAAAACACACCCAAAATCATCCTTATTGGGAAACTAGTCCCACTATCCCTAGTCAGAGCCACCACACCAAACGGAAAAGGACCTGCTTTAAGGTCTGGACCGGGTGTTTTTTCCCCCATGTTGTGGCAGCGAGTTTTGAGGCCTCAACATTTTGGTGCTAGAAGGAGGGCCTTGTGAATGGCAATAAGTTCTGATCAATCTAAAGGTCTCTCTCCCTCTATATCCCCATCAACTTCCAGAAAATTATCTATATCTTCATCTTTAAAATCTGAAGTTGATCATCCTTCTCCTAAGTATCCTAGTGACACTCAACCCATACTATCTCCCGATTTTCATCAAAATTCCCGTGAAGTTCAGTATTTGATAGAAAAGTTAGAGAGAGTATCCATTTCTGCTGAAAACCCTGAATCTTCTCAAAAATCGGATATCAACATTTCATCTTCTTTACATCCTCGCAGAATATTAACTCGATCAGAAAGTCAAAAGAAATGAATTCTTCCTTTTTAATTTCCCTTCGATAGTACTCGAAAGAGAATAAAGAGGACTCAATCAAAGTCAATCGCCAACGATATTTCATCTCATTCACCTCCATTACCTCCACTCATTTCCACCACTTCCACTCCAACAATCAGTGTTACTTTAACTAGTTCCAGTACTAAAAAACTACTATCCCTTCAACTAGTTCTAACACTCAGCCTGCCTCTTCTTCAAATAAAACTCAATCCATCACATCCACTCAAGGTCCAATGGCAGGCCAAGTACCTCCATCAAATGTACACCCTTGGTACAATCCAGGGGCTGTAAATATGCCCGCTCCTCTTCATGCTCTACCAAAATCACCTGAAAGATGGTTACCTAAGTTTAAACTTGATGATGGTCTTCCGGCAGAAGAACACATTCATAATTATATGTTAGCCATCAATCTAAAAGAATTAGTTGAAGAGTATTGTGTTGTAAGATTATTTCCATACACTCTCACATGATCTACAGGATCCTGGTATTTTTCCCTGCTTGCCCGCTTTATAACTAGCTGGAATATGTTTGAAGAACAATTTCTAGCTAAGTTTGGGGATGACAGGACCACTTCTACGCTCATCAAGGATTTATCAAATCTTAAAGCTAAATCAGGTGAGAAAATAAAATATTTAATAAATTACTCAATAAAATTCCTGCTACATCATTTCTTGGCACAGAAGTTCAAATTGAGTGGTATATTTCATCTCTTCCATCCAATATAGCTATTTTTGTTGATAGAGCAAAACTACCTACATTCGCAGAGAAAATAAAGGAATATTTATCTCTGGAGAAACGCATAATCGCTCTTGAGAATAAGAATTCCCAAGAAGATATAAAATCAAAGAAGGTATCCTTCAAATATGATTCGAAAAAGAAGCCATGGAAAGACCCGTTTGATGTAGAAGGTCTTCAGAAAGTTTTGAAGACTATGACAAATGAGATGGCAGATATCAAGTAACAAGTCGTTGAAATTTCTAGTTCAAAAAATACTTTTAGACCCTTCAAGAAAGGTCAAACCTCTAGTACTCAACCACAAAACATCATATCTAATGTTGAGTCTGATCAAGATACTAAGGAAGAGAAAATAGAGGAATAAGAAAATGAAGAAGAAGAATATGTTGAACTAAACAAAATGTGGGATTTCATCCTACCAAATGAAGAACAAAAAGAAGCTTTTCCTGTAAGTACAAGAAACAAAAAGACTACTGAAGCAACGCAACCAAGTCAACAACAGAAGAATTTAATGCCTGCAAAGGATAAAAGAGTAAGTAAAAAGTATACTTCAAAGGCTACACAAACAAGTCATGTTACTTTGGATACTCCACCTACATCAAAAACAATGGTAGTCTCAGACACTATTGAGTATAATGTAATTGAAGATATGAAGAAAACCAGGGCCAACATTTCAATTCATGAGCTTACTAAATTAAAGCAGCAACATAAAATCTTACTTAGAGGCTTGAATGTAGTTCTTGCTTCAAATTTACCTGCTCCAATAGTAGTGCAAGCTACTAATGAAATGGGTAAGCCACCTTCTCTTTAAACTAAAATTGATGCTACATATTTGATTATGATAGGTGGTCGATCCATTTCTCATACTCCTCCATTTATCTTGACCTGTGAGATCTTTAATAAAAACGTTCATAATTGTTTAATAGACTCAGGGGCCTCCTCTAATATAATGCCAAAATCATTTTGTGCTAAGTTGAACATAACTCTTCAGAGTTCTCTTGTTCATATAGTACAAATTGATAGAACCAGAGTAGAGGTGGTAGGAGAAATACTTTTTTTTCTATTAGATTGTCATCAAATCCCAAGGTTGGTCAAATAATAAATATATTGGTGGTTTATATTCCTGAGTTTTACAGTTTAGTATTAAGCAGAGACTGATCTGAAAATATTCATGGATATTTTGCAACAGACTGGTCACATATGTGGCTACCATATAATGGAAAGCCAAATCAAATATGGATAGACTGTGAAAAGTTCTTGAAACATACAGTCATCGATCTTGAAGGAATTAATGAGCTAGTAGCATTCAATAATAACATTATTGGAAATTACTTGGCAGAATAATTTTTGGGAAATTTCAACGCTCAACCATCACCCTTTTTTGATTATGCAGTTACTTCTCAGATCGAGAATTTTTCCCAAACAGACATTTCAAAATGTATAAGTTTTGTAGATAAACCAGTAGTTAATTCTTTATTTTGGACTCTTTATTTTGATAGTTCTATATCTGCATATGGTGTAGGCACTGGTACATTTTAATAAGCCCATAAGGAGAAAAAATCATGTTAGCCTGCAGACTTGAATTCAATTGCACGAACAATATAGTTGAATACAAAGCATTAGTCCAAGGTTTGTACAAAGCCATTGATATTAACATCAAATATCTGAAATTCTTAGGAGATTCAGAAATAATTGTTAGACAGGTAATAAATACCATTCATTGTAATTCTAGACATTTAAAACATTACCAATCATTATTCCAAGAATTAACCATTCATTTCTTAGCCTTTAATATTTCTTCTGTGCCAAGAATGCAAAATGCTAGTGTAGATCTATTGGCTAATGTAACATCAAAGTTAATTCCATCCCAAGAGTTTAGTCCCGATATGTTTTCCATTGAATTAACTTTTAGACCATTTGTTCTTGACAATATTACCAATTGGAGAGTATTCAATAATGACTCAGATATCATAGATTTTTTAACATCTGAAGGATCTTATGATAGTCAAATTATAGATGAAAATGAACATGACATATATATTAAGGAAGAACAAGATGAAAATCCAATTCCTAAATCAGGTGTCAAGTTAGAAGACCTCTATGATCTGAAAGACAGGTTTAAAAGAGTTACTAACTCAAAAAATCAAAGTTATACCTTAAGATATTAGTTAGTAAATCTCGCAACTGACAATAAATCACATAATGTCAATTTAGGTCTTGGTCTATATTTTGAAGAAAGATTATCATTTATCAGGCTATTTAAAATGTACAAAAGTATATTTTCTTGGGATTATACTGATCTTAAAACATATGATACTTTTGTGACTCAACACACAATTCCTATGATTTCAAAAGAAAAACCTATACAACAAAAATTGAGGAAGATACACCCGAATCTTGAAAATCAAGTCAAAAGAGAGTTGAATAAACTCCTCAAATCAAAGATCATCTTTCCAGTTATGCATTCTAAATGGGTTTCAAACTTGGTACCCGTCAGGAAGAAAAATGGCGATATTAGAATTTGTATTTCTTTTCGGAATTTAAACCAAGCATGTCAAAAGGACAACTTTCCATTGCCAACCATGGAAGAAGTACTGCAAACATTAGCTAGTTATGAATTTATGTCTTTTCTAGATGGATTCTCGTGATATAACCAAATTCTCATACATCCAGATGACAGACTAATGACTACATTTAGGACTAAGTGGGGAACTTACGCCTATCAAAAGATGCCATTTGGATTAATTAATGCAGGTGCCATTTTTCAGAGAGCTATGGACACAACTTTTAGGGGTATTATTAATAAATCAATGGTTATTTATTTTGATGACATTACAATATTTTCTAAACAAAAAATCAATCATGTGAGAGACCTAAAGCAAGTATTTGAGCGATGTAAAAGGTATGGCATCTCATTAAACCCAAAGAAATCATTTTTTTCTTTAGAGGAAGGAAAAATTTTAGGATTCATTGTATCAAAGAAAGGTATCTATATCGACCCTGAAAGAATTGAAGAGATTAAAATAATTCCTTTCTCTCATAACAATAAAGCTATTCAGTGTTTCTTGGACAAATTAATTTCGTAAAAAGGTTTGTTCGTGACTTTTCGCAAATATTTTTACCATTCCAAAACATGATTAAGAGAAATTCAGTCTTTAAATAGGGGCATAATGAAAGAATATGATGTAGAAATTAGACCCTCTAAATTGATTTTGAATGGAACTATGATTTTGGTGAGTTTTTAGGAGTAATGGCCTGAAATTATTTATATCTTTAAAGACAGCAAATGCTTTCTTTTCGACAGATGAATAATTTGGTTCTGCACCTTGTAAATTGGAATTGAAAAATGATATTGGTGCTTCAATTTGTTGGTCATTAAGTTGTGTTAAGAGAACAAATTATGATTTATTTGATGAAAAAGTATATAAAGTAAAAGGATTAAGAAAATTTGGGGTAGTTAGGAATTATTCATGAAGCAGAAGCTGAAGCTCATGAAAAACGACGGAAAGCAGAGGTAAAGGCTGATAAGGTAATGAACCAACTAAAACTAGCCTACACTCAAATGGACACTCTCTTCTCCTTGTATACTGATGTCTTAGCCTGTAGATGCCCCGCTAAAAACTATGCTTTGTTTTTACTAGAAAGATATTTACAATTAAAGATCAAGGCAGTTAGGGCAGGGAAATCCATAGAGCTAAAAACCATAGATGACTTGGTATCATGCTGCAAACTTTATGGGATCAAAGTACAACGCCTTTTGTGTGAATTTTACTTGCATAATCTAATACTTGAAAATGACTGTGAATCAAACCCTAGCCCTTTTATTGGAGATGTTCAGTTTTAGGCATTCATTTCCTTTGCTGTAAATCAATTAAAATGGCTTAAAGCCTATAACGCCTTTCAAAGGAAGGAAAATGAATTAGATCTATGGGTCAGAAGTGAACCTCAGGATCCACTTCAATTTTGGGCTAGACAGAAAAGTTTGATGACAAAGGAAGGCGTTACCCAAACTCTAGGGCCTATCCACAAATCAATTATTTTGAATGGAATAGACTATTTTTCATCCATTAGGAACCAAGCTTATATAGAAGCCAAGGTCCGGTGGAGAACCTCGAATCAGAATGTGCAAAATAGGGAACCATTTAATAATAGAAACTTTGGGCTAGCTGCAGACCGCTTCATTTCCTATAGCCATCTCGTTTTAAAAGAAGGACCATATTGGTTAGGATGTAGGTTCCGCAGCCCTATTGCATGGTATCCTGCTTCGGACTACAAAGCTATTTATGAACTTCCTGAAGGACAGACAGAACATTTTTTTGAGGAATTAGCTGCACTACATGGTTTTAGGCCTGTTGATGACAAACCTTATCCGGCTTATTCTTTGACTTCTCTCCATGTGAAGTATAGTTTTCATGAGGTCATGAAAAAGATTAAGCAGGGGGCTATGTTGGGAAGTGAAAGAGGTATGAAATTACTATGTATTTACTCATTATTTTACCATAGATATACTCTTGTTTGCCTTGGAATGGTAATTTATCATAATAATTACAGTAGAATTGGAAAGGTTTATGTTTAGTATGAAAATATGACTAAAGGTTACTTTTTGATTGACAAACAGGAATTCGAAGAGGTGAACGGCTGTACCAAAGGCAGGGTTGAGAATAATCTAACTGCTGCTCCATCAGCGTTGAACCATATCCAGCCAAAGGCAAGGAGATCGAAAGATCCTGAGGGATATGGTTCAACGCTGAACCATTCTCGACCTGCCTTTATTGCGTGTTACTATATTCAGACTCTATTACGTCGATCAAATTGAGCTGCGGTCGCGAAACGTCAGGCCTTTCCGACCTAAACATTATGATGGAGTGCTGCTCCTGAGGCAAACAAATATATCAAAAAATGAGCGATACATAATTTCATATAACTTCGCGCGGCATAGCCTACCAATATGCCTCATAAAGAAACATACTTCATGGAAGCGTGCTTATGGCGATAGGTTGTCATCAACCAGGCTTCAAAACCGTAGTGGCAGCCAATTCTTTCGAAATGTTGCATGCATCGCTTCGAGAAGTTCATAAATGCTTTGTGATCAGCGAGGTACCATGCAATAGAGACATGAACACATCCTAACCAATATGGTCCTTCTTTTAAAACGAGATGGCTATAGGAAATGAAGCGGTCTGCAGCTAGCCCAAAGTTTCTATAATTAAATGGTTCCCTATTTTGTACATTCTGATTCGAGGTTCTCCACCAGACCTTGGCTTCTATATAAGATTGGTTCATAATGGATGAAAAATAGTCTGTTCCATTCAAAATAATTGATTTGTGGACATGCCCCAGAGTTTGGGTAACGCCTTCCTTTGTCATCAAATTTTTTTGTCTAGCCAAAAATTGAAGTGGGTCCTGAGGTTCATTTCTGACCCATAGATCTAATTCATTTTCCTGCATTTGAAAGGCGTTATAGGCTTTAAGCCATTTTAATTGATTTACAACAAAGGAAATGAATGCTTGAAACTAAACATCTCCAATAAAAGGGCTAGGGTTTGATTCACAGTCATTTTCAAGTATTAGATTATGCAAGTAAAATTCACACAAAAGGCACTGTACTTTGATCCCATAAAGTTTGCAGCATGATACCAAGTCATCTATGGTTTTTAGCTCTATGGATTTCCTTACCCTAACTGCCTTGATCTTTAATTGTAAATATATTTCTAGTAAAAACAAAGCATAGCTTTTGGCGGGGCATCTACAGGCTAAGACATCAGTATACAAGGAGCAGAGAGTGTCCATTTGAGTGTAGGTTATTTTTAGTTGGTTCATTACCTTATCAGCCTTTACCTCTGCTTTCCGTCGTTTTTCATGAGCTTCAGCTTCTTCTTCATGAATAATTCTCATTTGTTGCTGCAATTCCTGATATTTCTTTCTTGGGATAGTATCTTCCTCCAATCTCTACCTTTCTATTCGGGCCTGTATCAATTCTTCTTGAAGTCTGACTAGTGTCGAATCACTAAAAGTGTGCTAACTGCTAGATTGCATATTTTCACTCAGAACAGGTTCCTCTGGAACAAATTGTGTTGGAACAATCGTTTTTTGCTCCACAACCTCATAATTAGGCTCAGGTATGGTTTCTTCTGTAACTTGGGGGTTCCTATTAGCGGTCACCCTTCTCTTTTTCGAACTTCTTTTGATAGCAATGCTTCTTCTCTTAGGGGCTCGCTTAGGCATCTGTTTCATTCTTATAACCCTAATGGTTTTCCTGAGCTATTCTAATAGTTTATGAAACTTCATTCGTTCCCTGCAAAGCTTCTCAATCTCAATTGTTTTCCTCCTCTTTCTTAATGGAACAACCGCTCCTTTATCTGAACCCGTTTGCTCAGCAGAGTTTTGGCCTGTATCAGCCGTGCCTTCAGTAAAATTCTCTTCTTGTTCTTCTCCTTGAGGCTCTTCTTCTACATCCATACGCCCTTGGCTAAATTCTCCAGGAATCATATTCTCAGTTAACTCTGCAGTCTCCTGGGGGCTTCCAGCTTCAGTGTTCTCTTTCTCCTATTCACACCTCTCAGGAGAAGCAACCCTAGCTTCGCTAGGGTTTGCTGTTTCATTCAATTTTTCTCTAGCTGTTTCTTTATCAATAGCAGAGTACTCTGGTAGTTGATTAATGTCTATATTGAGGTCCAAAGGGCTATGAGTCCGTGCATAATCACTCATATTGGCCAAAATCTGGGCCATTTGGTCTTCCTGTAAAGGGCTTACGATAACATTTTCGGGAGGCTCTGTTTCATCCTTATTGCTGCTATGATTGTCCTCATCCTCCTCACAGGTGTGATAACTTCCTTCCTCCTCATCTGAATACCAAATTTCTCCTTCAACTTCTTCTTCCTTAGTATTTCCTTCAATTTCTTCTTCCTCATTATCTCCTTCCTCTGCACTGGATTTTTTTTCACTACCGGTATGGCGACTTATTTCCTCTTCGTCCGAGTAGTGAATTTATCCTTCCAATTGTTCTTCCTCATCAGTACGAGGGCTTACTCCCTCCAATTTTTATTCCTCATCAGTACGAGGGCTTACTCCCTCCAATTGTTATTCCTCATCAGTACGAGGGCTTACTCCCTCCAATTGTGGAGGTTGTTCCTCCTCTGAGCTGTGCAATTCCAGGGGTTGGCTGCTACTTCCGAGAAGTCCTTCCACCATCCTCCTACTTCGTTTCAATCGGAGGGACTGTCTGTAATTAGAAGGCTTAGCTATTGAGCTGCCCATCCTCTTCCATTTTGGAGAGGGTAGAGCTAACCCTCCGTCAATGGAAAATATTAATTCTTCCCAGCTGGTCTGTTGCTGGGCGAGGCTACGACTCACTATTAATCGAATTAGACAATGGTGGCTGACCACCATATCTGCATGCTATGATTTTCTTATACCACGAGCAGTATCATGCAACAAAGAATTTAAAAATGTAGGCAAATTCATGGTGCATTTATATTTTAATACAGCTAGTAGCTTAAGGTGGCGAGGTCTTACCACATCCTTTCTTCCGTCACACGTTATGTAAGCCTGCACAATCTTGGCCAACTCTGTCCATGGTTCTCCTAATGATGCTGGCTAGACTCCTTTACCTTTGATAACTAACGTCTGTCCATCATATTGAAAAATCTTCATGGCTTCTCGAATCCTAATCTTCTTCTGAGTCCAAATAGTCCCTTGCACGGGAATTCCAGACACTTCTGCAATTATCTCGTTGGATACAGTTATCTGCCTTCCTCTGACCATGGAGGATCCTTCCTGCAGGTTCAATAAAAATTTGGTGGCCACTGCTTCATGGGGTTACTGCATTCTCATGAAATATGTAATCCACCTGTCTTTCTAAAATTGCTCGTGCAGCATCAGAGACGATCAGCACCTGAGGTTCACTGTGAATTGGCCGTCCTCCCATCTCTGCGTTCTGTTAATTTCTCAACACACAGTAATCACAATGGAACAACACAACACAATTCGTTGAAAATTTGTTATTTCCTAAAATGCAGAGATTTAGTTCATATACCAGTAAAGAAATCTCGGGGTTTGATCTGCATGTAGACATCCACGCCCCCCGAATGAATGAAAGGTCATCCTTGACCATCAATTGAGAGAAGCAAGTGTGGCACAGCGACAGTACAACAGTAAAAAGCAGGCGTAATTATGATACATTCAATCAAATTATAGCAATTACTGAAATCAATGCATGTGATGAATCGGTAATGAATAGAAAATCGTTTTGTAATGATTCAAATACGAGGAGAAGGGACAGCGTAAGATAGACATAAGTACAATTTAATTATTTACCATTTCGAACTAATATGATCGATTTGTAATGATTTTCATGTATAATAGGTTCGGAGGTAAAGTTAAAGGATTCATATTTTAATTTGACATTTAAATAGAGATATAGGAAAAGGGTTAAATATAACTATTGATGTGTATAAATGTGACTTCAATACCATCAGCAGAGCTCTATTTCCCACAGGTGTCCATAACCTTGACAGAGTTTCTTTCTTACCCACGGAACCATTGTCCTTTATTTATACTGAGGAAGTGATTTTTGTTGAATATTATGATGGAGGCCATTGTGCTGGCTTGGTGACCAGATAAACCACAATGCCATTCACCGGGAAGAAGTGAAAGGTGGGCAGGCCGGCTCGTGATGAGACATCCTGTTCCAAGGGCTTCTTGATTTTTTCAATTGTCTTATTGGACCATTTCCCTGGTTTGGTGGCCATGATGGGAATGCCACTTCACTGCCTTCCCTATGATCACGGTAGGCTGGCTCTTGATGAGACCCCCTATCCTCCATCTGCAAAATCATTATTAATAAAATATGTAAATATTTTTTTCTTTTTCATACAACACTTTTCCTCATTTATTCATAAGGGATGGCTCAACACTCCTTAAGAGTAGGGATGGTGGAAGAAGTTTGAACATCTCAATAGAAAAAAATATGCCCTTATTCCTATTCCATAGATAAACATCAAAGAAAATTATAACATATGGGAAAGAGCCAATCATGATAGAAATAATCAATCAGATTAATTCAATGGTAATAAAATAGCAAAGTTATGTTATTGATCATGCCCCTTTTCCTTTTTTTCTTATCATTACTAGAAAATTTCCTTAAAAAAATGACGATTTCTTTTGATTTGCTGATTACAATAAGCTTTAATTTGTATGATTGTATATAAATGATATATTTGTCTTTAGAAAAGTGATCAAAAATTCAAAATGCTGGCTTAAAACAAAAAAAGCAATCCACTCAAAAAAGTGTTGTTCCTTTAAAAATAACAACAAAAACAATCTGCGGAACTGTCGTTCCTTTCAAAAGGAACATAAAAAAAAATACTCTGCAGAAGTGTTGTTCCTTTAGAAAGGAACAACAAAACAAACGAAATAAACATAATTTTTCTCTTTTTTTCTCTTTTAAAGAAACCGAATTTCATGAAACAAACGATGAAGAAATAAAGAAGTAATATTAATATAATGTTTAAAAAAACAAGTTCCATAAAAAAACAATCAAGAAACGGAAAAATGCTTTATGTACAAAATTAAAAAAGAAATTATTTATCAAACTGGTGCCAAGGAGGAGTTCTCCCCTTCAGCGAGAATTTCCATGGTAGAATCTTCCCGTAACTGTTGGTAAAAGGATTCCCGGGTAAACGGTTTATGATACAATCGTACTCGATGACCGTTTACCTTAAAGGAATGTCCAGATCCATCAATGGTAACTAATGTAACAGTGCCATTATCATGCACTTTTTGTATTTCATAGGGTCCAAGCCATTGTGTCTGGAGTTTTCCTGGGAAATCCTGAAACCTAGAATCATATAGGAGTGCCCAGTCTCCTTCGTGGAAGATCTTTTCTTTGATATGGGCGTCATGCCATTTGGCTCTTTGTTGCTGAATTAATGCTGTGTGCTGAAGAGCAGAGACCCTAATTTCATCTAACTCATTAATTTGCTGCAGTATTTTAGCCTGGGATTCATTCAAATTTAGACCCACCTTTTGAGCTGTTCTTAATGTTTGAATTTTGAATTCGATAGGAAAGATGGGTTCTTTTCCAAATACCAATTGGTATGGCGAATATCCTGTGGTAGGTCTCCACATTGTTCGATATGCCCACAATGCTTCTGGCAATCTGTAGGCCCAATCTCTTCTATGAGAGGCAACGGTTTTTGTTAATATAGATTCGATTACTTTGTTCGTGCTCTCTACTTGGCCATTGGCCTGTGGGTGATATAGAGTTGTAATATTGTGCTGAATGTGGTAGTTTTGCAATATTTCAGCTAATTTATTACCTACAAATTGTGGTTCTCCATCTGTGATTATGTCCCTTGGGAGGCCATAGCGCACAAAGATTTGGAAAAGAAACTATATTATAGTGTCCTTTGTAGCCTTTGAAAGAGCTTCTACTTCAACCCATTTGGTGACATACTCAGTTGCAACTAGGATATATGTTTTTTGGTTTGATGGGGGGCTAATAGGACCAACAAAGTCAAGGGACCAACGTTCAAACAGTTCAATCACTAGTTGAGGGTTCAAAGGCATTTCATTAGACTGCCCAGGGCGAGCTGTCCTTTGGCAGCTATCATAGGCCTGAACGATTTTTTTAGCATCTTTAAAGATAGTAGGCCAATAATAGCCTGTTCGCAAAACTTTATGGGCAGTTCTACGATCTGCAAAATGTCCACCACACTATCCATCATGGCATGCTTTCAAGATGTCAAATACCTCATCCTCCCTAACACATCTCCTTATTTGCATATCTGCACCTGTATGAAATAGGTAGCCTCCAATCCAGGAGAAGCGGGTACTACAGTGTATTATTTGCTTACGTTCATTAAGGGATATATGTTTAGGTAATTTACCTATTGCCAAATAGTTTGCTATATCAGCATACCACGATGTTCTGATAGTAACAATGAAGATATGTTCATCCGGGAAGTGGTCTTCAACTGCTTCTGTATCTGTTGGCTTTGGCATTCTTGACAAGAAGTTAGCTACAAGGTTCTCTTTCCCAGGTCGATCTCTAATTGTGATATCAAATTCCTGTAGTAAAATCAACCATCTTGTCACTCTTCCATTTGTAACAGGTTTATTTGCTAAAAATTTAATGGCAGTGATCAATATATAGTACTACAATATACCTAGTTATATAATGTCTAAATTTGTTTATAGCATGAACTACAGCTAAAAATTCTTTCTCAATCACAGTATAATTTAATTCAGCAGGGGATAGATTTTTGCTAATATAGTAACTTTCATATGGCTTCTTGTATTTCTCCTGCCCAATTACTGCTACAATTTCTGTGTCTGAGGCATCGGATGAAATTTGGAACGGCAAATTCCAATTTGGGCCCCTCAGCACTGGGGCTGTTGAAACAAGATTTTTTAGATCATTAAAAGCATTGTCACATTTATCTGTCCAAATGAAATCAACATTTCCAGATAGTGCATATAAAGGTGCAGCTATTCTAGAATAATGTTCTATAAATCTTCTATAGTAACCAAAAAATCCAAGAAAGCTACGTACCTCTGTTTGTGTAGTGGCTGTAGGAATTAACAAGATTATTTGAATTTTAGCTAGGTCAACTTGAATTCCAACTGCTGAAATATAATGCCCTAAGATAACTCTTTCAGTCATCATCATAAGACACTTTTCATGGCTTAAGCAAAGCCTAGTGTCAATACATCTTTGCAATACCTTTTCTAGGTTTTCCAATGCAGGCTCAAATTCATCCCCATAGGGTGTGAAATCATCCATATATACTTCGAGGCCTTCATTTATTAAGTCTGCAAAGATGATGAGAATTTCCCTTTGGAATGTAGCAGGGGCATTGCATAGGCCAAAACATAGGACTTGGTAGGAAAATGTCCCCCATGGACAAGTAAAAGTAGTTTTATCTTGGTCTTCAGGGGCAATCTGTATTTCGTTGTACCCACTGAAGCCATCGAGGAAAGAAAATAATTTCTTCCCTGCCAATGTGTCTAATACCTGGTCAATGAAAGGAAGGGGAAAGTGGTCTTTCTGTGTTGCCTTATTAATTTCATGGTAATCTACACATATCCTCCACTTTCCGTTCTTTTTTGGTACTATCACTAATGGAGAGACCCACTTGCTATCAGATATTGGGTAGATGAAATTAACATCTAATAGTTTTTGTAATTCAGCTTTCACAATATCTTTAAGGTGAGGATTTAGTCTCCTTTGAGGTTGGTGAATGGGTCTTGCATCTTTTTCAATGTAAATTTGGTGAGTACATAATTGAGGATCAATTCCTTTCATATCGGGGCAATCCCATGCAAAGGCTGCTTTGTATTTTTGTAATAATTGGACCAATTTCTCTTCTTGTTCAGCAGTGAGATTTTTATTAATGTTTAAAGTTTTTCCCACCTCAATTTCTACAACCTTGCTATTGTACACATAATTAGTAGGTATTGGTTGATCAGGAATATCTTTGAAAGGATCTTCTTCTTCTTTATTATCGAATTCTGCCTTAATCATGTGACATTGCAAATGAGATCTGGTTTGTGATTTATTGATAAAATTGTTAATGATATCATCCTCTATTTGATCTTTAAAATCAAGAGCATTTTCTATAGTTAGAGGTGATCTCATATTTTCCATAAGATATGATGTAGGTGGTTTTCTTGTTTTGATTATTGATAGACTTGGCTGGGCTGGGGGATATAGGGCTAGATTCTTGACATAATTTCCCCTTGTAATTGTCATGTTGCCTTGTCGGCATCCAATATAAGCATCGGAAGTTGCCAACCAAGGTCTACCTAGGATTAACGGGTGTCCATCTAGTCGATTATTTGGATTGATAACCAGGAAGTCAGCAGGGTACTCCCAGGAATCTATAGATACCATTACATCTTGTAGTATACCCTCTGGTTTGAATACTGATCGGTCAGCCAATTCCAACAAGGTTGTTGTTGGTTATAGTGATGTAATGCCAAGTTTTTGACAGGTGGTGGTTGTCAAAATATTGATTGCTGCTCCCAAATCAACTAAGGCATTTGGAAATGATTTCCCATTGATCTGTATTGTCACTATAGGATTTCCTGGGTCTTCATATTTGATGGGTGTTTCTATTCCTGATAATAAGTCAGATAAGGTACCGAATATTTGGACAGTAGGATTGGTTGTTGTTCTCCTCTTTGGCTTCTTTATGCATAAATCCTTAATGGTTTTTGCATATATAGGAATGTCTTGAATAGCTTGGAGGGGAGGGATTTTTATATACAAATTTTTAAATTCTCCCAGAAGATCAAAATTAGGTTTTTCTAATGGATGAAGTATAATTAATCGTTCTGGGAATGGTGGAGAGGAAGTTGTTACTTGTTGTTGACTTCGTTGTTGATTTTGTTGTTGAACTTCCTTCTCACTTTGTACTGTTTGTTCTACAGGTAACGGATCTTCAATGTGGACATCATTATTTCTCTTTGTTTCCACTATGCGCCCAGACCTTAATTGAATATCATTGCACTCCCTCAGTTCAGTTTCTACTTCTGGGGGTTCCATTATTTGGACAGACTGAACTGGCCTGTTTTTTGGGTTTGGGTTGGGTTGGGCTGGGAGTTGTGGTCTTAAATTGGTCTGGGGGTTTGTATAAGGAGCTGGCAGTGTAGGTTAAGAGAGAGGAATTGATCCAGCTAGCTGATTTGTAGGTTTTTTCCAGTTTGACTGCTAGGCCTGACTCTGGGAAGTAGAGGGGGACCATTTTGTAGGCCAGAAAGGTGGGTAGAAAGGAAAGGTAGGCCAACTATTTGGTTTGTTTGATTTGGCCAAGATGTGGGAGGAAATGGCTGTTGTGAAAAATTAGGGAAAGATGGTTGATTCTGCCACATCCCACTATATTGTTGAGCATTATATTGAGGAGGTTGAAAAGAAAATGGATCATTTGGCATACCTGATGGTCGCGGCTGCCATTGTCGGCGCTGATTAAGCAGACATACCACTTCTAATTCCTCTTCTGCTTCCTTATAAACTGCTTTTAGGCCAGGAAGCAAAGGACATCCCTCTGTAGGGTGATATTTCATGCAAATAGCGTAGACTTTAATCACATCCAATAGGAATTCTTTGTGGCTATGTTTCTAGGACAGAATATTGCCAAGTTTTGCTCTGCTTCTGCCTGTTTTTGTTTGGCTTGCATAATATCGAACTGCGTTGTTAGAGCCCCAAGTATGTCTGTCTTAAAGTCTTCTAGCAGATTTCCAATCTTTGCAAGAGTCACAGCTTCGTTAGAGGTCTTATTTTCCCTTGTAATTATATCACGTTCTGCTGATTTCAACCTTGTATTGCCCCTCGAACTCCTGATACACAAATCAATGATGTTAGGATAACTTTCCTGATATATATCACCTTTTCCCATAATATTCAATGTTTCAACCCATTGATCTTTCATTCCCCTAATTAATGTAATTTTCAAAACATTATCAGGTAAGGGCAAAGATGCATAAGGGGATCTCTGCAGATTGTATTGGAACCGTTCCACATACTCTTCCAAGGTCTCATTTGGTTTTGCTGTCATTTTGAATATCTCATCTTTTAATTCCCGAGACCTACAATAATCTTGATACTTATTTAAAAATGCAGCCTTCATATGATCCCAATCAGTTATGACACCCCCACCTAATCCCATAAACCATCGTAAGGCTGCCCCTTTTAATATAGAAGGGAATAGTTTTAGTTTTTGGGCATCGGTGCTGGAATCGTATCCTCTGCACAGCACATCGAATTCAAACAAAAACGCATTTGGGTCCTCTGATGTTAAGCCATGAAATGTGGGAATATGTTGAAGGGGGATAGCTTTCATGGGTGCATTGACTGCAATATCTACTATAGGATATTGCAGCGTAGAGGTTTACTGGGGTGCCTGCTGATTCTGATTTTGGTTCTAAGCCATTTGATCAAAGATATGCCAATATCCCTCTGGGATTTCCAAGGAATTTCTAGGTTGACGAGCAGGGGCAGGAATGGATTTGACAACACTTCCTTTGTCTGGGATAATAAGTATTTCCTATTGACCTAATGTTTGAGGTGGTTCAAGACCTTGGTTCTGAATAATTTGAACAACACTTCCCTTATCTGGGCTGCTCATTGTTTGGGAAGTTTCAATAGGAGATTTCAAGTCTGTGGTTTCTCCCGTTTCCCCTTCTCCTTCTCGGAGATTGCTAGAGTTCCCTTCTTGAAGGAAACTTATGCAAGGATTCTCAATTTCTTAGGAATCTTGCTCAATTCCCTCTGTTTGACTGTGTATCTCAGCAAAGGCTTCATATGGTGACTCTGTAGCCTGAAGGGAACTAGTAGGATGTCTAGAAGTAGTTATTTTAAATCCTATTAATGGCTAAGATTCAGTTCTTTTAAGGATTTCATCAATAAAGGTTGCGCGCCCAAGGGTCACCGGTCCCTTAGGTTTTTCAGTTTTAGGAGGAATTTTGTTTCACTTAGTTGGTTTATTCATTCAAAGAAACAAACCTTCATTGCTACCTAAAGAAAGAAGCTTACCTACTTCTGCTGTGAAGCGGGCTATGAGCAAGTGTGTTTCTTGCCCAGTGCGCAGGTTCTTACCTTCCATCTTTAATACCCAATTCTCCGCAAGCAGAAGAAAATCAGTTGTGCATTACTCCTTTAAAATGGCATACACTCTCCTCAGCAATGGTGCCAAAATGTTGGGTCATAAAAAGGTATCTTTTGAACACCTAATTAGCCTACATTAATCATCAATCTGGGAGCGAATTTTTATTTCAAGAGTGTACTCTGTCTGAGGCTGGAATTGTCTAAGAGCAATGCTGTGAAGATGTAGTACATAATAACAAATGCAAAAGTAACAGATGCTTGGAAAGACCTAATTACAGCGACATGAATGGAAAAACTACTTCAATCTTGCAGAACATCGACCAGGGATGCAGTAGCAGTAACTCTTTCCATTAGAAATCGATGCAAGATGACCAATCTGGGGACTTGGAAGCAAGAGCCTCTATCCTCTACAGTTGGAGATATTAAAGCAATTGAAACAAAAGAAGATTCAATGAAAGCAACTTAAGAGAAACGTAATCTAGAAAGGAACAACAACATGTAACTATAACTCATCTGTTTGCTAATCAAAGGCTATGAATAAACAATGAACAGAAATGGAACAACAACGTAAAATGAACATCAATTACGATTCTAACATATTCAAGCAATTAGATTTCCATGCTTCAATCCCGTCGACAGCTTCTTACCACGCAACAATCAATTATAACAAATTATAAACTAATGGAACAACAACTCAAATTAGATATAGGTCAGCAAAGCTTTATAATAACAATAAGATAATCGAACAGTGAACGTGCTTCTTGTAAAGAATGAAATAGAAATGACTCTGTATTTGATCCAACAACAATAAACCAATTCTGTAATTGAAACAAACATTAAACACTCTTCACACGACAGTAAACAAGGATTAAAATACAAACATCGAAGTGATAACACCAGAGCCGGGCCCTTAGTGCCAGTGAAATACTGCTAGGCTAATTCAGAACTGTAGAAGGTAGATAAAACATGTGTCTTATATTAAACCAACATGAAGCATTACAGAGAAGTTTCTCTCAAAACCGAGAGTTAATAAAACATTGTATTACAGAGGAAATGTAAAGTCTTTCGACTAACTCCTAACTTCAACAACAACCGTCCCTTTGTCACTAAAGGAAATGGCTTTATATATCAAATCTCGACGTACCAATCAAGGAATAAGATGAGTTTGAATAGCGATCCCTCAGGATTGAAATATCCTGAGGGATTCGCTCCTCTACGTTTAGTCATCATCCTATTTACTTTGACTGAGGCCGAGCTGTCCCCTACCTTTTCTGGGCTATTCGTTCAGATCTCCTTGCCTTTGGCTGGATATGGTTCAATGATGATGGAGTAGCAGTTAGATTATTCTCAACCCCACCTTTGGTACAACTTTTCACCTCTTCGAATTCCTGTTTGTCAATCAAAAAGTAGCCTTTAGTCATCTTTTCGTACTAAACATAAACCTTTCCAATTCTACTGTAATTCTTATGATAAATTACCTTTCCAAGGAAAACAAGAGTATATCTATGGTAAAATAATGAGTAAATACATAGTAATTTCATACCTCTTTCACTTCCCAACAACAGGAGCATCCCATTTATCATCAGAAGAAGATTCAGGTAACAATGTACAAATATCAGAGGTAAGCCTCAACGATGTGCAATCTCAATACACTGATCTCATATTTTATTTGAAAAATGGATATTCCCCAATCCAACTCAATTATAAAATGAAACATGATTTAATATTAAAGGCCAAGAAATATGAATTAATCAAATATGTATTTTTTAGAATAAAATTTAATAATGAACTACTAAGATGCTTAGAAAAATTTGAAGTAAAGAAAGTCTTGCAGGAACTCCATGATGGACCAGCTGGATGACATTTTGGGGGAAACACAACAACACACAAAATCCTTCATGTAGGTTACTATTGGCCTACATTTTTCAAATATTCTCATGAATATGAAAGAAAATGAAAAGTGTGTCAAAGTGCATCTGGAAGACAAAGGAATCCAACCTTCCCATTACAACCAGTTAATATCGAACAAGGATTTGCACAATGGGGATTAGATATAATCAGTGAGATGGTTCCTAACTCTTCCAAAAAACATAGATATATTCTCACAGCTACAGATTAATTTACTAAACGGGTGGAATAAACTCCACTAAAGGTAGCCAACTCTGAGAATATCATTAATTTCATTGACCAATATATCATAACTAGATTTGGATTACCTACTGCTTTAATGTTTGATAATGCATATTACTTCTCAGGAATTGCTATGATGGTATTTGCAATCAAAAGAGGTTTTAAACTTAATTATTCTGCAAATTATTACCCGCAAGGAAATGGTTTAGCAGAGTCCACAAAAAAATCTTATTATAATAATCAAACAAATTGTTGATCAAAACCAACGAAATTGGAACAATTCATTAATATTTTCTCTTTGGGCAGATCGAATAACTTAGAAAGCTTCGATTGGCACCCCTCCATTCAATCTTGTTTATGGAAAATAAGTCATTCTTCCTACCACCGTAGTTATTCCTTCCCTTGCCTTAGTTCAATTCATTGATGAATCTCCTTATTCTTCATTACAACTAAGACAATTTCAAATTCTTAAGCTAGAAGAAGAAAGAGAAAAAGCTAAGCATACTCATGCACATCATCAACAGATAGTAAAAATTTCATTTGATTCAACTTATGTTACTCCAAAAAACTTTCAAATTGGTGATCTGGTATTGAAATGGGACAATGCGCATGAGGAAAAAGGTAAACACACTAAGTTTCAAAAACTCTGGCTAGGTCCATTTCAAATAATTGAAGAAATAAGCCCATCAAAATTCTTATTGCAAGATCTATCATGTAAAAGAGATTATTTGCCTTTTAATGGGATGATTTTGAAAAGATACTTTTCATAGGAGGTAACCCCTTCTATTCCCTGTATACTAGTGTCTTTTTCTTTTCCTTAGGAAACTAAATGTTTAGTAGCATGAATTTTTGGCTTTTCAAATAAACATCTCAGATTATCCTTTTTTATTTATCGCTTATAGAAATAAAATATGTTAAGGAAACAATCAAAATATTTGAAAGACAAATAGATTTTATTTTCCCTGAAAAATGCAATTTCACTGAAGTTATTTATTCTCTGATGAACTCTCATATTTATATAGCATGATTATTCTATTATCAGTCAAGAAAATAATTTTTAAAATAGTAAATATTCTTTTACAGAAAAGCAATCTAAAACTCAACATTATCATCCAGAAATCCTGAAAAGGACCAATGATTCACCCCATCTGGGAAAAATGATTAATTTTTAGAAAAATTCAAAAAATATTATACTAGAAAATCTTAAAATATAACAAGTCTCATGACGAGCTTGTTTACCATGTTCATAGGGAAATAGTTAAACTGACATTACCAATACTACCTACCAAAATAAGGTAATGACTTGAGATTATATCAAGAGGACATGGGGTCTCATAAAGAGCCAACTTGATCAATTTAATTACAAATAGTGAATGGAATTGTAATTATTTGGTTACCAAGCCAAGACAATGGCTTTTAAGTAAATAAAAATAAAATACAAAAAAGAAAATAAATTTTCAAAAAAGATCAAGTGTATAAGGTCGGAATTTATTTTTGGAAATTGTAAGAAACACTGGATGGGACAATGAATCATTGTTGGGTAAAAGGTAACCTTGACAAGAGCTTAAATTGCCTATTGGATCAGAGGCTCTACATGTGATAAAAGAGTAAATATTTATAAAGCTTATCTGTGAGAGCCGCTTGCTTTATCTTTTTAAACTGAGTAAAGACTGGTATAGATTCTCATACTTATATTTTTAAAAAGAGGAATGCTTTTGAGTTATAATTAATAGAAATTTCATTGCTTAGTAAGATATTATTTGTTTGAAATTCATTCCTGCAACTATTTTTATTTCAAAAAAGTTTTAGAAATTTCAAAAAGTTAGTTAGAGATAGCTAGTTCTCCCAAGTGAATCGCCAATTGCTGTGCTATACAACAACCCCCATTTATTTTAATATATGGGACCCTTTTAAAAATAATTAGGAAATTCATTTCATTTATTTTTTAGCTTAAGTAAAAAAACTTTAGGAAATAAAGTTTCTCTTTCTTTTCCACTTTCATTCCTTAGTGTGCATCGCAATTTTCCTAACTTACAAACCTAAATGACTTAAAAATCCACTAAGTCATGCAGGCTGCGATATGTACTAAGTTCTTTTCAAAGCATATCAAAATCTTATTGAAAACACTTTAATCACCGTTATAAACCAAAATTGCATCGCGCCTCATTTAAACGATCAAACTTATAAGAAATTCAGTGAAAGTTGTGATTATGCGGACCCGATGAGCCAATAAAGAAATAAACATAAAGTTCCAAAGTCCGATAAAGCGCAGTTGCTTGAATTATTAAATGTGCATTTGGCATTTCACAGGACATAAATAAAAGCAAACTCATTTACCGCATAAAAGTTGTGATGTGTGATTTGCGCAGATTGCATTTTGTAGAATTTATGGGTAATATCATAAATGGAAATAGTTTTGAGTTGCAATATGCGATGAATGGTAGTTAATTACTCAAGAATGTGAAATGATTCATGTTGAATAAAACTGAATATGAGATCCAATGTCTTAAATTGATCGATATATATATTTCAGTGAAGGTGTAAGAGATTTGATTTTAAATTATTATTAATGATTAATGACATTTAATAGAAATAAGGTTTTGATAGATTCATATCTACTTCGAGTGTGTTTTGAAATGATTGAACGTCGGATTTGTTTCAATTCTTTTACCCTATCTGTTCTTTGTATTTTAAATTTTTGTTCTGTTCGCTTAAAATCAGGAAACTACTTAACGAAGCAAGGAAATTAGAGATGAACAAGAAAGGCAAAGAGATTGCCCAAGTATCATCTACCGAAGACTCAGATATGTCTCCCCTATTCTTAGACACCACCTGCAACAAGGAATGTGGAAGTTCTTCATGGGAGGAAATCTATCAGTTTTTCGAAAATGAAAATCCATAATAGTCATAGTTGCTACAGCAGGCGCATCGGTTCCTTTAGGCCCGACCTATTTCGACGTTGCATGTTCATTAATCCATAAGGTAGCAGCAAGGCCAAAGATTCTCCCTTATACATATATGGTTAAGTGGGTAATTGAACACTTAAATGTAGAATATATAACATTTAGGGATTCAAAGGGCGAGAATATCGGTTCGTTTAGGGCAGAAGATTTGAGTACAATGTACCACTTACCAGTCCCGCAACAGAATTATGACAAATATTTTCTTCAAAGCTTTAGAGAAAAACATCCAAACCTGATGAAAGTCATAAAGGAATGGAAGGAAGACCAAGGCAAGCTTAAATGAGATAAAATTGGTACGTACCTAATAGCACAAATTCCTCCCCCCTACTGTTATGTTTCCGATATGTTGTGTAGATTATATGAAAAACCTGATTCCACTAGGTTTTCTGTAGATTGGGTCCCATTGATTGATGCAATCGTCAATTCCTTAATTTTGAATTGGGAAAATATCCTATCTAATAATTTAGCTAGAAACATCATGGATTATAGGAGTAAAAGAAGTGCTTTAGCTAGAGAAATACCCCCCTTTTACACGAGTGCCTATGTCATGGATGAAATTTGCTTTTCCTCTAGTTTTCCTACCATGGGATGGAAATTGACAGCCCAAGAAACTACCCCAATCCACATTTACCATAGAGCCCTTTGGGATTAAGATTTCCATTTGCATTTTTACAAAATTTTCCATAGAGTCATGTTGCCTATGCACCAGATTATATTCAATGAGAAAGCCCCTAGGGTTTCCAAAGAGGCTAGTACAAACATTATGTTTGTTGCTAGATGATTCGCAGAGGAAAGTTTCACTTATGTGAGAGTTTTTGGTAGTTATACTTCTCCTCATGTCCTAAAATATTATGTTGCTTATAAGTTACTTGCAACCTACTTGTTATAAATGGTATTTCTAAATAGCTTAAAGATGCTAAGAAGGTCGTTTGGCCTAATTTTCCTTTACAGTGCGGTACTTTTGCACTTTTTGATATTGGTAATGCGTACAAGGAAGTTTTGAAAGTTAATCTACTAAATTTAGCAGTAATGCCTAATCGGCCATATGACCCCAATGATGTGATTAAAAATTACATCACAGAGCTCAAAGTAAAACCTTTTGTCAAAGAAATATATAGATTTGATGATTTCTTTCAAGGTATTGAAAATTTTTCATATACACTTAAGTTTGCATCCAGTCAACTTAATCAAGATGACTTGGAAGCCTTCCAAGCATACAAAAATAAGAGACTGGAAAGGATTCCTCTAGATTTATTGACTATTTTAAATGTCAATAGACCTACTCCAAGTATTAGCTTGGATAATGAAGTGAAAGACATGTCTGCAGATGAGTCAAGAAAATCAGAACATCAATCTCAGAATTTGGATCATTCTGAAAATGAATCCGAAAACAGAAAGGAAAACTGAGAAAAGATAATTGATCAAGTAATCCAAGATATTGAGATGCAAGAGAAATGAGGAAATAATGGAACAAAGTCAACTTCCCAAGAAGTTCAACATAGTCAAGATACACTTGATCAGTCAGAAAATTCCCAACCAAAGAATTTGAATAGTGAATGGGATGAGTTTTCTAAAGCAATAAATACTCCTAAAACATATCCCAATACTGATCAAGCTACCAGTTTTCAGACACCTGAAAATTTCCAGAAGTTAGTGGAAACTGTTACTCCACTACAACAAGTTCCAAAAACTTATGATCAAGAGATCATCTCGGCTTATCCCACAGAACAGATCATGTTACAAGTTGAAGAAATCCCTTCACTGGATGTCTTCTACAGTCCCAGTAATAAGGCTATAGTAAAGATAACAAAACGGAGAAGAATTGATGATACAATCACAAACCTCACAAATGAATCTGTTGAGGTTTTTTGGAAGAATCCTCTAGCTAATCCTATTGAACATTTAACAAAACTATCATAGTTTGTAGGGGCATATGCTACTACTACTGTTGATAAATCTAATGAATTTAAAATGTTACTGAAGTAGAGACAAGGCAAAATACAAGAATTAGAGATATTGTTAAATCAAGAAAATTCTAACTCCAACGAGAAAATGAAATTGAAAATGTCCCAATTTCATAAGGATTTCAAAAGTCTTAATTTACAGCATCAAGTACAACTCACTGAGAAGAAAACACAACTGGAAGCAGCAATGAACATATTACAAAGCCAACCACAGTTAGAGGAGTTCATGAAGGAAGCATTGGATGGGAATGATATGTTAAAGAAACAACAAGAAATATTTTTCCGACAATCTTCTATTACTGGCTCTTAATGTGACTCAAGTGAAATATTGATCCAACAATTAGCTATCTAGAAACTTGAATGTAAGAAGATCGAAAAAAAAAATCAATGAATACATTCAATGGCAAGCATCAGACTCAAGCAAGGAAGTTGATCTACCCTGGATAGAAAAATCCCACAAGAAGATCTTATTTAAGGATTTGGAAGCACAGATAAAGAAAGCAGAGAAAGAAGCAACGAAAGCATCAAAGATGACAAAGGAAATTACTGAATCTGTATGTGAATAGCTGTTGAAAGCAGAACTTATCAAAGAGTGCATGTTTGAAGTGCTCTCAGAAGTCAGATGGCTGGAAACATAGTGGAAACAAAAGGAATAAATGCAGGCTGAAACAATTAAAAAGGTAAATAAGTTTGATCAAGAAAATTATTGAAATTTTTTGATTAAACCTTATCATCAGTACCAGACCCTACAATCTTTAACAAATTCGACAAGAAGATCACAACCAACACTCTCAAATGCGGTATTCAAGGGATGGGTTAGATCGAGGATTTCACAACTAGCTTAACTCAAGCCCATGATAGATGTTTTTTGACTTCAAGATCAAATCCAAAAGAAAGTTCAGAATTCATAAGCCATATTGTTAGTTTATTTTCCTAGATTGTAGTCAAATATAGTCTTATGAGGATGGTTGTTTGAAACCTCCTCTATTTTTATGTAATAATATATTTTTAAAATATAGTTAGTTTAGTATTTAAACCCCTCTCATGCATTTAGAGAAGGGTCCAGAAATTTGTCAAAAACATTGGCAAAGAATACACTATTGTAATTTTATGAATGCTTTGATGAATTAATGGAACACAATCTATTATATTTTGACATTTGAAGTTTTTTAACTGATGTTGCACTATTGTACTTTGTAAACTGCTTTAAAGTGAAGAGGAGAAGATATCTACTGTCAGTTTACATGAGTAGAACTTCGTACATACGGTACTTCTATTCACTTGTATTAAGTCTTTATTTCTAGATTGCCAAACATATTTTTATTGCATTATATATCTGAAATGTCATTATAGATGAATGTTAAATGCACTACTGTACTAATATTTGTTTGTGATTTCTTATTAGATATATAATCACACATATGAATGCGATATATTTTTCACAATTATTCTAATCAAACTATTTTGTTAGAAGAATCATCTTATATAATTTTCATCTCTTTCGATTGTTAAATAATCTACATTACTAATAGTTGAAAGATATCTCTTTAGATCGCATAAAGGAAGAAACACCCTGAGTATATAATATAATAGATAGTTTAGATAGATGCATGTGATAGACTAGAATCATTTTCCATTGCATGTTGTATAATCAAAACACACCCAAACTCATCCTTATTGGGAAATTGGTCCCACTATCCCCAGTTGTTGCAGCGAATTCCAAGGCCTCAACAGAGACATAGAGGAAGATTGTGACCACATATCTATAATATTATGGGTGTTATGAATGTAAGTTGAAGTATTCATATTTGTTTACATATAGCTTGGAGAAGAGGATAATTCCTCATTATAGAGTGATATAGGTTTTAATTCCATGCAATTACAAGATTTGAAAAGAAATGTATCGATTTCAGACATTACTTCTTTGAAAAATAAATATTTCATAGAGAAATATGTTAATAAGAAGTTGAATCCTTGGATCTGTCAGATATTTAATTTTGGAAATAAAGAGGATATAAGATACAAAATAACACAAATAATTAACACACGAAACACACAAGCTACGACTCTTCTATTGATCACACAAACTTCAATCTTGACACAATGAACCCGGTGAAGGGTATTCAACTAACGCCTCTCCTAATATAACTTGACATGCACGCACTTACCAAATTCATCTATCAATTATCTCGACTTGACTCAACTCTCACTTAACTGACTCTCTAAATATAGTTAAATCTCCATGCGGGAGTCAATTAGCTACTTTAACGCTCCCCCTCAATTATGACCGGTAAACTAGAACATAACTCATGACAAATAAAACATGTCTATTGGTCTATGTCTCAGCTAGGCTTACAAAACTCAAGTTTCTTTTGTGAAACTAAAAAACATATTTTGCTAATGACTTAGTAAATATATCAGCCAATTGATCACTAGATTTACAAAGCTTCGAGTGAAATTCTGCATTGCGCACAAGTTCTCTAATAAAGTGATATCTAGTATCAATATTATTGATCTTTGATGAAACACACTATTCTTGGATAGTGCAATCGCTGAGGTGTTTTCAAAATATATTTTTGTTTATCATTGTTGTTTCTACTTGAGTCCATCCAATACTCTTCTTAACCATACTTCTTGACATGTTGATGATGTTGATGATACATATCCTGCTTTTGTTGATGATAGTGTCACAATAGGATGCTTCTTAGATTCCCATGAAATCACACTAGAACCAAGTTGGAACACATAAACCGAAGTGCTCTTCCTATCATCCAAACTACCTCAAAAATCACTATTTGTAAATCCAATCAATTATTTATGTTTTGTACTTGCATACATTATGTCACCATCTCTAGTTCCTTTGATGTATCTTAGAATTCTTTTTTCTGCATTCCAATGTGTGTATTTTGGAGTCTCCATAAATCTGGAAATCAAACTCACTCCTTGCATAATATCGGGTCTTGTAGCTGTGAGATACATGAGGCTACAAACCAATATTTTGAATAGACTTGGATTGACATCTGATCCTTCATCATGCTTTATTAACTTTGTACCTGTTGCAACTAGTATAGGGACAGGTTTGCAATTTCCATCCTGAATATTTTCAGAAAATATCTAGCGTACTTATTTTGGGAAATAAAAATTCCTTTTCATATTTCTCAACTTCTATGCCAAGAAAATATTTCATGGGACCAAGATCTGTCATCTCAAATTCTTTCATCGTGGCTGCTTTAAATTCATCTAGCTCAATATCACCTATAAAAATCATGTCATCAACATAGAAGCAAACAATCAAAATTTGTACATGCCCATTTACATTTGTGTACAAGGTAGGCTCAATGTTGCTTCTGAAAAATCCATTCTTAATCATGTAGTTTTTGATTGTGCTATACGATGCTCTAGGTGGTTGCTTAAATCCATAGAGCACTTTATTCAACCTGTAAAATTTATCTTCTTTACCTTCAAATTTATAACTTGGTGGTTGTTGCACATAAATTTCTTCTTCTAGAATACCATTCAAGAATGTTGATTTCACATTCATCTGATATACTTTCCACTTGTTCTGATTCGATGTGGCTAGAACTGCTCTTACAGTATATCTCACTACCGGAGCAAACGTTTCTCCAAATTCTATTCTAGGTTGATGTGAGAATCCTTTTGCTACAAGTATTGTTTTAAATATGTCAATTTCACCTTTTTTCATTCAAATTTGTCTTGTACACCCACTTCACACCAACAAGGTAAATTAACCAAATCCCATGGATCATTCTTTTCAATAGCTCCAATTTATTCATCCATGACTTGCACCCAGTTTTCATCTCTGATTGCTTCTTCAAATGAAGAAGGTTGGAATGAAAACAATGCAAGGTTTGAACTAATATCCAAATCATCTTAAATATCGTTCATAATTCTCATCTTTCTCTTACTATTGCTTGATTCATCACCTGATTGGATGCTGGGAGAATTATGGTCTGTTGATATGCTTGAAGATCCACGCTTCTTAGAAAATTTTGGAGTCCTTGTTGGTGTGACTATGTTTGGTGTCTTCTCTTTTGATTCTTGTTGCTCCTCTTCTGCCACATCATCCTCTTCCATCAATGGCGCTTGTGCATCAAATATTTCTTCTACAACCCCATTCCATGACTCTTGTTCTTTGAAGATAACATATCTGTTGATTATGTTCTTCATGGTGGAAGGGTTATAAAATTTGTAATATTTTGACTGCTCAATATAACAAGTAAATATGCATTTTTCATTTTTATCATCCAATTTGCCTCTTATCTGCTTAGGGTCATGTGCATAGAATACACATCCAAAAAATATCAGATGAGATACGTTGCAAAACATACTTGACTATGCTTCTTCTAGTGCTCTGTTCATCACACTCTTTATAGGTGATATGTTTATCACATAAACAACACATGAAACTGCTTCTGCAAATACTCATTAGACAAGTTTCTTCCTTTCAACATGCTCCTTGTCATGTTCATAATTTGTTTTTTCTTCTCTCTTCTACACAATTTTTTTCTTGAGGGGTCATGACCCAAGTTCAGATTTTATGGATAAACCAACAAACCCTCCAACTACTGGCCCTTTCGGCAATGACCTGCTTGCACAGATAAAAGTCTCACCCGAAGAAATATGGGGGGGTGCTAGAACCAGGTTTCTGCACCCTAAGGGAGGAGATAATGAAATGGCTCTAAGAAAATCGAATGCAGACTTATATCAATCATAAATAGACATGCGCAACAAAACAAGGCAGAGTCACAGAATGTGCGCAATCCTTAACAGAATAGGACAGGGTCACAAATCACTTCAGTGCAAAGAAAGCATAATAGAACTAGATCCAAATCTAAACAATTTGCAATTACTTAAGAAGATTAATCAACCATCAGTATATATACATAACCATAACATATTTCCTTTCACAATGGTAAATAAGCAACAAAAAAAAGTGTGATATGAACATAATAGAAAAAGTAAATAAATCATATCCATTACATAGTAAGTTCACCAAAATATGTCCTTTGTATTAATTCAAATCCTTTCAGTACATATCATACTTTCCATTACATATAATCCTTCCACGCACACAGCTAGCGGAGTTCGCACACAACCAAGACTAGGTCTCCACGCACACAGCCAATAGGAGCCTTTCAACCCAACCTAGACAAAACCATTCACAATGTATTACAGACGCATAAAATTAGATCCAAAAAATTACATTACTTGACTAACTACTTTTGTTAGACTCAATCTATCTATTTATATTCTTTCCGCACACAGAAACTATGGTCTCAAACCATGGTTTGAGGCCCAGAGTTTACACTTAAACCCATTTACATCAAAATTAGGGACTTTGACCCACCCCAAAGCCCCTTGACTCATTCGCGCAGTGCAAATATGCAAAACTTATACAAAATTCAATCATAAATTGTGCCCCAGGGGACCCCGCTCCAATAGATCCCCAACACAAACATGTGACTCATCCCAAGTCACTGAGGCGCATGCTCCTTAATCTTCTCTTGGAGGGCACTGACAAAATATTTAATAGGGACCACTAATTCCATACTTTGCACTACTACTTATTGCAGTTGTCGTACTAACTTTTCTGTAATGGGCCCTTCAGTGGCCATCTCAATGTTGTGTTGTGTCTGCTAAATAGTCTTCAAAGTGTTATCCAGAGTTTGTGAAAGCTGAAGAACCTCCTTGGACCACGGTTGCATGTGTGCTTCCAGTAATTTTTCTTTGTGGTGCAGGTCTTAAATCTTTGTTTGTATCGTTCGGAACTCCTGCAGATGAGTGAGGCACTGAGTAAGAACCAAGGTTGGCACCACTGTTCTGATCTCTTCAAATTGTTGCTCCTTTTGATGCAATGCACCGTGCAACTGCTGAATGACTGGATGATTTTGTATTGATGTCCATACACTCATGGATTCATCTAATAGGGTGTCACACTTCGTGAATACAGCAGCAATATTGTCTTTGGATTTATTTACCTTGGATTCTCTTTGGGCGTGGACCTCTGTGGGAGTCTCAGGCTACAATTTGGTTTGCAAATATGCAATTTATTGTTCCTACTCTGTTTTGGTTGTATGTACCTCAGCGCACAAAATCTTTCAACATGGCAGCCAATCCTTTTATTTTTTCTATTGGCGCAGCTGTGGCTAGGATAGTTGGAACATCTTGACATACTTGATGGATATTTCCTCTAGTGCAGTGTGCTAGGCTTTGGTGGCGTGGAATGTTGCTTCGGCTTCTTACTGTTTTCAGTAGGCTACTTCTACTTGATTTTGAGCTTCCATGGTATGAGTGTGAGCAGTAGCCTCTCTATATTGAATTTCATCTGTGATCATTGAGTGCATCAAGTGCAGCTTCCCTACAAGTAACACATAAAGGTTAATATTTATATCACATGTTCCTCAGAATTGGGCACACCGGTCGGCGTCCACCAGAATGGTTGGTGCAGGGATTTTCACAAGGTGGGCATCCCCGGTGGCTCGTAATGTAACATCTAATGGTTGTGCACTTGTGACTGGCATGCTGGTCTGGCTCGCCTGAGCTACGCTAGCTTGTATCTAGCTCTCCTGCATCTTCATCTCTTGTATTCCACCCTGAACAAGATCCATCACAAACTTGTATTGCACCTCCATGTCAGTCCAACGATCCTTGGTCGCAGACGTGACAATGTTGGAAATTTTGTGCAGATCGTCTTCTGTCAATGTCGAGACCTCCTGCTTGGCCTCTTTGGAACCCTTTCTCTTCTTTCTTGATCCCCTAGCGACTTGAGAGCTGTGCTTGGTTACCTTAGAGGTTTTTGCTTCTGTTGTGTCCTTTGGCACAGACCCATTATTTTTTGGCTCTATGTATTTTTCAAGGTCAAATTTCTCGCCAATAGTAGTGGAAATTGCTTCTTTCTCAGTCACCTTCTCTATTGTTTTCACTGGCTGGCTTCCAATGCACTACTTCTTTGGTGTGATAGGGGTCAACCATGTGGGTGGCCATTCTGCCGTCACTCGAAGAAAATCATCCTCTATTACTAAGTATGGTAACTCGTAACACACTCCTTCCATAGTGCCGTTTGTGTGGATATGCATTTTCTGAAAGTTAGCTTTAAAGTCAGCTACCATCTTATATTGATCATATAATGTGGGTGACAGTCGCGGCTTTGACTGTATAACTTGAGACATAGTGGCATCATACAAAACCCAAATAAATTTTCTCTCCCTGGCGGGCATCAGGTTTAAGGAGTTCCATAAGGTGGCATAGCGTGTAGCCTCACAAATCTAAGGCTCGATCTACAGGAACTAGGTGTCTTTGGGGGTCTTCCATCTAATCAGCACAATCAACAATAAAATCCAAGCGTAATGAAACTGTTTGTCTTCCTCCTGGGCTTCGCAGACATTTTCGAGGAATTCCATGCACAGATAGGTAGACTAGTTGTAAATAACCCCCTTCTCACACCATCCAGCGAGAGAAATGACATGCACGAGAACCTCCTTTGGTCTGCACTTGTGCATCATCTTGCAGGCCAAGATGAGCATGCTAAATCAGATTTCTGGGTCATTTATTTCTTTGAAACAAATCTTTGGCTCTTCCACAAGACTTGATATTTCTTCCTAATCTGGTCTGCGATGGTTTTCTCTTGCGCCTTACCATCGAAATCAGTAATGGGGTCAGCACTTTTAGCAAGAAGAATTGATCCTATGGATTAATGTGGCATCAATGGGGATGCGCTCTCCCAACCACAGCGCATCATCGTGGACTAAAGCGAGAAACTACCTGATGCAGTGTCATTTATGGAGCTTCGCCGAAAATGAGGGATCTGGAGTAAGTTTAGTAGGCCTACCTTGTGCAGACCTAGCACCCATCTCTTTGGCTTGAGGCACATAATGACTCCTTCACATCAACAATGTCCCAGTTATAGAATCTGAGTTGTGGCACTTTAGCAAACATTCTCCCCTCCATTGGGATGTTTTTGGGGATTAATGGCATATGGATAATTGCTCACACCTTCTCCAAGTCCTTAGGAATTCTGACAGAAGATTTTCACGGCAAAACATAACTTGATAGCTGTGAGAATGGGGTCGTTTCGACCACATCCTCATCTCCTTCAAAAATATTTTTAGGGACCTCGGCCATAGGCCTTTTCAGCTTCTCAGCTGTAGTAGGGCGCAACTTTTGGGTCTTTTCCCTTGGATATTTTTTAGTACCAAAACATTGCCCCTTCTTAGACTTGGAGGGCGCAGGTGTTTCAGCAAATGGGACCTTAGGCACAACAGGGTCATCTCCATGGCTTGTGGTTGTCATACTTTCAAGAATAATGTAGCCCAACCCTGCTCAGCACAACGCATCCTCAAAACCCGGATCTAATCTAGACATAGACACAGAGTATGCAGTGGAAATTAGGGAGATAAAAGAAAAGAATTCACTCAGAAATAAAAGGGAACTATTGCAACCCCATAGGTCATATTTATACTTGTGGCGCATATTCAACGGCTCCTTCTGCATTAATGTGTCATCATAAATGGAAAAACGGTCTCAAATATGGAAAAATCCCTTCATTAAATGTAACCTAGATGCTCCCATAAATGGTAATAAATCTATCTTTTCCAATTTTACTATTCCAACGACTATTTTTTGACACCTCTGTGACCCAATCAACCTCCTCACGCAGCTACCGCACACGTGTCATACCTTACTACACATCTGCCATCCCATCTGCGCAAGTCTGATACTTTGACCATATAGCCATTTGATAGACACAGGGTTATCCTTATATGGCTTCAAACGACTTCCATTGATATACCAAAGAAGGTATTCATCACTTAATGTAGCCAGGTGCACTGCACCTCCATCAGTGATTTCCTTAATGACATAGGGCCCTAGCCAATGAATCTTCAATTTCCCTGGGTGTCGCGCAAACTTGTTGTCATACAGTAAAACCAAATCATCTTCCTTGAACACCTTTTTCCTGATATGCCTATCATGCCATGCTTTTTCACGCACTTTTTGAACCTACTGGTGATCATTTTCAGTAAAACGATCTTCTTCCATAGCAACCAACTGTGACAGTCAGTCTTTCAGAGAATATTCTTTAGCCATATTGGTGAATGATACAACGTACAAACTAGGAACAATGAACAACATGGGAAAGACAACTTCTTGCCCATATTCCATCCGGAAAGGTGTCCTTCGAGTCAACTTCTTGCAAGCAGTCCTATATTCCCATAGAAATTCCGGAGCTTTCTCATCCCAATCATTTTGGTTAGCATTGCACACCTTGGTTAGCGCAGTTTCTAGAATCTTATTGAAGGCTTCAACCACGTCATTTTCTTGAGGGAGATAGGGAGAGATATTTTGGTGACGTGTCTTGAATTCTGCGATCAATGCTTCAATGGTTTCATTTACAAAAAGTGTATCACGATCACTTCAATGTTTTCATTTAAAAAAAGTGTACCCCGAGTCACAATATTCTCAAATATAAACTACGCAATAGTATCATATGTACAATGCTTCATAGGCTTGGCTTCAACCCATCTGGTGACATAATCGGTCACAATGATAATGTACCATACACCACTCTTCTTTCTTGGAGGATTAATAGTTCCCACAAAATCTATAGCCCATTTCTCAAAAACTTGCAGCGCCATATGTGGATGCAAGGGAATATCGTCTCTGTGTGATGGATTTCCTCTCCTCTGACATATATCACATGCGTGGAAATATGCATAGGCATCATTGTGTAGCGTGGGCCACCATAACCCAGCTTGCAAAATCTTCTGCACAGTGGCTTTACATGCATAATGACCACCAGCAACGCTTCCATGAGCTTCATTTAGGATGGCACGTCTCTCATACTCCAGGCTGTATCTTCGCAGAACCTCATTCGCACCCATTTTGTGCAACTGTCCAACAATAATGGTGAAGTATGATGTGTGCACCACGAGTTATTTCTTCTGATGAACTGTTTATTTGGCTGTCACGCATTTGGTAGTAAAAAAATGAATGATATCAGGTAAATTCTCATCAACTACCTTTATAGCAAATAATTTCATGTCTAGAAATCCATCTTCCAAATTTGTAGGTTCCTCACCCATTTCAATGCGCGACAGATGGTCAGGCCCAACATTCAATATTCCGGGTTTTACCATAATCTCAAAATCATATTCCTAGAATAACAACAACCACCTACAGATCTTCCCCCCCAACATAGGCTTATTGACCAGGTACTTCAAAGAAGAATTATTAGTGAAATTCTTAAAGTGACCTCATAGAAAATAGTGGCAAAATTTTTGTAGTGCGTACACCATTGCGAGCCCTTCCCTTTCTGTGGTTGAGTAATTCTTCTCTACACTTGAAAGTTTTCAGCTTGCATAAGTAATAGGATGATCAATTTCAACCTCTCCCGGTTGCGCTAAGATAGTTCTGAGCACAATGCAGGAGGCATCCACATGTACACGAAATACCTTGGACCAATCTGGGAAGACCAGGATGGGCACAGTGACCATATTTTCCTTCGGCAGCTCAAAACTCTTATGATAGTCCTCATCCCAGTAGAACACTGCATCCTTCTCAAGCAACTTTTCCATGAGCGCAGTTATCAGTGCATAGCCCTGAATAAACTTCCTATAATACCTAGTATGCCCCAATATTGAGCGCAACTACTTAACATTCTCAGGTACCTCCAAAATAACTATGACTGCGATCTTTGCAGGATCCACCATCAACCCCTGCTGGCAGACAATGTGTCCCAGCAGTATCCTAAATGGTTCATAGAATATACACTTCTTCAAATTCAATGAGATTTGATACTTCCTACAAGAATCCAACATTAAGCGCAGATTTGACACATGCTTCTTTAATAACCCAAATACAATCCAATCATCAAAATATACCTCCAAAAACTTGTGGGTAAATTCTTTGAAATCATCCACTACTACGCATGAGAAAATGGCAGGAGAATTCTTCAATAAAAAAGGCATGACTGTATATTGGAAGGATCCCCATTCAGTAGAAAAGGTGGTCTTACTCCCATCTTCTAGCACAATATGGATCTGATGATATTCTGAAAACTCATCCATGAAGGAATATGCTTCTTGGCCTCCAACATTATCCAATATTTCATCAGAGAATGGAGTCGGGAATGGATCATGCACACAAGCATCATTCAGTTTGCGTAGATCCACACATATTCTAATTTATCCCTTGGTATTCTTATCTTGCACAACCATTAGACTTACTCGTTAGACTCTTCGACAGGTTCAATGATGCCTGCAACAACCATTTTGTCCAACTCTTCTTTCACCTTCTTCTTATATCTTGGGTTCAGCTCGTATGGTCATTTTTTTACTAGGTGCGCTTTAGGCTTCAACATTATTTTCATGACTCCAAGTTCCGCAATGATGCCTTTCAGCTCGGAAAAAATTCTAGGGAAGAAATATTGATATTTGGTTAGCAACTTAGCAACCTTGCCTATTGTATCATCATCCCAATAGTCTCCAATATTTTCCAAATTAGGTTGTTCTTCAGATCCAATATTCACTTGCCTGATATTTAGGGGCTTTGTCACATCTAGCAAAGTGATTGAGGGCCCAACCACTGCGCGATGTCCCTCAGATTCAAGTATCATAGTATTTCTTGGATTCTCTTCACTTTCTTCCACTGTCAGATTCCTGCAATTAACAATAGATTTCATCTGCATGTCCCAGGCTGGTGGAGCGCAGTGGATTGTAGGGTTTGTTGTATCAAAGATAAATTCTTGAATATTATGCAAATCTTGACCAACCGTATCAAATCCACTCTCAAAGCTAAATGTAATAATAAAACTCTCTGTCAGCGCAAACCATTCACTAGTGCCTCTGTGCATCTCTGTCTCCAAATACCATTCGGTAGGCACCTTCCCCAACATGTGAAAAAACATATGAACCCATTCATGTCTTGGTTCTACACCCCATACCTTATTCCATCTTACCAAATTTCTGCACAGATTCTCTTTGCTAGAGTACACATCTTCCATTTTAATGACTGGACATTCAAACGACAACCTCATCATGCATGTACATTCCTCCTAGTTTCCCATATTCTCCTTGTGAATTTCCCACCATCTTGTTGGAGTAGCGCGCAAACCATGATCCAAAGCATGGAATCTCTGTTCCTTAGGGACAATCCTTTCAAGATCCCCTATAAACATGTTTATATCATTTAATCCATCATAGTGTGGAAAATCACGTACCTCAGATGTTACACATTGTAGAGATCGGGTCACGCGATTACAACACAACGCAAATACCTCATGTAACTGGTTCTGCCAATTTTTGAGTTCTTCATTAGAGTCTGAAAAACAAGAGCCATCCTTCTCCCACTTAATATTTCCATCTAATTTTGGATTAATCCAATCTTCCTCGCGTAAGGTCAGCTTATATATTTGATCGATATCATCATCAACGCACACTGGTTCAGTATATATTTGTCCCTTTACAGGATATAGAGGAATGATTACCCTGAATCCATTGCTTTCAAATTCCATCCTCCTTTTCTTTAGATTTATAACACCTTTTGGCCTGTGACCACGCATAACATGGAGAATCGGTCCCTATAAGGAAATCACAGGGCAAAGGCGTGAATGTCTAAGGGGAAGGCCAAGTTATTCGAGCACAGGGTCGAAAGGATGCTCCACAGTCAAAGAGAAATTCAAGAGACAGAACAATAAAAGAACTTAAGGGTTCTGGAGAGGCACAAAGGGAAAATAGGTGGTCAGGATCAAAGCACAGAATTGAAGCGAAGATTAAATCGCACACTGCTCCCTGCAAGTTTTAACCTTTACATATTAAGACTTACCGAAACTTATCTTGCCGCCGATGTAACTTGGTGGGAACCATCCAACGTTTATACATCCCCCAAATCTACATGCAAACCGATGTATTCCACATTTTCCTTACCTTTCACCTTTTCGCACTTTGCAGCATCTAGCACATTGCATGTTGCATTTCACACAGTTTATAAATTACCTCTTAAGCGCCTACAAAGTGTTTTGTTTAATTTGCGATGCGGTTGGCCCCACCATAGTAGCTCTACCCCACACTTCACAATTTTTTGAAATATGTATCACATATCTTATGAAACATCATAAAACCTTTGCCTTATCGCATAAAACATTCATTGATTTATAAACTCCGCTGATTGCAGTGGGCTCCATTTATCCTTGACACATTATCCTCTATTCAGCGCAAATATCCCTTCGAACTTTTGAGCATTTACCATATTTCCGAAATGCTAAATTCTGTGATATGCCATGCGGGCGGGTCCCTCTCTCTGCACTTCGCAAGTTTTAGATTTTAACCCATGATGCTTATAAAAAAACACTAAGATTTTCAATTTGCGATGCAGTTGGTTCCACTTTCCCCTGCCACGTCACTTAATTCCTCCCTGCGCTTTTCAATTTGAATTTTTTGGTGTTTACCTCCTCCGCGCTTGTAACAAAAACTTAAATTTTGCGATCTACAGGCTGTAGTTGGCTCCCACTTTCCCTCCACGTCACTTCTCTCTCCCCACAATTCGCACATCGCACATTTTAGAGTTTACCTCCACGACTTCATGGTAAAGATTTTCGATTGCAACATGGTTTGGCCCCACCATAATACTCTCCTCACCTCCCCCCAGTTTTCCTCCATCTCCAATCACTCCCTCCTCAGCTAACAGTCCTTGTTGTATTTCGCACCCCCTGCAGTTTTCGAAATTTAACCATGTGGGGGGGGGGGGGGTCTGAAATGGGTGATATCCATTACTGATCACTCCTCCACATGTCATCCTCTCATCATTTAGCACCCCCCCCACTCTGATACTGCTTACCACTTGAGACTCCCTCCGAAATCTGGTTCCCATTTTGCAATTCAAAAATACCGCATGGGCTTTTTAGGAAGAACATGCAGTTGTGGTTTATGCGGTCTGATAAGGAGATATCTACTGAATAACCAAGTGTGCTCAATATGATAGGAATTTTCATAAGGTATTAAGTGGAAATTACCAAACTAGGGGAGTGGAGGACTACATGAAATAGAGGAATCGTAAAATGGCAGTCATCTTGTACACCTACGACCACTCCTTGCCATACCGTCTTGAAGGCTCCCATTATTAGCCTTAATGGGAGACCATGTCCTTTCTGTGTTTTGTTTAATTTTGATGATTTTGCTGGTGAAATATCAATTTCACCCCATTCTTGTTTTAATTCTCTCAGTACAGAAGTAATTTTTCAATGTATGCTCTGCAAGTTAGGTAGCATGTTTTGATTTCATAGACACGGGTCGATCATAAATGATCAAGTACCATAGACCCTCCAGGGAAACTCTATATATATTAAGTTCTAAGCTAAAATTAGGGTTCTAGAATTTTGGAATAATTTTGCTGTAGTTTTGTATGATTGTACTCCCTGTGCTCTGAGATACATATTTGGGAAAGCTGTTTGAACTTAATGTAATACAACGTTGTTATTTGGATTCCAAATGGAGCAATGAGTAGTATGTATCCGTTTTCCTCTATTATCCGTAATATATTTTTATATATAATCATCTGTCATAATATGCTACTTTGAAGGTCTGTGTAATGTAGTTGCTAGTAGTCTGCAATTTTATTCATGAATTCATGTTTGCATAATGCTCAGGTGTTAACGCTCATGTATTAAGCTTGCCTCACTCCCTTAATTTTCACTCTACAAACCTCTATTGTTTCCCATATCTCATTCATATATGCTTCCTCTTAGGCCACTAGGGGATAGATTCTTAAATCTCTTAAGCCTGTCTCTTGTGGGTTCATTCTCCATTCTTCCTCACCACCTCTACACATTTTAAAGCCTATGCTCGTTGTTTTATACTTGGCCCAACTAAAAGCCATCAGACTCAGAGCCTCCTGAGCCCTCTCACAGTTTGGGGAATTCACATGAATCAGGCTCAAATGGTCTTCTCTATTCTTGAACCACCAAAACCATTATTCTCTTGACCCATATTTTTTTAGAGTAATTTATACAATTTCCCACATTTAACCCATGATTTTAAGATGTCCTAGGCACTAGTATTTTGCAACTCAAGGCTGTCTATAGGAGCTACAATAACACCATCCATATCAATAGCCTAGTCCAACCGTAACAGCGCAAGATAAGGATCAATATCATCTACAATTTGTATGACTTCAAAGTCTTCCAAAACTTGCAACAACCTCCCTAAAGGAATTATCTTCTGCTGATTGGCCATGCACATTTGAATGGTAGACCATTCCAGCTTTGGCTCTTCCATGTGCTGCCATGTTTTCTTAGGTAGAACATTATCATTTGATCACATATCTACAATAACTTGGCCCATTTCATAAGCACCAATCTACATGGTCATACACATCTCCCTACCTGTTCTCTTCTTGTTCTTGTATATTTTGTTGACTACTCATTGTTCTACAATTGGTTGTTCCTTCTCTGCGCAATTATCTGTAAGAGCCTGCAAATTTTATACTGCATTTTTGTTGCACAGTAACTTTATACATGCTTGTAAGAATTGTTTGATCTCTTCATCTCCCCGTGCTTCCTTCATTGGTCTTCCTGATGTTGACACGCTTCCTTCTGCAAATTCTTTCTGTGCTTCAATAAAGGTATCCTTTGTGCGCCAAAGATTGAATCCATCTTTGTTTTTAGGTGCTTTACAGATCCATACATAAGTGTATGGTTGATTTCCTTTATCTTCACTGGTGGCTACACCACTCCTAGTAACCACATTCACACTGGGATATTCTTCATGGGTTTCAGCATGAACCATCTGAAGATTTTGTGTTGGAGTCTGCATCTTCTTTTCCTGTATTTTAGCAATCAATATTGGACAATCTTCTATGACATCAAGATTCATACAGTCGTGTGCATAGTGGCCAACATATCCATAGTTATAGCAAATGACTTGTGCTCTTCCTCAGCCAGTTGATCCACCTCCTCGACCTCTTCCTCTTCCTTGAAATCCTCCGCGCTTAGAAGGGGATGCTTGTTATGTAGGCTTGGCCTGCATTTATATATTTCAACTTTATCTAACATCATATCATAAGTGTGCCAATGTTGCTCATCATTCCCTAATGAAGAACATAATCTGCAAAATAATTACTTCACGTTAGGTTGATACTTTCTGATCCTTAGCCAGGAATATGTGTTGTGTAATCCAACGATTTGACATATTATGCACCATACATGACTCTTCAAGGGACTGGGACATCCAACGTTCAAATAATTTTTGAAGACAGGACATTGATCTTTATGGTGCCCAGAATCTTTACATTTTATGCACCAAACCTCTGTGCAAATCTCCTTGCCCTTGTCCTTGCAGGATTTGAATTTCTAGATGCATGGCTTTCAACTGATTCTCAATTTTTTGAGTTCCCAGCGCAACAAGTGTTGGATTAGACTCTAATTTCATAGCAACCTCCACAGCCTCAGCATGTGTGGAAATGTTTTGCTGACCTAAGGGATGGAACAGATGTTGGAGAAACATAGCAATAAACCATTTTTTATGTTGAGTATCATCAATAACAAATCCACCATATCTGATGGTGCAATTTAGTCTCTGATCGGCCTCCCATACAAATTCATTACTAACGAATCTCTTGCGTTTCCATCACCAATTGTGTGTATAACTTAGGCTTCTTAAACTGCTCTTTTAGGGCCTCTTTTATTTGTTCCAAGGTAGAATTAAGGTTTACTTGAGCATACCTGATGTACCAATCTAATACACGATCTTAGAAAGAAGTAGCTAACTACGCATTCCTAATATCAATTTTGTTAACCTGTTGAGCCTACCACATGGCTTTATCCACAAACCAGAAGTGGGAAATATGCTCATTTTTAATGCCTTTCAAATTAGGTAACTTCATTGATGCAACCATGTCTACTTCTGAGGGAGGTGGAGATGGAATGCACAGTGGAGTAGGTAATCTGTGATGTAAGTGTAGAAGTGGAGTGGATGGAGTTGGAAATAGATTCAAAGGTTTCTGGTGTGATGGGATTTCTCCTTCAGATTCATTAGAGCTACTAGTTTCTGGTTCACCTTCACTCTCAGATCTAGGCTTCAGAGGGCTATAAATAAATTTTCCAAAATATTCACGGTAAACTTTTCCACTGCGCGTAGTTGGGCCCCTTTATGGCATTTAAGAAATATGTTCACATAGACAGCCCCATTCGCATAATATCATTTTCAGCAACAATTTCAGAGAGCACGGGAACTTACCTCTAGGGCCTTTGAAAAAACTTCTTTCTGCTTCAAAATATGACAGAAATTGATCAATGGAAAATTCAGTCACAAAGCCTCCCAAGAGGCGTTTGATTCAGTGATCTACCATGCAGGTGATCTTATTATCTATCTTCTCTACTTGTTGGATCAATTCATGATTCCACTCAGTGACTGCTTCGTCCTTTATGTAGGTATTGAATTCAGCTAAGCACAACAACCACTCCTGTAGCTTGTGCACAAAGGAGCAAAAGAATATTTCATGCACTTTTGTGTAAATATATTTCTGTACCCACTATTTGTCAGATAAATTACTACTTCTATTCTCTTGGAATGTGAATTCAAGGATCTTTCTATCCATCCAATCTTGCAATTCATTTCGTGAAGGATGCCACAACATCAAATCTACCTTAAAATGATCCTAGTCCTGGCAACAGGACCATTTGTTGGCTTGAGGGGTCTTGACCGAGGTTCATATTTTATGGATAAACCAACAAACCCCCCAACTATTGTCCCTTTCAGCAATGACCTACTTGCGTAGATCCATGTCTCATCCGAAGTAGTATGGGGGGTGTTGGAACCAGGTTTCCACACCCTGAGGGAGAAAATAATGAAGTGGCCCTAAGAAAATCAAATGAAAACTTATATCAATCATAAACAGATGCGCGCAACAAAATTAGGCAGTCACATAATGCACACAATCCTTAACAGAATAGGACAAGTTTGCAAATCACTTCAGCACAGAGAAAGTATAACAGAACTAGATCCAGATCTAAAAAATGTGCAATTACTTAAGTAGATTCATCAACCATCAACATACATACATAACCATAACAGATATTCTTATGCAATGGTAAATAAGCAACAGAAAACAGTGCGATCTCAACAGAATAGAAACAGTAAATAACCCAGATCCATACCACAGTAAGTTCACCAAAATATGTCATTTGTATTAATTTAGATCCTTTCATTACATATCATATTTTCCCTTACAAATAACCCTTTTGGGCACACAACTAGCGGAGTCTGCACACAACCAGGACTAGGTCTCTGTGCACACAGCCAGCAGGAGCCTTTCAACCCAACCCAAAAAAAAACCTTCACAAAATATTACAGATGCATAAAATTAGATCCAAAACATTACATTACTTGACTAACTACTTTCCTTAGACTTGATCTATCTATTTATATTCTTTTCGCGCGCATAAACTATGGTCTCAAATGATGGTTTGAGGCCCACAATTTATCCTTAAACCCGTTTACATCAAAATTAGCGACTTTGACCCACCCCAAATACCCTTGACTCATTCGCACAGGGTGCATATACAAAACTTATACAAAGTTACATCAAAAAGTGTGTCTCAGGGGACCTTGCTCCAACAACCATTCTGTTGCGGTGTGTACTTTGTTGCAAATTGTCTTCTGATTCCATGTTGCTTAGATAGATAAATGTCTTTCGGATTAAACACATCATTAGGATTTGGTCAATGTTTCGAACCATCTGATGTGGTTCATCCCCACGACAAGGTGAAGAAGGAAACCGATCTCATTGAATAAATAGTAAGGATGAGTCATTGCCCGGTGATCGGGAATAAAACTAGCCATTTATTTAACTTGGTATGTTGCTAAGTTATAATATTAAAATATTTTTAGGATTTTAAGAAATATTATTAAAAATAATTTAAAAATAAAAATTTATAATTTAATAAAAATGATTGAACTATATTAATATAATAAGGGAGTAGGGGTAAAATTATATATATACTAATAAAAATAATCTAGAATAATTTAAAAATGAATAATTTTCTTAAGTGATTATATTATTTGATTTTTAATCACTTAAGAAAATGATTCATTTTTAAATTATTCTATATTATTTTTATTAGTATATATATATATATATATATATATATATATATATATATATATATATATATATATATATATATACATATATATATATATATAAAGTTAACAAAATAAAAGGGGGGAAATTAAATAAAAACAAAAACTCAGAGAAAAATAGAACCACAGGACAAAGATAAGAGAGGAAAAACTAATTAAAAACAAAGGGACGGGAAAAAAAGGGAAGAAAGACATTAAAAAAAAAGGCGAAAGGAATCCAACACACGAGGGAAATCACCTGGAGAGGGCCAGAGTCAAACTCTTACTTAATTTCCACCCATCATCTCTGTTGATATTTTTAGGATGTCTCTGAATTTCAATAGCTTCCCTCAGCTTCCTGTGATGGAAATGATCCACCTTAGCAATGACTTTGGAGTCTTCAATGCGTACATGGTTACACAATTTCTTAGCATGTTCCACCAGAGCAGAAGTGTGGGATCGATTGTGCCTAAGGTATGCAGCATGCTCCAAGATTCTTTGTCTAATAGATTGACATATTTCCCCAATATATGGAGTACCACAAGAATAGGGAACCATATAAACCTCTTTCAAGTCCTTTGGTTCTATAGGATCCTTAACAAATCCGAGAGAATTCTTGATAGTACAGAGAGGTTTGAAGGAAGAAGAGACATTATTTCTTCTAAGTACATGGGGAATATTTTCTATGGTCCCTTAGATATACGGAAGGTTAACATGGGAGATAGGATCCAACTGAGAAGACTTGCCTCCTAAGCCTTTAAAAGATTTTTTAAAGGCCTTAAGACCTTGAGATCTACTATATCCGTTCTTCTAAAAAACGTCAAGAAGATGGGCTTTCTCAAATTCCAAGTGGCTATCATCATAAATTCTAAGAGCACGGGTAGCCAAAGTGTAGAGAACACCAAATTTATGAGTCGGAAAATGATGAGAATCAACATGAAGATATTGTTCAGTGTGATTTTTCTTGTGAAAAACATGGTTAGAGAGAGAACCATCATCCCTTATTGAGAGAAGAATATCCAAGAAGGGAAGGCAACCATAAACCTCAACTTCGTTGTTTGTTGTAATCATGGAATGCCTTTGAATCATATTCTCCACCACGATTTGACCTCAATACCTTGACCTATCGATCACTTTGGTTCTATGTTAAGGCTTTCAATTCTTTGAAATTTGCAAAAGTGTCAAACTTATGCTTCAAGAATTAAACCCAGGTCTTTCTTTTATAGTCATCAATTAAAGTGAGGAATTAACAACTTCCACCAATTGACTATTTCCTCATAGGTCCACACAATTCTGTATGCACCAACTCAAGAGGTTGTCTTTCTCTGTATGCAACTACCTTTGGAAACCTTTCAAGGTGTTTCTTTCCCAAGATGAAACACTCATAAGTACTAGCAGGTTCTTTGATCCAGGTGGATATTGGTGGCCACCCACCTATTCCACTTGGGGCCCCACTATTGTCTCTTTCATTTTTTTAGTTTCCGTACAACTTACTATTTTTGACAGTTTTTCGGGTCGTGACCTTCCGGAGCCGTTTTGAGGCCCTAAACGACATTTTTTGGGAAAACCAAGAGCGGCCCTTATATATATCTTTCTAACCAAAATTTTTACCCCTCAGATAGATATTTATAACAAGCTATTGAGTGCATCAAACGGAGATTGTATGCCAAAGTTACGTCTCTGGGAAGTTGAAACACCAATTTACCCAAATGGGGCCCATACTTTTGGCGCTTCATCTCCTAGGGTTAGGGTTTTCCATTGTTTCTAATTAATAAATAGGCCCTCGAGCCTCATTGTAACTCAGTTCAGAGGCCTGTAGCAACCACATATCTTCTTAGAGATAAGCTACCAGCGCCTTAGCTAGTTTATTTATATTCTGCCTGTAAGAAAATTTCAGTTCTTTGATATTAATGAAATGAAGTGTTATTTCCGCTGCATATTTGTATTTATGGTTACATGTGTATTCTATTGTGTTCCTGCATAAATTTGGATCAGAGGTATTAGAGTGGTCTTCTTTTTCTTGATCCTTCTTTGCATGTCCCCAACAAGGTAAGGGTATAAGGAGTTGGGACTCGATCTGATTGAACCTTTGCAAGATCAGCCTTGCAAACCCCAACGGCCGCCCATGGGGACGAAAAGAAATATGAGGGAGAAGGATATCCTATCAAAATATTGCTCGAGGAGGCTCTCAAAAAACAAAGGAACGCAATGATGGATAACTTTTCCCAGATCCTTCAACGACTGCCCACCAGCGACGCATCTGCATCCAACAACCACTCGGGAGGTGCGACTCCCTTAAATGGTACAAGTAAAATTTAACATTCACATATTTGAGGGTCAAAAAGATGCAGATGTCATAGATATATGGTTGAATCTATTAGAAGGATATTTCTCAGTCCATGAATTTTCCAACCGGGAGAAGATTATTTTTCCACTCATCAAATCTACCCCCCATGTCAAGGACTGGTGGGAAACCTACTGTGAGAAAAAGGATGAGACATAACCCTCTCTATTCTTAGCTGTACCCACTTGGAATTCTTTCCAAGATGCCATCAAGGAACAATATTATCCTGTGGGGAGCTATGAGGAAAATTACATACAATGGACCACGCTACGACAACAAAGGGATCAAGATGTGCATGAGCTGACGAATTTGTTCCATACCCTGCGCACAAAATTAGGTATCAAATATTTGGAGAAAAATTTGGTGCTAAAGTATCGCAGTTGTCTACATAGATACATTCAGGAGGAAATGGATTTCCTCGACATCTCCTTGCTTGGTACGACATACCGATATGCTGCCAAGATTGAGCAGAAATTCAAGCAAAAGAAGCGAGACTTTGGATCTACAAATCAAAAGCAAGGGAAAGGTGCCCCAAAACCGTAGAACAAAGGAAAAAGACAAGGCATGGTGGTCCAAGACAACCTACCAAATCCACAATCAAATAACAACACCGCGAAGCCAAATGAGGACATCAGAAACTGGTGTGAGTACCATAAGAGCTCCACTCACAACACAAGTGAGTGTTAGGCCAAGAATTCGCTCGTGGCCGAGATGAGGGCTTCTGAATCAGATGCATGATTTGAATATAAATCAAAATTTTACAAGGGGAATGGCAAAGGGAAATAGATTATTGATGCAGAGCCCAACGCCACTGTTGCCACTGCAAAGATCCAGAAGGAGGAACTAGAGGATCCAGAGGAGGCAGAACATCTCTGCCACTCCCAAATGTGGGAAAAGGGTTCCTTGATACAGTTAATTGTTGACAATGGGAGCCAAAAGAACCTCATTTGAGTAGATGTCGTGAAGCGGTTGGGCTTTCCGACCACAGCGCACCCACAGCCATACACCATCGGGTGGCTTCACCAAGGACGATATCTTTGTGTCAACCAATAGTGTTGCCTTCCTTATAGCATCAAGCCCTTCACGGATGAGGTATTATGTGACATTTCTCCTATTCTTGTTTCTGATGTATTATTAGGCCAACCATACTTGTGGAAGCGACATGCTATTAATGATTCGTGGCCTCACGCTATTATTGTTACCTTGGGAAATAAGCTGTACAGGATACCAGAGGTACCACTTCCTACCACTATCTCTTTGGTTAATGCAAAACAATGTAGTCAGCTCATTTCCCAAGCCGTGAAATTTTTTTTCCTGATGATCCACCCCTAGTGCAAGAAGAAGGTTGTGGCCACGACCTCCAAACATGGCTCCTCTGCACGACAACAAAAAATGGACAAGGTTTTGGAGGAGTACGGGGACATTTTCACCTCACCCACAGGGGTGCCTCTGCACTGTCAAGTCAAGCACCTCATTGATCCAACCCCAAGTGCGCCGCTACCCAACAGACCGATATATTGGTGCTCTGTTATGGAGAACAATGAAATCAAGAGGCAAATTCAGGAGCTGCTATAGAAAGGTCACATCCAGCCAAATTCATCACCCTGTGGGTGCCCGATCATGTTAGTACAGAAGAAGGATGGGACTTGGAGACTCTGTATTGACTATCAGACACTGAACAAGATCACTGTTTGGATTAGGTAACTGATCCCATGGATTGATGACCTTCTAGACCAAGTCAAAGGGGTGAAATATTTTAGCAAGATCAACTTGAAGTTTGGGTGTCACAAGGTACCCATCGAACCCTTTGATGTGTGGAAGACTACCTTCAAAGCTAAGGAGGGCCTATTCGAATGGTTGGTCATGCCTTTCAGGTTGACGAATGCTCCTGCAACCTTCATGAGGTTGATGGACGATATCTTGAGGCCATTCACCAACTCATTTGTAGTAGTGTACTTGGATGACATTATAATATTCAACGAGACTTGGGAAGAGCACCTCCACCACATCCAACAAGTCCTCCAAACACTACGGCAACACAAGTTGTGTGCCAATTTGGAGAAGTGCACTTTTGGCATCACCTAGGTTCAATATCTAGGATACATTATTGATGAAAGGGGGGTGCATGTGGATCCAACCAAGATTTAAGTCATTCGAGATTGGCCAGCCCCAACCACTATAACAGAGCTTCGCAACTTTCTCGGTCCTGCTAATTTCTACCACAGGTTTGTGTAGGGATTCTCTCATATCACTTGGCCCTTGAGTCAAGTCACCAAGGGAGGAGTGAGAGAAAAATTCTTTTAGTCGGAATCTCAATAAAAGGAGTTCATAGAGTTGAAACGTCGCCTCTGTTCTGCCCCCGTGCTCACATTACTAGACTTGCAACAACCATTTGAGATTGAGACAGACACCTCTGACTATGCTATTGGGGCAGTTCTTACTCAACAGGGGCATCCAATGGCATATCACAGTGAGACATTGTCTGACACAGTTCAAAAGTATCCCACTTATGACAAAGAAATATATTCCATTGTGCAGGCTTTTCGACAATGGAAACATTACATTTTGGGGAAGGAAACAATCATCCACATAGACCACCGAACCCTACAGTTCATACAGACACAAGGGAAGTTCCAGAACGATCACCATAAAAATTAGTCCACATATCTACAACAATTTCATTTGAAAATCAAGTACAAGAAGGGTATCACCAATAATGTTGCAAACTGCCTCAACCGACCACTGATCGTGGCACTAACCACCATTCTCAACTCTTGTGGGCACGAGACTTCTGATTGGCCGCTTCTCTACAAGAGCGATCCAGAATTCGACCACACATACAAGACACTCTTGTGGGGTATGCAAGTTCCAATTTTTCACCTTCAAGATGCATTGTTATGTCACCTGGGACACCTTTGTGTTCTTTCAAGAGAGTGTGTGAAGATGATATGGGAAGCACAATACATTCAAGTCACTGGGAATTTCGGGGTCTAGAAAACAGTGGCATTACTTCAGAAGTATTTCTATTGGCTCAACCTTCGATAGGATATCGGGAAGTACATCATATCCTGCATTTCTTGCACCATTGCTAAATTGACCATCAAGAAGCGAGGCCTCTATACTCCGCTACCTACCCCTAGTCGACCTTGGGAATCCATCTCCATGGATTACACATCAGGCCTTCCTTCTACTAATCATGGAAACAACTGTGTTTTCATGGTCGTCAACAGATTCTCAAAGATGGCCATTATGGCGACCTGCAAGAAGAACATCACAACAGAAGCCACTGCTAAACTCTTCTTTGAACGAGTTTGGGTGCACTTTGGGATCCCATATTATATCATATCAGATCACGATAGCAGGTTCCTCAGCACATTTTGGTCCAGCCTCTGGTCAATTTTGGACACCAAGCTCACCAAGTCGACAGCTTTCCATCCTCAAACTGATGGCCAGATAGAGGTTGTCAACAAGATGATTGTACACATTCTGCGCATGTATAATTCAAAGCATCCATGCACATGGGATGAGAGCCTCCCCTATATACAACATAGTTATAATTAGGCTCTCCACAGCTCAACCAGCCACAGCCCCTTTCAGGTGGGCTTGGGATTCCAGCCACTATGTCCCATTGATGTAGCCATGCCATTTGTGATTACTCAAGCCGATTCGGCTCATGTCCAGTCTGAAGCTGACAAAGAAAACAACTTCATCGAGCGCATTCAGTCCATCTTCCAACAAGTTCATGACATATTGGATAGAGCCAATGCTAAGTACAAGCAACGATATGATCAACATTGGGTACTACACAACTTCCAGGTGGGCAAAAAGTGTGGCTACATTTGCAGAAGGTGTGCCTCAGTGGACCCCACCACAATCTTCGCCCGCTCTGATATGGGTCGTACACCATCACCAAGGTGGTAGGGAACAGTTCCTTCGAGCTTAGTATTCCACCATTCCTTGGTTTGTACCTAGTATTCAATGTGCACCACCTTCGTCCCTACTTTCCACCTCTACTGGACACCTATGACATTGCAGAACAACTCACAACAATAGAGTTAAACCCAAACTACATGGAACAAGCCACCACAGATTGTATCATGGACATGCAAATGAAGAACACTCACCAACAGAAGATCCAAATATATCGGCTTGTCAAAGCTAGCCAACCCCTACACCAAGGCAAGTGCGTCACCAGGGACCAAGTTCAACAGAAGTTTCCTCATCTCATGGAGGAAATCAACACAATGGGGATCATTGCTTCCTAAGGGAGGAGGAATGATCTAGGTGGATATTGGTGGCCACCCACCTATTCCACTTGGGGCCTCGCCATTGTCTCTTTCAATTTTTTAGTTTCAGCACAACTTACTATTTTTGACAGTTTTTCAGGTCTTGAACTTCCAAAGCCATTTTGAGGCCCTAAACGATGTTTTTTGGGAAAACTAAGAGCGGTTGAGCTATTAAGCACTTCAAACGGAGATTGTATGCCTAAGTTACGTCCCCAAGAAGTTGAAACACCAATTTACCCAAACAGGGCCCATAGTTTTGGCGCTTCATCCCCTAGGGTTAGAGTTTTGGATGTTTAGGGTTGTCCATTGTTTCTAAATAATAAATAGGCCCTCAAGACTCATTGTAACTTATTTTAGAGGCCTGTAGCCACCACATCTCTTCTTAGAGATAAGCTACCAACACCCTAGCTAGTCTATCTCTATTCTGTCTGTAAGCAAATTTTAGTTCTTTGATATTAATTAAATGAAGTTTTATTTCCACTACATATTTGTATTTATGGTTACATGTGTATTCTGTTGCATTCCTGCATAAATCTGGATCATTATTTGATGGGAGGTAATCCTCTGACCCTCTGTTTCTGCTACAACAATCTTAAACCAGAAAAGTAGAAGTGTCCAAACCTAAAGTTCCATAACCAATATTCATTAGAACATGCAACTGTAAAAGAATTGACCTGATCACTATAATTCATAATTAGAGGAAAAATTTTGTTCCTTTTCATATGCACCTTTGCTATGAGCCGCTTGCTTGGGGGTTTGTCATAAATAGGACACTCTTGTCCTTGAAAGATAACTTTGTATCCCTTATGCGTCAATTGACCAAAAATTATCAGATTACATTTGAGTCCAGGGAAATAATATACCTCTGGTATTGTCTTTGGCTCCCCCTACTTTATCATAATGTTGACCACTCCTTTTCCATCTACATTCATAGTTTTGTCAGTCCCCAACTTTACCTATGTATTCACAAATTGATCCAAATTTGCAACCAAATTCTTGGTGCCTGTCATGTGGTTACTGCAACCATTGTATAATAGCCACTCATTATCAAACGGTTCATGCAGGGTATGGCAATCTAGGAACATGGAGTTAGTATTATTTGTACTAACATTATCTCTCTGATTTCATTTATCAACTATTTTCTTCCTACAATTATGGGCATAGTGACCAAATTTATTGCAATATTAACATCTCACCTTTGATTTGTCAACTCTTTAATTATTGTGGAATCATATGTTGTTGCTTCCACTTTCATGTTCATGCTCTTCTCGGCCATCTCTCTAACCACCATATCTTCTGCCTCCTCCCCTGCCTCTCGATCTACCTCTTCCTCGACCTCTTAAAATAGAAACTTGACTTTTGAAAGAAGTTTCTAAAGTGGAATCCTTATTTTTTTCTATCCTTGCCTCATGCGATAGAAGTGATGCCATCAACTCCTCAACTGTCAGTGTTGTCAAATCCTTGGCTTCTCTATGGCTGCTACCATAACATCAAACTTGGTAGACAAAGATATAAGGACCTCCTCAATCAATATACGATCTTTAATATCTTCACCATAAATTTTTAATTTATTTACGATAGACATGACCTGATTCATGAAATAATCGATGTCCTTTGTCTCCTTCATCCGTAGAATTTCAAAATCTCTCCTAGAATTCTTCAATTTAACAATATTGAATTTGGCCATACCTTGCTAGCTTGTCACCAAATTTTCCCACGCTTCCTTTGCTGAAGGCGTGATCATAATCTTTCGGAACACTGCTCGATGCACTTCCTGCTGGATAAGAAGCAATGCTTCTCTATTATTTCTTTTGTCTTTCTTCCATTGTTCTTTATCTCATTAGTGAGAGTGTGTTCTTCTACTTTACTCTAAGGTTCTACAAACCAAAAATTTAGATGATCCCAAACATCATGTGCTTTTAACATGGTCTCCATTTTAATGGCCCACACTTCATAATCCTTCCCTATAAAACAAGAAAGTTGTGGCTGGAAACTCGATGTTGCCATATTTCTTCCAAAAAATTCTTATATTTTAAAAGCCTAAATTTCTCCTTTTATGAAAACTTTGCAAAGAAAGACCCTTTTATTTTTTTTATATAATAAATTATTTTATAAAAAAAAATTATATAAATTTTTTTTTTATAACAACCCTCTCTTTAACAAAAAAAATCATTTTAAAATCCTTTTAAAAATAAATATTATAAAAATAATTTCAATTTTTTTTTTTACATAAACTTCTTTTATCAAAGTCCTTAATATGAAAACCCTTTTATAAAAATCCCTTTGTACCTCCTTAAGAAAAATCCTTTTATAATCATGTGACCTCTTAATGTTTAAAAAATATCAAATCTTTTCGAAAATCTTGTCACGTATCCTTTTTTTTTACTTTTTAAAAACATTCACGATTGTCAGCCTCTACGAAAGTTTAAACCCGATTGTGCACCTAAGGCACAGAAAAAGTTGCGCACAAAAACCCGATATTTTCCAAATCATAAGTTTCACTATATTTGTGCAGTTTTTGCACTAATAAAGTGCAGAATTTGTGCAATTTTTGCACTAAGAATGTTCATACCTGCGTAATCCTTAACAATCCGATGATTTTGAAAAAAAAAATTGTCAGCCTTTTGCTCGTAGCCCTCTTCTCACTGGTTGTGCAGGCTCCACGGATCTTTTGATTCACAAATGAAACACACACGAGTTGTGTCTCTTCTATTGATCACACAAACTTCAATCTTAATACAATGATTCACACTTGAAACACACACAAGTTGTGGCTCTTCTATTGATCACACAAACTTCTATCTTAATACAATGAACCCAGTGAAGGGTATTTAACCTTTTCGAATAACGACTTGCCTAATATAACTTGACATGCACACACTTACCAAATTCATCTATCACTTATCTCGAATTGACTCAAAGCTCACCTAACTGACTCTCTAAATATAGCTAAATATCCATGTGGGAGTTAATTAGCAACTTTGACACTCCCCCTTAATTGCAACCGCTAAACTAAAACATAACTCATGACAACTCAAACATGCCTGCCAGTGTATGTCTCAAGTAGGCTTACAACACCCAAGTTACTTGTGTGAAACTCAAACACCTATTTTGCTAATGACTTAGTAAATATAGCATCCAATTGATCACTATATTTACAAGGCTTCAAGTGAACTTCTCCATTTCTCACAAGTTCTCTAATAAAGTGATATATAGTATCAATATGCTTTCTCTTTTGACGAAACACACTATTCTTGAATAGTGAAATCGCTGAGGTGTTGTCACAATATATTTTTGTTGATCCTTGTTGTTTCTGCTTGAGTCCATCCAATACTCTTCTTAACCATATTGCTTGACATGTTGCTGATGTTGTTGCTACATATTCTGCTTTTGTTGATGATAGTGTCACAATAGGTTGCTTCCTAGATTCCCATGCAATAAGACCTAAACCAAGATGGAACACATAACCTAAAGTGTTATTATTATCATCCAAACTACCTACAAAATCACTATCTGTAAATCCAATCAAATATTTCTTTTATGTACTTGCATACATTAAGATGTATCTCAGAATTATTTTTCCTGCACTCCAATGTGTTTCTTTTGGAGTCTCCATAAATGTGCAAATTCAAACTCACTCGCGTAATATCTATTCTTGTAGCTGTGAGATACATGAGATTTGCAATCAATATTTTGAATAGAGTTGGATTGACATCTGATCCTTCATCATCCTTGCTTAACTTTGTACCTGTCGCAACTGGTGTAGGGACAAGTTTGCAATTTTCCATCGTGAATCTTTTCAGCAAATATCTAGCATACTTATTTTGGAAAATAAAAATTCCTTTTTCATATTTCTCAACCTCCATGCCAAGAAAATATTTCATGAGACCAATATCTGTCATCTGAAATTATTTTATCATGGCTGCTTTAAATTCATTTAACTCAAGATCACTAGTAAAAATTATGTCATCAACATATAAGCAAACAATCAAAATTTTTCCATGCTCATTTACCTTTGTGTACAAGGTAGGCTCAATGTTGCTTCTACAAAATCCATTCTTAATCATGTAGTTGTCGATTCTACTATACCATGCTCTAGGTGTTTTCTTAAGCCCACAAAGTGATTTCTTCAACTTGTAAACTTTATCTTTTTTACCTTCAACTTCATGACCTAGTGGTTGTTGCACATTAATTTCTTCTTCTAGAATACCATTCAAGAATGTTGATTTCACATCCATCTGATATAGTTTCCACTTGTTCTGATTTGTTGTGGCTAGAATTTCACTTACAATATCCAATATCGCTACCTAAGAAAATGTTTCTCCAAAATATATTTCAGGTTGCTATGAGAATCCTTTTGCTACAAGTATTTCTTTAAATCTGTCAATTTCACCTTTCTCTTTCAAATTTTTCTTGTACACCCACTTCACATCAATGAGGTTTTTATCCTTTGGTAAATTAACCAAATACCATGTATCATTCTTTTCAATAGATACAATTTCTTCATCCATGGCTTGAACCTAATTTTCATCTCTAATTTCTTCTTCAAACGAAGAAGGTTGGAATGATAATAATGAAAAATTTGAACTAATATCCAAATCATCATAAATATCTTTCAGACTTCTCATATTACTCTTACCATTTCTTGATTCAACACCTGATTGGACGTTGGGATAATTATGGTCTGTTGATATGCTAGAAGATCCATGTTGCTCATAAAATATTGGAGTCCTTGCAGGTGTGACTTTGTTTGGTGTCTGCTCTTTTGATTCTTGATTCTCCTCTTCTGCTACTTTATCATCTTCCATCAATGGTGCTTGCACATCAATTTTTTTGTCTACAGTCCCATTCCATGATTCTTTTTCTTTGAGCATCTTTGTTGATTATGGTCTTCTTGGTGACATAGTTATACAATTTGTAAGCTTTTGACTGCTCACTATAACTAGTAAATATGAATTTTTCACTTTTATCATCCAATTTGCCTCTTATCTTCTTAGGAACATGTGCACATGCTACACGTCCAAAGAATTGGATATGAGATATGTTGCATGACATACCTGACCATGCTTCTTTTGGTAATATTTTTATCACACCCTTTTTAGGATATCTATTTATCACATAAATAGCACATGCAATTGCTTCTGCCCAATACTCATTAGACAAGTTTCTTCCTTTCAACATGCTCCTTGTCACGTTCATAGTTGTTATGTTATTTCTCGCTACTACACCATTCTGTTGCAGTGTGTACCTAGTTGTAAACTGTCTTCTGATTCCATGTTGTTTGTAGTAGTCATGGAATGTCTTCAAATCATATTCTCCACCACGATATGACTTGAATACCTTGATTTGTAGATCACTTTGGTTCTCTACTAAGGCTTTGAGTTATTTTAACTTTGCAAAAGTTTCATACTTCTGCTTCAAGAAGTAAACCCAAGTCTTTCTTCTACAGTCATTAAGAAAAGTGAGGAAGTAACAACTTCCACCAATTGATTGTGTCCTCATAGGTCCACACAAGTATGTACGTACTAGCTCAAGTGTTTGATTTTATCTGTATGAAACTGCCTTTGGAAAAATTTCATGGTGTTTCTTTCCCAATATGAAACACTCGCAAGTACTAGCAAGTTCTTTGATGGGAGGTAATCCTCTAACCATGTGTTTTTGCTGCAACAATATTAAACCAAAAAAGTGCAAGTGTCCAAACTGAAAGTGCCATAACTAATAATCATTAGAACATGCAACTATAAAAGAACTAACCTAGTCATTGTAATTCATAATTAGAGGAAAGAGTATGTTCCTCATCATTTGTACCTTCGTTATCAACTGCTTGCTTGGGGGATTGTCATAAATAACATACTCTTGTCCCTGAAATATAACTTTGTATCCCTTCTGCATCAATTGACCAAGACTTATCAAATTGTGTTTGAGACCAGGAACATAATATAAATATGATATTTTCTTTAGCTACCCCTGCTTGGTCAGAATGTTGACCACTCCTTTTCCATCTACATCGACAATATTGATAGTCCCCAACTTTACCTCTGTCTTTACAGATTGATCAAGATTTGGAACCAAATTCTTGTTTCCTGTCATGTGGTTACTGAAACCACTGTCTAGTAGCCACACATTATCAAAAGGTTCATGCATGGTATGGCAAGCTAGTAACATGGAGTTAGTACTATTTGTACTAACATTAGCTCTCTGATTTCGTTGTTTAGATATCTTCTTCCTGCAATCACAGGAATAGTGACCAAATTTATTGAAATAATAACCTCTCACCTTTGATTTGTCAACTCTTTGATTATTGTTGAAGCTTATTTTGTTTCTTCCACTTTCATGTTCATGCTCTTCTCGTCCATCTCACAAACCACCATGTTTTTTGCCTCGTCCTCTACCTCTTGGTGTACCTCTGTCTCAACCTATTGAAATAGAAACTTAACCTTTGAAAGTAGTTTATAAAGTGGAATCTATATTTCTATCTCTCCTTGCCTCATGCAATATAAGCGATCCCATGAACTCATCAATTGTCAGTGTTTTCAAATCATTGGCTTCTTCTATGGTTGCTACCACAACATCAAACTTGGTAGACAAAGATCTAAGGACCTTCTCAATCACTATATGATATTTAATATAATCACCATAAATTTTTAATTGATTTATGACAGACATGACTCGATTCATCAAAAAATCGATGTCCTATGTCTCCTTCATCTGCAGACTTTCAAAATATCTCCTAGTATTATACAATTTAACAATATTGACTTTGGACATACCTTGATAACTTGTCGTAAAAGTTTCCCATCTTTCCTTGTTTTAAGACGTGATCATAATCTTCTGGAACATTTCTCGGTCCACTTCTTGCTAGATAAGAAGCAACGCTTGTGCATTATTCCTTTTGTCTTTCCTCCATTTTTCCATATTTGCATTGGTGAGAGCTCTTTCTTTTGCTTCACTTTGAGGTTCTGCAAACCCAAAATTTACATGATCCCAAACATCATGCGCTTTTAACATGGTCTCCATATTAATGGCCCACGCATCATAATCCATCCCTATGAAAGAAGGAAGTTGTGGTTGGAAACTTGTTGTTGCCATCTTTCCTCAAAAAAATATCTTCTCTAATAAAACTCTAAGTTTCTCCTTTTAGAAGCTTTGCAAAGATCCTTTCAAAAAACCCTAATTTACTTTTTTTTTTTATATATAATAGATATTTAAAAAAAATTATATATATATATATATATATATATATATATATATATATATATATATATATATATATATATGTATGTATGTATATATATAATAAGCTTCAACTTTATAATATATATATATACCTTTTTAAGAATCTTTAAAAAATATATATATAATAAAAATACTTAAAAAAAAAAATATTATAAAACTCTTTTATAAATTTCCTCTCGTATTGTTTGAAGAGGGACTTTTTCAATGAATCCTTTTAATATTTTGTAGTTTTAAAAAACTATTTTATGAACGCCTTTTAAAATAAAAAATAAAACCTTTTCAAAATTTGATCGTACTTCTTATTGACTTTTGCTTAGGGTGGTCGGATTTTGTTATGAATTTTTTTGACATTTCAAAAAAATCGCCTCGATTGCGCACCCCAGTCAAACAAAAAATGAAGCATGAAAACCCGATATTTGTAAAATCGTAAGTCTCACGATTTCTGCACATTTTTTCAACTAAGAAATTTCAGAACTTGTGCAATTTATGTTTTAAGAATGTGATGACCTGCTCACTACCTAACTGTTTGAAAATTTTGCAACAAATTAAAAAATATATATATGTTGGCCTTCTGCTCTTGGCCCTCTTCTCAATGGCTCTACAGGATCCATGGATCTTGTGATCCTTCCTCAGATCTAATAAATTTTTTTTGGAAAGGCATAGGATATAAGACACAAAATAACACATATAATTCACACACAAAAACACACAAGCTTCGGCTCTTCTATTGATCACACAAACTTAAATCTTAATACAATGAACCCGGTGAAGAGTATTTATCCTTTTCAACTAACGAGTTGCCTAATATAATATTAAATGAACACACTTACAAAATTCATCTATCACATAACTCATCTTGCTCAATGCTCACTTAACTGACTCTCTAAATATAGTTAAATCTCCATGCGGGAGTTAATTAGCTATTTTAACACTACCCCTTAATTATGACTACTAAAATAAAACATGACTCGTGACAACTCAAACATGCCTACTAGTATATGTCTCATCTAGGCTTACAACACCCAAGTTTCGATTGTGAAACTCAAACACATCTTTTGCTAATGATAGTAAATATATCAGCCAATTGATCACTAGATTTACAAAGATTAAAGTGAACTTCTCCATTGCTCACAAGTTCTCTAATAAAGTGATATCTAGTATCAATATGTTTTCTCTTTTGATGAAACACACTATTCTTAGATACTGCAATCAATGAGTTGTTGTCACAATATATTGTTGTTTATCCGTGTTGTTTCTGTTTAAGTCCATCCAATACTCTTCTTAACCATACTGCTTGACATGTTGTTGATGTTGTTGCTACATATTATGCTTTTGCTAATGATAGTGTCACAATGGACTGCTTGTTATATGCCCATGAAATCACACCTGAACCAAGATGGAAATCATAATCGGAAGTGCTCTTCTTATCATCCATACTACCTGCAAAATGACTATCTGTAAATCCAATCAAATATTATTTTTTTGTACTTGCATACATTATGCCACAATCTCTAGTTCTGGTTATGTATCTCAGAATTTTTTTTTTCGCACTCCAATGTGTGTCTTTGGGAGTCCCCATCAATCTGGAAATCAAACTCACACCTTGCATAATATCTGGTCTTGTAGTTGTGAGATACATGAGGCTGCGAACCAATATTTTGAATAGAGTTGGATTGACATATGATCCTTCATCATTCTTGCTTAACTTTTTACATGTTGCAACTGGTGTAGGGACAGGTTTGTAATTCTCCATCCTGAATCATTTCAACAAATCTCTTTCATAGTTATTTTGACAAATAAAAATTCTTTTTTTTCAAAATTTTCAACTTCTATGCCAAGAAAATATTTCACGAGACCAAGATCTGTCATCTCAAATTATTTCATCATGGTTGATTTAAATTCATCTAACTCGATATCACCTACAAAAATCATGTCATCAACATATAAGCAAACAATCAAAATATGTCCATGCTCATTTAACTTTGTGTATAAGGTAGGCTCAATGTTTCTTCTGCAAAATCCATTCTTAATCATGTAGCTGTCGATTCTTCTATACCATGCTCTAGGTGCTTGCTTAAGTCCATAGAGTGCTTTCTTCAACCTATAAAATTTATCTTCTTTACCTTCAACTTCATAACCTGGACGTTGCTGCACATAAATTTCTTCTTCTATAATTCCATTCAAGAAGGTTGATTTTACATCCATTTGATATACTTTCAACTTGTTCTGAGTTGTTGTGGCTAGAATTGCTCTTACAATATCCAATCTGGCTACCCGAGCAAATGTTTCTCCAAAATCTATTCTAGGTTGCTATGAGAATCCTTTTGCTATAAGTCTTGCTTTAAATCTATCAATTTCACCTTTCTCATTCAAAATTTTCTTGTACACCCACTTCACACTAATGAGGTTTTTATCCTTTGGAAAATTAACCAAATCCCATGTATCATTCTTTTCAATAGTTCCAATTTCTTCATCCATGGCTTGCACCCAATTTTCATCTATGATTGCTTCTTCAAACAAAGAAGGTTGGTATGAAAACAATGAAAAATTTGAACTAACATCCAAATCATCATAAATATCTTTCAGACTTCTCATATTTCTCTCACCATTGCTTGATTCATCACCTGATTGGATGTTGGGATAATTCTGGTCTGTTGATCTGCTTGAAGATCCATGTTGCTCAGAATATCTTGGATTCCTTGCTGGTGTGACTCTGTTTGATGTATGCTCTTTTGATTCTTGTTGCTCCTTTTCTGCTACATCGTCCTCTTCCATAAATGGTGCTTGTGCATCAACTATTTTGTCTACAGTCCCATTCCATTACTCTTTTTCTTTGAACACAACATCTATGTTGATTATGGTCTTCTTGGTGACAGGGTTATACAATTTTTAAGGTTTTTATTGCTCACTATAACCAGTAAATATGATTTTTTCACTTTTATCATCTAATTTTCCTCTTATCTTCTTAGCATGTGCATAGGCTACACATCCAAAAAATCTAAGATGAGATAAGCTCCAAGACATACCTGATCATGCTTCTTCTGGTACTATGTTCATCACACTCTTTGTAGGGGATCTATTTATCACATACATAGCACATGCAACTGCTTCTACCCAATACTCATTACACAAGTTTCTTCCTTTCAACATGCTCCTTGTCATGTTCATAATTATTTTGTTCTTTCTCTTTGCTACACCATTCTAATGAGGTGTGTACCTAGTTTTAAACTATATTTTGATTCCATTTTGTTTGTAGTAATCATGGAATGCATTTGAATCATATTCTCCACCATGATCTGACCTCAATACCTTGATTTGTCGATCACTTTGGTTCTTTTCTAAGGTTTTGAATTCTTTGAAATTTTCAAAAGTTTCAGACTTTTGCTTCAAGAAGTAAACCCAATTCTTTCTGTTATAGTCATCAATGAAAGTGAGGAAATAACAACTTCCACCAATTGACTGTGTCCTCATAGGTCCACACTAGTCTGTATGCACCAGGTCAAGAGGTTGTCTTGCTCTGTATGCAACTCCCCTTGGAAAACATTCACGATGTTGCTTTCCCAATATGCAACACTCACAAGTAATAACATGTTCTTTGATGGTAGGTAATCCTATGACCATCTGTTTCTACTGCAACAATCTTAAATCAGAAAAGTGCAAGTGTCCAAAACAAAAGTGCCATAACTAATATTCATTAGAAAATGCAACCAAGGAAAATTTTAAGAAACCCCCCAAATTTATATGTATAATAAATGGGCGAATCCCAAGTGTATATAGAAAAATGTATAGGCTATTTTTTCATTAATATAATATACATATATAATTTTTTGGCGAATATTTCACTAAATTATAAAATTTTCTTAAATATTGGCAAAATTTTCACCAGGTTATAAAGTATTGAAAATTATTGATTAATCTTCTAAAAAATTAGAAAACATTGTAAAATATTAGTGATTCATTACCAATGTATAGAAACATATGTAATAATAAGAAAAATATTTATTTAAAAACTATCATATACAATTTTCCATGTTTTGGAAAAGTAAAATCACAGGTAATGTTGCTCTAGGTTCTTATTATACACTATTGAAAATATTTTTCATGTTTTTATTATGTTTTACAACAAATGTCTTATCACATCCCAAAGGGAAATTAATTGGAAAGGCACCCCCAAAGGCATGTGATGTTGAACCAAATAAATTATTTTGCTCAAACTTGGTCTTTACACATCTAGATAACCCTGCCATATTCTATGTAATTCATATTCTATAGGCTTCACATGAAAATAAGGTTTATGGATAGCTATATCAAAATCATGAATATTTACATAAAATTATTTTGTTTTCTTATACATCACTTTTCTAAAAGTTAGATACTTCTCTAATTCCTCAAGTTCAAATAAACCAACAACTTTAAAATATTATGTTTCATCATAATATGTAGGTTTTTCACCTACTTTTGGATCATAACTATTGTATTCATTGTTGTAATTTATTCTACAGTTAACAACTCTAATAATGTTGACTTGGTAAAAAATTATTTGAAATCACACAAAATAAAAAATGAGAATGAATGGAAGATGAATATGCACTGAAACTTAATTTCCTACACGATGAAAAAAAAATGTAATAACACAAACTCATTAAAAATCTGCAATGGGTGACTTAAAAAATCTAACAAAAATATGAAATATAGTCTATGCATGTTCATTACTTGGAATAATATGTCACAGAACAATGATCATCAAGGGGATTTTCATTTCAAGAATAGTACTACAGTAAACAATCTATCGTTCTCAACTAATTACATGTAACATTTTTTTGTATTGGTATCAAAGTATAATTGCATTAGATGAATGTCCTTCTCATGATAATATGACTTCTATGATGAACACATAGGATCCTAGTGCATAGATCATTTTTTTCTTCACTTAACTAAGTAGAGCTCATTTTCCTCTCTTAACAAACAATACGATTTTTTAAAGAAAATATAAAATAAAATAGTAGATTCTAAAAGGTGAATATTATTTTGTGACACCACAAAGTGAGAAGAAATAAAAATAAAAATAAAATAAAACATATACTTCGATAATCAAATATAAAAAAATAATAATAATAATTATGGAAAAAATATTGAATGTCTAGATAATAATTGAATTCATATATTAATCCTAATACCATATCAGTCTCAAATGAACATCACAAAAAAACAAACAAAATATATTTTTACTCAACAAAGGTCTTTAACTTTAATGGAACCCCTTAAATCAATAAAATAAGATGAAACAAATCATGCCTTAACAAAAGTATTATTTAAACATCAAATAAAAACTAGAAGAATTTAAGAGATCATAATTTTTAACCAAAATAAACCCAAAATTTTCAAACTTGGAAAATGATCCAAATGCAACAAACAAACAAACCATTAAGAGTGACCAAAATATTAGAGCTACAAAAAAAAAACTCATCTAATTGAAATGAACCCATTCTTGTTTAGTAAAAGCCTTGTTAAAGTACTTATTTATCCTTTAATACAAGGACACTACCTATGTCAAAATATAGATACTCACCTCATGAAATTATTGCTTCATTTTCTATCACATACAAGAAAGGGATAAAGTAATAGTTAATTATCAAAACATCAATCTTAAAAAACATTGCAGCAAGGAAATATGGATTCAATGTTACAATAAAGAATAGAAAGTATAGAACATATTATTACCTCAAATGCAAGGTCAAATTGGCATATATTATTAGTAATGTTGTTGTGATAAATAATTTAGACCCTGCACCAAAAATAGAGGAACAACAAATTTAATCAAATAAAAGGAATCACCTCATTTACTATTCCATTCAATTTTTCTTACACAACCTATGGAGTAGGTATACCAAAATAAGTGTCCTTTCGGACTTCATATATATTGGAATAGATAAAATATTGTGGTATATCAATTTTCCACTTCTCAATTTCGTCATCATTTGCAATCATCATTTGCTTCATTTTGAACAAAATATTTTCCACATGAACTGTAATTTTGATCCTCCAAAATATCATGTTCCATATCAATTTTATTAGAGAAGTTTGTTGTATTGTCTTCACCCCTTCTATCACAATATGATCGCCAAAGAGCTAGTGCTCTTTCATATAGAAAATAGTTAATGTCATACTTTGTTACATATAATTTTAGGCATATATCCATATGTTTATCAAGTTTGTTCCTCAAATTTGACTTCAAATATGATAGTGCACTAAACATCCTCTCATCCTCTACTGATCAAAAAACCATGGCTTGACACAAATATTCTAATTTGAAATATTATGATATGTTTTCTTGTAAGTATTAGCTAGCATCTAAAATATTCCATAATCTTGTTATCGCACCATATTCTAGAGGATTCTCCAAAACATGAAATTATTTCCACATCGTTTCAGCAAATCGCATGGCTTGTTGAAACACTTTTGATGAATCCAAAATAACTTGAATTTAAAAAATAATAATTTAATATTTTAATCCATATTTTAATATTTTTTTGAAACCCTTAATTAGTTTATAAATATTTGTCTTCGTTGGCTTCTTAATAATTTATGCCTCAAATTTCTCCTAACGTATATTTTATTCTTTATATTATTTAAAGATCTTTTCCATTCCTTGGAACCCATTTTCTTATTTCATGGTTAACTCCTTTCTGTTACCTTTATATTCTCTTTTCATTACTAAACCCACCTCATATTTTATTTCTTTTTTTTTCCTTGATGATGGGTGGAGTGTCCACTCGAAACATTGGACATTTCAAATATTGACACATAGTTTATTCCAAAAAAAAATCTCAACAATGGTTGAAAATGTTGATGATGAAGTAGCCTATGATATAAAACCTTGTGAAAAGGATAAATATGATAGGATGCTTTTCAAGAGGTTGATTAAGGGATCATCTGAGTTCCCATGAGACATCAAATGATCAATTAACATCAGGAATGCTGAAGGAAACTATCCAAATATGAAAATTAATCATGCCAGCTGTATATATCACTTGTAATGATTGGAGTAAGGATTCCTTTATACATACTTTATATATTCATTTATTTGTTTATGATTGAATGCATGTATGATAATGATACCTAGGTTAGATATGATGAATGAAGAATCTTTTGGTATGATAATATTTTTATAATCCTTTTGATTCAACCATGAATTAGTATCACATGATTGATTCACTTATAATGAGTGAATGGGTAACAAAACTATGTTAGAATTTTTATAATACATGATAGTGAATTCCAATAAAGCTAATGTGTGAGACCATATTGTTGATGGATATGGAAGGATATAGTACTACACAAATGTACACTTGTCTCCCTGCTTATATTTCCATTGTAGACTATAACCTTTTGGAAAATTGTGATGAGCACCTATAAAGGAGAGGATTCCTAAGGTAATATATAGTAGAGAAAGGAATTTACTTGTAGTATGTTTGAGGTACATATGGGGGGTGACTACATGATGTGTTGAGGTATTGGTTAAACCTTACAATTGATGATGGTGGAATACATGATATAGAAATGTATGATTTCGAAATCAAGTGGCAGGGATGGATTGAGTAGATGTGATCATGAGTATCGGCACATCGGTTTATTGGAATAAATATTTAGTTTCATCTTGTAATGGTAGGTATTCTAAGTAACACATGTACATTGAAACATAGTTCCATTTAGTCGAGTATGATTAACAACTAAAAATGATTGAATTATTAGTTTGTTAATATTATTCTGAGAACACCTCATGGATGGTAGTGAAATATTGAAATAAAGAATTATAGGCATAGATAATCACTTTTTTTCGGTTGATTAAAAAATTTAGGCTATAGGTGGAATCGTCTCAAATATGAAAATGAGTGTAATTCCGTAAGAAATATTAGGTACTACATTAAGAGCCAAACTCCATGAGAAGGAATCTCATAATTATGAAATTTATGAATTAGACTTGGAATTTATAAGTTGTATATATATATATATATATATATATATATATATATATATATATATATATATATATATATATATATATATATATATATATTGTAATTGTATGTGTATGATACATGATAGATAATGGCTATTGAAGATGGAAAGCCTTAAAGGAAGGTTATTGTTATGACAAAGGAACCCTGTACTATTATAACATGACACACACACGCACACACACACACACACACACACATATATATAATTTCATATTTGATTGAGAATGTATAGAAAAAAAATAAAATTATTATTAGATTATCTCATATATAAATAGATGTATATTGATAATAATTTTTCTGGATTAATTATAAATATAAATATAAATAAATTAAACTTTTATTTTATTTTTTATAATTATAAATAAGTGGATATTGTGAATCCCACTCAATGTACTTATTAAATTATATTATCAAAATTACAATCAAATAATTTACTCTAATATCAATTTTAAAATCAAAGAAACTAATATCCATTTAAAAAAAAAAATGTTTCAAAACATTGCATGGCTATACAAATTTCTAGAAAAAAATAAAATAAAATAAAATAATTATCAATTTTAAAATAAGGAAAAAATGTTTTAAAACATTTCATTGGTTATACAAGTTGCTAGAAAAAGAATAAAATAATTGAAAGGAAAGTACATTAATACACTATTTTCTTACCACATATCCTCATTAATTAAAGAATTTATCATGAGTCCAATTTCAGATTCTTAATGTTTCCCCAAAAAAATCATTTAAAATCATCCATTTCCCACTCATATAGCTATTCAAACTTCTTATATATATTGGTTATATGATATAAGTCAATAGAAAGTTAATTTTGGTTGATTTGGGGTTTTTATTATCTTTCACTAAGGAAATATAAAGAAGTATGGCACCTCGTTCCTTCCCTCCATCCATAGATGTCAAATGTCGAAGTAGGTCAGGGAAAAATTGGTTTGACTTTCTTATTACTGGATCTCCACTTATTATAAGTTTAGAGTGAAGAAATGAAGCAAATGTATTACCTCACTGGAGACCAACCCAAAAGCATAAGAAGCTTCTAGAAGAATCCAACGCAAAAGAATAAGAAGCTTCAGGAAGAATTATGTGCAAAATGTGTCTGTACTAACCCTACTCCAGATGAGGTCATAGATATTATGAGTTTACTCAAACCCTATGTTAGCCACCTATAAATTTTTTGACAAGCAAACAGGTGGCTAAAATGTTTTTGAGCCTTCAAGAAATACATTTTCTCTGAAAACATATCATTCTTGAAGCCTCCTGTGTCTTTTCCCTTTGAATAATCTTCACTGCCGTTTCCAGTTAAAAAGCCTCTCTGTTTGTGGAAGAAAATGCTCAGAAGGCCTCCATTTCCCCCTATTTCATCCCCATTAAGCCTCTGTGTTCATCCTTTTTTTTCCCCTCTCAAAATCCCCCATTAACCCTCTAAATCATCCTAACTCCCCTTTAAACCTTACAATATCCTTTGTCTGGCTTTAAAACCCCTTATTCTCTCTACCGAATCCCTCTTTTGGCCTTAAAATACACTAAATTTAAGCCGAAAACCAACTTTTCCATATAGTAGGCTTTAGCCCCTTTCGGCCAGCCCCTTAATCACTTCCCCACCATACAACCGGGCACCGAGACTAGGCGCTAAGCCTGTAGGCGCTTATCGCAATCAGAGGTTTCATGGTGAGCGCATTTCTTTGTTAAACAAAAAAGTTCTGATGCGAGAAATTTGTTCTATCGGGCCCCTCCACGATCTCGACTGTTGATCTTCTAAGATCTAACAGCCAACACTTATCTCGTGGCGAGCCCATCTCCTGTCCATTCACCCATATGATCACACATAAGCCGTCGATCTGTCTCCAGATCAGATGGTGGTCGCTTAATCACACCGTTGCAGTGCCCAATCCCATCGCTTTTGACCTCCGCCGATTGGCGAGTCCCGATTTAATCTGAGCCGTCCATCCCGCATGATCCCACAGTCTGGATTTCTCCTCACTCCACCCCTGTGTCCCCGATTGGTCATCCCCGATCCAATCGCAACCGTTGATCTTTTTAGATCTAATGGGCCTCATTCATCCCGCCCATTTATTTGCCCCTTTTTCCTCCACTTTCTTTTTTAATATCCACCGTCCATCATCAAATCGGACGGTCCACAGCAAATCTGCCTGGGCCATCCCTCGCCATTACTCACCGCGCATCTCCCCATATCGTGCTCCATCGTACACCGTCCGATCTTCCACCCCTCCATCCGACGGTCCACATGCATATCGCGTTTTTTCTCTGTCTGGGCTTTAACGTTTCTAAATCACGTGATGAAAGCAGTTTTATCCTGCCACACATCACTCAGCGACAAATATCATTTTTTTTGGGAAAAGGTTTAAAACCATTCTTTTGCAGCGTGACACCGCTGGTTTTCCTCTTGAAACTGCCTTCCTTCCCCTTTGCTCCGTCAACCTCCGTAATCAATTTCAACCGTCTATCTAATCAGATCTATGGCCCATATTGCATCACGCCCCCATCTACACATTTACTTCATCGGAGCCTCTACAGATTTTCATCCGACAACCCCCACCGTTGATCTCCTCCTGAGATCCAATGACTCACAGTTAATCGCCCTCCGCCCGTCGGGTCCCACCATCCAAAGGACCCGCTTTCATTTATTTCTCCCTTTGCTCCTTTGTATTTCGCCCAAGCTTTAAAACTTTGTGTTTTACACCGAAGGCTTTGATTCTACGCCTAACTTCTATTAACACCCCCATCTGCAATCTTGACCATTGATCGTCCTCCGTCCATCTAATCGGACGGTTTGTGACCCTTACCATGCCAAACCTTCATCAATCCATCCATTTTCATAATTCTGTAGCATTTTTGCCCGTTTTCACTTGTTGCCACCATTTCAGCCACCGTCCTCCGGGCCTCCACAACAATTTCCCACCACTCCCCTGGATTTTATAATTGGTTCATTTCATTGTGCAGGGATTACAGAATGAATAAATTCACTCTATCTCCACAGTTGCGGTTACTGTGACTAAGAGCGCAGAGAAGCCTTTACGGCAGCGGCCAAGTGAAACAATAGAGGACAGATTAAAGGGGTTAAAGCTGGTTGTTGAATATTTAATGCTTTAATCCTTATTCAAAGGAAGAAGATGCAGTTTGAAGACCAAAGAGCACATGAAACAAGCCATATCTATGCTTTAACCTCAGCAGTACATTTTCTCAGAAAGCACACCTCCAGACAGAAGTCTCCATGCCTCCTCAAGCCCTTAACAATTAGAACACCGACAGAAGCTTCTTAAAGACTGTCAAACAATAGTTATAGAAGCATGAAAGGTCTGCAGTCCCTCTATCCATGTTACTTATTTCAGAAGGCTACCAGAGAGTACCATCAGTCAGATTTCTTTAGTAGAACATACCTGAAGTTATTAACAAGACTTCTGGACCATGCTTCAGAGTACACACAGTTAATGAAGAGCCATTTTGCGGAATGGGCACTGGATCGCCTTCTTCTTTGTCTTAATGAGTCAATTTAATTTACATCTACTTCCACAGTTATTCATTCTCCTATAAGAACCCCTAAAGAACATATTGTAAAGGTTGTTGTTGTTGTTGATTAGTTGTAGGGATTCTTTTTGCTGTTAGAACAGTTTTGGGGAAAAAGCTGAGTAGTTTGTAATTTAGTAGGCTGGGAGGAGAAAGTTTGGAATATATTAGCTATTGAGCTCAGTGTAGGTGACTGGTTTTTCACATCAATTAATAAAGCAATTTCACAGGATCCTGGTCTATATTACGGGTGATCTTTCCTGTCTTATTTCATTTTAATCATGTTGTTCATATTTCTCTGATAAGAATCAATAAATCAGGCTTAGGATATACCCTTGCATGGTACCCTAATGCCCACTGCTCTTCTTGTCTTTGATGTTTTCTGATTAATGTGTATCTGAGAGAAAATTCATGTAATTTAACCAGTTAAAGATGTTGGTCTGGCCCATGCTTACTGATGTATGAATTTGGGGTTTGTTTCTTAGATGTTCTTGTTGGGTTTTAGCTGGAAGAATTGGGATACCGGGGATTTAGTGTGAGCCCTATCCATTGGGGTCCTTTTCCAACAGATTGGCCTTTCTAAGATCCCTTGAGCTAGTGTCAAAGAATTGAAGGTTAAAAGCCCTTCTTTGATCTTAGGCCTAGTTCTGTGTTTAAATCTTAAGTGTTTTCCCTTTAAGAGTATGCTGAAAGTAGGCTTGGTGTTAAATGACCTCTGACCTAATCTTAAGCTGCCCTTTGTGTCTTTCCTTTTCACTCCTTAATGTCCCATTCCACCATCTATCTAAAAGATCCTCTAGTATAGATGACTTTCCCTATGAAAGCCTTGGCTAGTTTTTTTTCAATTAATTCCCTTTCATGACTCCATATCCCAATGGATGATACTATCTTGATCTATCCTCTTTTACCAAAACGTCCTGCTGCCTTGCTCCTTTCATTCCATAACCTTCTCAGTTAATGATATCCAACCCAAAAACCAACCAAATCATTTAAACAACCCTCGTGCTTCATAAATAGCCTAATACCTCATTTTGAGCTTCAAATATATATCATTCTTTGGTTTATGGAGAGATCCCTCTCCGGATCCAGGAAGGCTAGATCCTAGGATCCCAAAGTGGTTATGACGTTGTCTAGTCTTTTGGTCTTGCCAATTTGGACAAAACACTGGAACCCCAACATAATGGTGACTCCACCGGGGAATTGAACCCAGAATCTCTGGTTAGATTGGTATTTTATTGCTAATGTTGGACAACGGCCTACTTCAAACAGTCACATTCATTCACCTTGTGGCTCCACACTCCATAACTCCTAAAGAACCAAATGAATCCACTGGTAGAAGACTCTGAACTGGTTGAGAAGATACAGTGAACTCTTTCTGATTTACAAACATGCTTCCACATATACAGAGAAGATATGCCCCAATGAGTAGGGAGCACATATCTGGATTCCCACATAAAATGCCTGAAGTAGATTGGTTGAAAAACTTGCCTACCTTTCAGGGTGAAAAGGTTGATGATCCCTTTTTACATCTCATCAAGTTTCATATACATGTGTGGAGATTTAAAGTTGAATGGAATGAAGACTTGCTAATGAAAATGTTCATGGCAACATTAGAAGGAAAAGCTAGGAATTGGTATGAATGGTTAGAACCCAAAAGTTTGTTTTGTTTAAAGGAAATCCACCAAGTATTTAAAAATAATTATAAAGGAAACTTTCCATCCTTATCATGGGATTTTTGTGATCAATCTCAGAATATCATACAGTACCTGTTAAATATTGATGAGGATTTAGTTAATATGCATCCTAAAGATTTGTTGACAACCATTCAAGAATTTCATATGCATCCTAGCTATCACAAGAACTTGGATGAATCAGCTGAGGAAGAAAGAGTCAAGAGATAGTAGACATTACTCAAGATACTCCTGAAAACTCAGATGTTGATCCATCATCCTTTGTAGTTGAGGCTTCAGATGATATTCTACTTCAAATCTAGTCTTCAAATGAAACAAAGAGTTGTTGTACTTCTGCTCAAAGAAACACAAGACCATCTTCCCCTTTGACAGAAGAGGAGATAGATCAGATCATCAATAGACAGCCAGCCTCTGAAATGTTTTGCAGAACATACATGCTTGCCCATTCATCTGATGAGCTTTCTTGTATAGAGTTGGAAAGCTCACATGTAAACCAGAGTGAAGAAAGATCAACTGATAATCCAATTTGTCTGATTGGTTGCATTACTTTACGTTCATGATTTTCCTAGTTTTGATCTATCTGATGATGATGTTTCCCAAACAGAAGTAGATCTTGTAGAGCCATCATTAATAGATTTGTGGGAGGAGAATCAGTTCCATCAGCTTCAAGGAAGTAAGGAGCCAAGTCAGCCTATTTATGATACTGATGAAGAAAGCTTTAAAAGTGCAGAAGAGGGTGAAGGTTCTTTGGACCTTTGCTTCACTTTGTTACAAGACATTAGTATCAATTTGCATATGATTGGAGATCAGTAGCCTTTCATCTCAGAGGATGAAAAGGAAAACGAAGGAGAGATTTTTGAGCAGATTGAAATTAAGGGGTTTTCTCTTGAAAAGGAGGAAGCAAAGGAACATACCCCTACTCAAGAATACATTGACCTTTTCACAAAGCTCAACCCATCAGAGCATAATATATCAAAGCTCCAAGAGGACACAACTGCAGTATATGATGAGTCCTCCAGTTCAGGCTGCAGTGAAGATGAGGGAGACCTTCTTTCCCACAGACATCTTTGTCTTGATCCAGTGGAGGAAGAGGTATGCCTGGTTGACACTTACTTGCCAAATACTCCTAACCAGAAAAAAGAGGAGTGTGATTACAGAGGCCACACTATATATGCAGTGATTGAAACTGTCAAGGATGCAAACAACCTACCAGTCATGGAAGGCTTTGAAGAAAAAGGTTTATATCATGTTTTTGCTGATCCTGTGGCGGAATATATGGAGGCCCTGATTGGCTCAAGTTCCCAAGCATCGATCCTTTGTAAGAGACAGAGACATCAGAAGTGGCCATAATTGGTGGTGGCCTCAGTTTTGAAGACCCACATGTAGAGCACCCTATGGTTGTCTCTGATGAGCAGTCAGTTCTTCTGCCCTTTTTTATTATTACTTGACTGGCTGCACTGGCATTATTGTATCACCTAGAACATCAGAGATTTCCAAGTAGAGTAGGGTAGGTAGGAAATTTCAATAAATCTTAGCCTATGAGCATTAGTTAGTTTTTTTTAATTTCTGCAAAGTCCAGCAAGCTAGACAGTCTAATCCTAGCTTGATTGTTTTCAATTTTTGTCTTAGAATGTAGAGAAGAAATCTACTAGATAGTTTAATCCTAGAAGATGTAGTTTAGGTAGAGAAACTATGAGACCAATAGTTTAATTTGGTCCCATGGAGTAATAAGGGTAGCAATAGAATAGGTTTATTTTCCTGTTTGTAAAAAAATTGATGATGTAAAGGGTCTGCAAGTCCAAATGCACCTAGAAGAAAAAATATTAGGACAATAGTATGGGTAGGTATTTGTTTGGGAGAATATTATTGCTGATATGATGTCTTCATGATTTTTGGCAGCTGATCCAAGAAACAAAATGGATGTGTCAAGTACCAGGCATCTGGCCTACTCCAAAGATTATTTTCTGAATTCTTGACACCTTCAAGAAGATGCCATCCCCATGTGGATCCACTGTTAGCCACCTTTAAATTTTTTGACAAGAAAACAGGTGGATAAAATGTTTTTGAGCCTTCAAGAAATACATTTTCTCTAAAAAAATATCATTCTTGAAGCCTCCTGTGTCTTTTTCCCTTTGAACAATCTTCACTGCTGTTTCCAGCTAAAAATCCTCTCTGTTTGTGGAAGAAAATTCTCAGAAGGCATCCATTTCCCCCTATTTCATCCCCATTAAGCTTCTGTGTTCATCCTTTTTTCCCCTCACAAAATCCCCCATTAACCCTATAAATCATCCTAACTCCCCTTTAAACCTTACAAATATCCTCTGTCTGGCTTTAAAACCCCTTATTCTCTCTATTGAATCCCTCTTTTGGCCTTAAAATACACTAAAATTAAGCTGAAAACCCATTTTTCCATATAGCAGGCTTTAGCCCCTTTTGGCCAACCCCTTAACCACTTCCCCACCATACAACTGGGCGCCTAGACCAGGCACTAAGCCTGTAGGTGCTTATCGCAATCGGAGGTTTCATGGTGAGCGCATTTCTTTGTTAAACAAAAAAGTTTCGATGCGAGAAATTTGTTCTATCGGGCCCCGCCGCGATCTCGACCGTTGATCGTCTAAGATCTAATGGCCAACGCTTATCCCGCGGCGCGTCCATATCCTCTCCATTAACCCATCTGATCACACATGAGCCATCGATCTGTCTCCAGATCAGACGGTGGTCGCTTAATCGCACCGTCGCAGTGCCCAATCCCATCGCTTTTGACCTTCGCCGATTGGCAAGTCTCGATTTAATTTGAGCCATCCATCCCGCATGATCCCACGGTCCAGATTTCTCCTCACTTTGCCCTTGTGTCCTCGATTGGTCATCCCCGATCCAATCGCAACCGTTGATTTCTTTAGATCTAACGGACCTCATTCATCCCGCCCATTTATTTTTCCCTTTTGCCTCCGCTTTCTCCTTTAATATCCACCATCCATCATCAAATCGGACGGTCCACAGCAAATCTTCCTGGGCCATCCCTCGCCATTACTGACCGCGCATCTCCCCATATCGCGCTCCACCCTACACCGTTCGATCTTCCACCCCTCCATTCGACGGTCCACATGCATATCGTGTTTTTTCTCCGTCCGGGCTTTAACGTTTCTAAATCACATGATGAAAGCGGTTTTATCCCGCCACGTGTCACTCAACAACATATATCGCGTCTTTTTGGCAAAAGTTTAAAACCGTTCTTTTGCAGTGCGACACCACTAGTTTTCCTCTTGAAACCGCGTTCCTTCCCCTTTGCTCCCACAGCCTCCGTAATCAATTTCAGCCATCCATCTGATCAAATCTACGGTCCATATCTCATCGTGCCCCCATCTACACATTTCCTTCATCGGAGCCTCCACAGAGTTTCATCCGACAACCCCCACCTTTGATCTCCTCCTGAGATCCAACGACTCACAGTTAATCACCCTTCACCCACCGGGTCCCACCATCCAAAGGCCCTGCTTTCATTCATTTTTCCCTTTATTCCTTTGTATTTCTCCCAAGCTTTAAACCTTTTTGTTTTACACCAAAGGCTTTGATTCTCTGCCTAACTTCTATTAACACCTCCATTTGCAATCCTAACCATTGATCGTCCTCTGTCCATCTACTAGGATGGTCTGCGACCCTTACCACACCAAACCTTCAGCAAGCCATTCATTTTCATCATTCTGCAACATTTTTTCCCGTTTTCACCTGCTGACACCATTTCAGCCACCGTCCTCCGAGCCTTCACATCAATTTTCCACCACTCCCCTAGATTTTATATTTGGTTCATTTCATTGTGCAGGGATTACAGAATGAAGAAATTCACTCTATCTCCACAGTCGCACTTACTGTGACTAAGAGCGCAGAGAGGCCATTACGATAGCGGCCAAGTGAAACAACAGAGGACAGATTAAAGGGGTTAAAGCCAGTTATTGAATATTTAATGCTTTAATCCTTATTCAAAGGAATAATATGTAGTTTGAAGACCAAAGAGCACATGAAACAAGCCATATCTGTGCTTTAACATCAGCAGTACATTTTCTCAGAAAGCACACCTCCCAACAGAAGTCTCCATGCCTCCTCGAGCCCTTAACAGTTAGAACACCGACAGAAGCTTCTTAAAGACTATCAAACAACAGTTATAGAAGCATGAAAGGTCTGCAGTCCTTCTATCCATGTTACTTATTTCAGAAGGCTACCACAGAGTACCATCAGTCAGATTTCTTTAGTAGAACATACCTGAAGTTATTAACAAGACTTCTAGACCATGCTTCAGAGTACACACAGTTAATGAAGAGCCATTTTGTGGAATGGGCACTGGACTACCTTCTCCTCTATGTTAATGAGTCAATTTAATTTACATATACTTCCACATTTATTCATTCTCCTATAAGAACCCCTAAAGAACATATTGTAAAGGTTTTTGTTGTTTTTGATTAGTTGTAGGGATTCTTTTAGTTGTTAGAACAGTTTGGGGGAAGAAGCTGAGTAGTTTGTAATTTAGTTGGATGGGAGGATAAAGTTTGGACTATATTAGCTATTGAGCTCAGTGTAGGTGACTGGTTTTTCACATCAATTAATAAAGCAATTTCACAGGATCCTGGTCTATATTACGGGTGATGTTTCCTGTCTTATTTCATTTTAATCATGCTGTTCATATTTCTCTGATAAGAATCAGTAAATCAAGCTTAGGATATACCCCTGCATGGTACCCTAATGCCCACTACTATTCTTGTCTTTGATGTTTTCTGCTTAATGTGTATCTAAGAGCAAATTCATGTAATTTAACCAGTTAAAGATGTTGGTCTGGCCCATGCTTTCTGATGTATGAATTCGGGGTTTGTTGCTTAGATGTTCCTGTTGGGTTTAAGCCAGAAGAATTGGGATACCGGGGATTGAGTGTGAGCCCTATCCACTGGGGTCCTTTTCCAACAGATTGGCCTTTCTAAGATCCCTTGAGCTAGTGTCAAAGCATTGAAGGTTAAAATCCCTTCTCTGATATTAGGCCTAGTTCTGTGTTTAAATATTAAGTGTTTTCCCTTTGAGAGTATGCTGAAAGCAGGCCTAGAGTTAAATGACCTCTGACCTGATCTTAAGCTTCCCTTTGTGTCTTTCCTTTTCACTCCTTAATGTCCCATTCCACCATCTATCTAAAAGATCCTCTAGTATGGATGACTTGCCCTATGAAAGCCTTGGCTAGTTGTTTTGCAAGTAATTCTCTTTCATGACTCCATAGCCCAATGGATGATACTATCTTGATCTATCCTCTTTTACCGAAACATCCTGCTGCTTTGCTCCTTTCATTCCATAACATTCTCAGTTAATGATCTCCAAACCAAAAACCAACCAAATCATTTAAACAACCCTTTTGCTTCATAACTAACCTAATACCTCATTTTTAGCTTCAAAGATATATCATTCTTTGGTTTATGGAGAGATCCCTCTCCGGATCCAGGAGGGATAGATCCTAGGATCCCAAAGTGGTTATGATGTTGTCTAGTCTTTTGGTCTTGCCAATCTGGCCAAAACAATGGAACCCCAACACCCTACAGAGACGTGGAAGAAAAGAGTGTTTTTTATTGCTTTCAAAACACTCACTGTAGCAAGAGATGGAAAGAACAAAAAATTTCCATGCAGGAGTCTTCTCAATATGATAAGGAAATCACAGAGCTCTCTTTGGGGCCACCCTACACCCCTTCATGTAGAAATTATATAACATATGCATGTATATATGCAGATTCTCCTGATCTAACAATATTTATCTTCTTGCTAAATACATAATCCTTCCACTGTTAATCTTTTGCGGAAATTTAAAACTCAATTGCAGACACATGAAGCAATAAAACAATCGCATATAACACAGTTTTTTAACGGGAAAACTTGAAGCTAAAAACAAAAACTATCATATATTATGTATCATGGAGATCATGTAACAATCTCATACAAAGCTTAGTACATCAATCTCTCAGTACAATCAATTATCACACACTAACATGAAGAAATCGGCAAATCCTTGCACTAATTTCTTGCCACCTGATAGCCTGCCTCCATTGCGCAATCCTTGCTGAAGAAGACCCTTGAATGAATTTGAATCTACCTTGCCTTTACTATGCAATCCTCATTGGCAACTCCAATGTGTGTGTGATGTAATCAATGGATCACTATAGTCACAACAGATAGTCCATCTCACCCTTTCACCTATATCTCCACTGGGTCTCCACTGGAACTGACATGCACTGTAGTTAACTATTGTATTTTTTTATTTGTTAGTGAGTTGTTAGTTGTGAATTAATTAACTAATTAATTTACTTAACTCGCACTAGTGTATCTTTCAGTTAGACTAGATACAACTAGCTCAACTGAGTTTAACTCCATTAACTGAGTTAAACTGAATAACAACTCCATGAACTACTCTTCCAACTCTGTCATAACTTTACCACTTCAGTTCTAACTGAGTCCTCATGCATGAACCACCAGTAAACCCTGGGAATTGCATAATTCCTTCAGCCCACTGATTTTCAAAATATGTATACTGAAATGAAGTGCTCCAAGAGAATAAGTTGATATTTAGAGTCTGATTATTATTAAGGGCTAATAATAATCGACACATCTATTTTTAGATCGACGATCTATAAATAGACTTCGCCCAATATTCTAAAAATATAATTTCATCTATTTTTCCAACTTGACCAATCATCCACAAATATCATCCTGCAACTTCTGAAATATGATCACCATGTCTAAAAATAGACTTACACCTAAAAATAGCTTGCGGGCCCTCTAGTGAAGGTGACTTATTTTCAATAAGCTTCATAATATTTTTGAATCTCAACACTCCCTTTCAATAAGATAAGGATTATCCTTCACCTCTATCCTACCGAGCGCTTTCGTCAAAATATCTACATCCTGATCTTTCGTAGGAATGTACTGAAGCAACATGATCTTCTGTTGCGCACAATATCGTATATGATGATAATGGATATCAATATGTTTAGATATATCATGAAACACAGGATTAATCGAGAGTTTAATGCAACTTTGTTTATCCCAATGTATCATTGTAGGATCTAAATTTGAACTGAACAAACCGACTAGGATCTTCCTCATCCAGATAGCCTCACATGCAGCTTGAATTACTGCCATGTATTCTGCTTCTGCTAAAATGAGTGCCATAGATCTTTATTTCCTGTTGTATGAAGAAAATGTTGTAGATCTGATACTGAAAACCCCTCCTGATGTGCTCTTTCTGTCCATTGGGCTGCCTACCCAATCTACATCCATGAAGCCATGCAACTTCACCTCATCTGTTTGTCTGTACCATAAGCCATACTCAGATGTGCCCCTGAGGTACCTCAGGACATGCTTGCCTACCTTCCAAAAGAGCTTGGTAGGCTTAAACATTGCTTGCGAAAGATGGTTCACTGCATAGCATATGTTCAGTCTTGTATTAAAACTAAATACATGAGCGAATCCACCAACTGTCGATAACTAGTGGCATCCACTACCTCTGCCAATGTCGCATCCTCTTTCCTCCAATTTCATGGAAGAGGAGTATCAATAGGCTTGCAGCTTTGCATGTGAAACTTCTAAAGTATCTCCTGAGTATACTTTCCTTGAGACACAAACAGTTCACCTTCCTGCTGCCATATTTCCAGTCCAAGGAAATAATGAAGGAGGTCCAAATCCTTCATCTCAAACTCCTTTGCAAGATCTGCCTTGCACGAGTGTATCAACTGCTCATCACCCATTAGTATTAAATGATCAACATAAAGAAAAATGATTAAAAGCTTACCCTCCACCACAATTTGGTACAAGTTTGAATCCACCTCACTCTTGGTGAAGCCAAGTCCAGTGAAATAGTTGTCGATTCGAGTGTACGAAGCACAGCACGAGGTGCTTGTTTCAGCCCATACAACGCTCTTTTGAGCCTGCACACATGTGAATTGCTACTAAATATTTCAAATCCTTCAGGCTGCTCAATGTACACTTCTTCCTCAATGATCCCATTAAAGAACGCAATCTTCACATCCATCTGATGAATGTTCCAACCCATCTACACTGACTGAGCAAGGATGGTCCTTATGGAAGAATACCGTGCAACGGGTGAAAATTTTTCTTCATAATCAATCCCCTTGATCTGCGAGAAGCCCCGGGCAACAAATATTTCCTTATACTTCTTGAAGCTCCCATCAGAAACTTTCTTTAACTTGTAGATCCATCTTGATCCTACAAATGATTTACCCACCGGCCTTGGAACAATCTCCTAGGCACTGTTTCTGACAATGGAGTCATAATCCTCCACCATGGAATCTACCCATGTGGGCTCTTGCACTACTTATTCAAAAGAAGATGGCTCTATCACGATACACTTTCTCATAAGAGCCATGTATCCAGTAAATCGGTCAGGTGATTGTCTCTTGCTGCGTTGTGATGTAGGGACTCCTACATTCTATGTCGCATCAAGCTTCAGTCTCTCAGTTTCTGTGGTAGGATTTCTGCCAGTTCTGATGTTTGGTTCTGCATGAGTGGACTCCTCCACTCCATGATTCTCCTCCTGTGGCTGATCCACATCTAGAGGCTCATCTTTGGGAACAAAAAGTTCCTCCTCTGCATGAAAGTGTATCTACCTCTCAAGCGACAACTTCATGGCTTTCACCTCATTGAATTTTATATCCCGTTGCACCACAGTCATTCGATTATTTGGCCATTACACATGATAGTTATGGGTTGTTTCTATGTACCCCACAAATATTCCAACTTCTGCAGTCGGCTCCAGCTTCTTCCTGGCATCCTTTGTCACATGAATGTAAAAATATGAGCCAAAAATCTTCAAATGATAAATATCAGGCTTCTTACCAATAAAAAATTCTTCAGGTGTACTCATTCCAAGTACTCTATGAGGACAACAATTTTTCACATAAACCACAGTGTTGCATGCTTCCGCCCACAAGTGAATTGGTAGGCCCTGGTCATGCAACAGAGCTTGTGCAACACCCACGATCATTCTTCTCTTCCTCTCCGCAACCCCATTCTGCTATGGGTTATGAGGCGCTATGTGTTCTCTTTGAATTCCTTCTTTGCTACAAAAGTCTTTGAATTCATTTGAGATATATTCACCACCATTATCGCTCCGTAGAGCCTTCACTTGTTTCCTCGACTCCTTCTCCACCAATGCTTTAAACTCACAGAACTTTGAGAATGTTCCACTGTTCTTCTTCATGAAGAAGATCTAGCATGTATGAGAATATTCATAAAAATAAATAACATAATACATGTGTTTTGTTTTTGAAGCAACCGAGAAAGTTCCACACACGTCTGTTTGAATTCTCTCCAGGATCACCGAAGCACGGTTCTCCTTATCATGAAAGGTGGTCTTCAAAAACTTACCCATAGTACATCCCTTGCACTGATCTGACTTTGCAAGAGTACCCTTGGGAAGTCCAATAGAAATCTATTGCAAAATCTTCAAAGCGCTATGGTGAAGATGGCCCAATCTCCTGTGCCACAATTCGCCCTCATCCCGGCTCACCACTTCTTCTGATTTGCCCATCATTGCAGCACAACCATATACCTCCATCTTGTAGAGATTCTTAACTCGAATCCATATCCTCTTGTTTTGAACCATTGTTTTATGTCGTAGGAAATATTTTCCCTCACCTAAAACAACGTCATAACCTCTGTCTTCCAACATTGCAACCGAGACCAAGTTCTTCTTCAGACCTGGAACATGCATAACATATTTCAACAAAAATGGTTTACCTGACTCCCTCTCAAAGGTAATGGTCCCAATGCCGGTCACACTGTATCGACCATCATCGCCCATCTCTATATGCATTTGAATGTCCTTCTCATCCAAGTCACTAAGCAACTCCTTGTCTCCTGTCATATGGAAAGACGAACCACTATCAAGATACCACACCGATCCCATTGAGCTTGAAACCAAGCATTAGATCAAAGAGAAATAAAGTTCGAATAGTGAGGCTAAGGCCTTACCTGCTACAGCTTCAACAACCTTCTTGTTCTTCTTCTTCTGTGGGTAGTTAGTGGCGAAATTCCCATGTTCGTGATAGTGAAAACACTTCACCTTGGACAAATCCTGCTTCTTGCCTTTAGCCTCAGATTTTGGAGGGAATTTATTCCCCTTCCCTTTCCTTGCTTTGGCAGCCAAAGCGCAATTCTCTTCATCATCATTCTTTGATGAAGATCCATCCCTGGTACTTCGCCTTATCTCCTCCTGCACAAGATCCGACCAAAGTCGCTCCCAACCCGACAGTTTCTCCCATCCATTGACGGAGTCTTTGTAGCTATGCCAACTCTTTAGAAGCCCAAGGAGAGAAAATCTCACCAATTCATCATCATCAACAATAATCCGCACACTTCCCAGTTCATCCCTACGGTGGACAAAATTCGTGAGATATTTTGGAATACTGTCGCCCTTCCCCATTTTTATTTTTCTGAGCTTATCTTTCAGCACCAACTTCCTCTGGTTGTTGCTTCTTTGGAACAAGTCTGTCAAAGCCTTCCACATTGAAAATGGAGTGGCTTTCCCGTGAAGTTTGGATGAAATATGGCCCTTCACACCTTCCAATAGAATTCTTCTTGTCTTTGCTGCCTTCTTTTGCCATGCGTCAAGTAATGCAGGATCGCTAGAACCTGGCTTAGGAACATCGCTATCGATGAAATCCTCCAGTCCATTATCTTCCAACACCACCTCCATCCTATCCTTCCAAGCTATGTAATTCGAGCTGTCCTAAAGGGAATACTCCAATGGCAACCCATTGAAAGAAATTTCAATGTATACTCAACAGTCGCACCAAGAAATTTCTATAGAAAATTCGAATTGTCCACCAACACAAACTCAACAATTCTTCACAGTTGTAATCTTCAAGAATTAACACTGCTATGATACCATGTAGAAATTATATAAAATATGCATGTATATATCCAGATTCTCCTGATCTAACAATATTTATCTTCTTTCTAAATATAGAATCCTTCCACTGTTAATCTTTTGCGGAAATTTAAAACTCAATTGCAAACACATGAAGCAATAAAACAATCAAACATAACACAATTGTTTAACGGGAAATACTAAAGCTGAAAACCACAACTATCATATATTATGTATCATGGAGATCATGTAACAATCTCATACAAAGCTTAGTACATCAAGCTCTCAGTACAATCAATCGTCACACACTAACATGAAGGAATCTGCAAATCCATGCACTGATTTCTTGCCACCTGATAGCTTGCCTCCACTGCGAAATCCATACTAAAGAAGACCCCTGAATGAATTCGAATCTACCTTGCCTTTACTGTGCAATCCTCATTGGAAACTCCAATGTGTGAGTGATGCAATCAATGCATCACTATAGTCACAACAGATAGTCCATCTCACCCTTTCACTTATCTCTCCACTTGGTCTCCACTGGAACTGACATGCATCGTAGTTAACTGTTGTATTTTTTCATTTGTTAGTGAGTTATTAGTTGTGAATTAGTTAACTAATTAACTCACTTAACTCTCACTAGTGTATCTTTCAGTTAGACTAGATACAACTAACTCAACTAAGTTTAACTCAATTAACTAAGTTAAACTGAATAACAAGTCCATGAACTACTCTTCCAACTCTGTCATAAATTTTCCACTTTAGTTCTAACTGAGTTCTGATGCATGAACCACTAGTAAACCCTAGGAATTGCGTAATTCCTTCAGCCCACTGATTTTTCAAATCTGTATACTGAAATAAAGTGCTCCAAGAGAATAAGTTGATATTTAGAGTCTAATTATTCTTAAGGGCTAATAATAATCGACACATCTATTTTTAGATCGACGATCTATAAATAGACTTCGCTCAATATTCTAAAAATATAATTTCATCTATTTTTCCAACTTGACCAATAATCCACAAATGGCATCCTGGAACTTCTGAAAAATGATCACCATGTCTAAAAATAGACATAATCTAAAAATAGACTTACACCTAAAAATAGCCAGCAGGGCCACTTAGTGAAGGTGATTGATTTTCACTAAGCTTCATCATCTTGTTGAATCTCAACACTTCAATCCCTAATAAACTCTACATTGTTTGTTTATGTTTTTCAATAATTTTAACTATTTTTATTACAAATTCTTATTTTGTGGCATTGTCTGTGTCCAGCCCCAACCTGCAACATTACTTGTGAGACTTCGACTAATATAGCTACATTTTTATCTCAAGTAAGTATATTATCGATTCTCAATTTCTATGATTTGGATATTCATAGGGAAATATTTTGTTAAATGCATAGGAAAACGATCCAAATTATTTTCAAATGGATTTGAGCATAACACATTTCAGGTTTTGAAATGTTCTCGAAATTTTGATGGATATGCATAAATTTAAACAGTTAACAATTAACTTTGTTCATATCTATCGGATTACCAAAATATTGAGAAAACTACAATTAAAATGAAAAGGAAAGTCAAATAATCGGCTAATCTAGTTCTTCTTTATTAGATTTCCAAACTATTCAAGAAAAGCAATGAGCCTTCAGTGTTAAAAGTTGAATCAAATATTTTCTTTTGTTACATACTTTTCCTCTTCAACTGTCATATATTACATTTAAATCCAAATTCCTTCACTTTTATTATTGATTTCAAACATATATTCACATGAATTTTCCCCATTCAACAAACAATTTTCAAAATTTTCAAATACGTTGTTCATATTCTAGTTTTCAAAGTTCTCAAATACGTTGTTCAATTCTAATTTAAGTTACATTTTTATAATGAGCGGGGACTAGCAATTTCAACAGAATATGAAAAGAGGGGAGAATTGCTTGAATTGTTCCCTCTACACCCAGATGGGAACCTAAGGCCACCAACGCTAAAAAGAAAGGGAGGTGATGGATAACTCACTCTTCTTACTACAGATATTCAAATACAAGGAAGGTGGTGAAGACTCAGATAATTAAAGCTATCTCATTTTTTCCTTATTCAGTGAATCTTTAGTATGTGGCTATTCAGAGATTATGTATTATCATACATATCTTGTGTAACTAGACAACTTTGTTACTGAATTTATGCCTACATTTGATTTTGTAATAACTTAGATCTCTTGTGTAACTGGAAAACTTCGTTACTGAGTTTATGCCTACGTTTGATCCTGCAGTAACTGGGAAGTTTTGTATACCATGTGTCAATACCATGGGTAAATGCCATGAAATTATTTTTATTTTAATGTTATTTTTTTATTACTTTTATTTTTTCGAGAGGGATCAAATCTCTTAAGATGCAAACCTCTTTAGAGTGAAAGGAGTTTTGATCCAGTAGATTTAGAGTTAAGATGTATATAAGTTGTTTTAATTTTCCCTCTTCCTTAAAATAAGGTGGGCTAACCTCTAGACCTAATTCTTTTATAAAACAAATTTGGGGCGATTTGAAATATATATTTACTTTTTTTACCCTCTCCCTTAAAATAAGGTGGGCTAACCTCTAGATGTAATTTTTTTATAAAATAAATTTGGGGCGATTTGAAATAATGAAATAATATAGTATGATACAAATTCGTCGAATAAAAATTTAAAACCCTTTAATTTCGCCCATGGGCCAAAATTCACCCCTAAAATTTTCTATGCATGCAACTATAAAAGAACTAACCTGATCATTGTAATTCATTATTAGAGGAAATATTTTGTTCCATGTCATACACACCTTTGCTATCAGCTGCTTTCTTGGGGGTTTGTCATAAATAACACACTCTTGTCCTTGAAAGATAACTCGGTATCCCTTCTGCGTCAATTGACCAACACTTATTAGATTATGTTTGAGTCCAGGGACATAATATACCTCCGATATTGTCTTTGTCTCCCCCTGCTTTGTCAAAATGTTGACCACTCATGTGCCATCTACATCCACATTTTTTTCAGTCCCCAAATTTACCTCTGTCTTCACAAATTGATCCAAATTTGCAACCAAATTATTATTGCCTATCATGTGGTCACTGCAACCACTGTCTAATAACTACACATTATCATATGTTTCATGCATGGTATGGAAAGATAAGAACATGGAGTTACTATTCTCGGTACTAAAATTGGCTCTTCGATTTCCTTGATCATATATCTTCTTCCTACAATCATGGCATAATGACCAAATTTATTGCAATAATAACATCTCACCTTTGATTTCTCAGCTCTTTGATTATTGTTGAAGCTTATGTTGTTGCTTCCACTTTCATGTTCATGCTCTTCTCGTCCATCTCTCTGACCACCATCTCTTCCGCCTCCTCCTCTGTCTCTTGATCTACCTCTGCCTCGACATCTTGAAATAGAAACTTGACTTTTGATAACGTGGAATTCTTATATCTATCTATCCTTTCCACATGCAATAGAAGTGATCCCATCAACTCATCCATTGTTTGTGTTGCCAAATCCTTGGCTTCTTCTATTACTACTACCACAAAATCAAACATGGTAAAAAATTATTTAAGGACCTTCTCAATCACTGTAAAATCTTTAATATCTTCACCATAAATTTTTAATTGGTTTAAGATAAACATGACCCGATTCATGAAAGAATCGATGTCATTTGTCTCCTTCAACTGCAAACTTTCAAAATCTCTCCTATTATTTTTCAATTTAAAAATATTGACTTTAGCCATACCTTGATAGCTTGTCACCAAAGTTTCCCATGATTCCTTTGCTGAAAACGTGGTAATAATCTTCTGGAACACTGCTTGGTCCACTTCCTACCGGATAAGAAGCAACGCTTGTGCATTCTTCCTTTTGTATTTCATCCATTGTTCTCTCTCTGCATTAGTGATAGCTCATTCTTCTGCTTTACTCTGAGGTTCTGCAAACCCAAAATTTACATGATCCCAAACATCATGCAATTTTAACATGGTCTACATTTTAATGTCCCACACTTCATAATCCTTCCCCGTGAAAGAAGGAAGTTGTGGCTGGAAACCCATTGTTACCATATTTCTTCAAAAAAAAATTTCTCTGATAAAAGTCTAAGTTTCTCCTTTTTAGAATATTTGCAAAGCTCCTTTAAAAAACCCTAATTTGTTTTTTTAGAGAAAAAAAAAGTTTTTTTTTTTTTATAATAAGCTCCCTTTTTTATAATATATATCCATTTTTAAGAATTTTTTTTTAAGATTATAAAATACTTTAAAAAAATATATTTTTGTAAAACTCTTTTATAAAATTCCTCACATATTGTTTGAAGAGGGATTTTTTCAATAAGTTCTTTAAATATTTGGTGGTTTTAAAAAACAATTTTATGAACGCATTTTAAAATAAAAAATCGAACTTTTTCAAAAAGTCAATCATACCACTTGTTGATTTTTGCTTACGACATCAGCTTTTGTTCTGAATTTTTTTGACATTTCAAAAAACTCTGCCATTGCACACACTAGGCAGACCAAAAATGGCACACGAAAACTCGATATTTGGAAAATCGTAAGTCTCATGATTTCTGCACAGTTTTTCAACTAAGAAAGTGCGGAACTTGTGTTTTTTATGTATTAAGAATGTGCTAATAATGTGCTGACTTGTGCACTTCGATGATTTTGCAATAAATTTGGAAAAAACTGTCAGCTTTCTGCTCTTTTCCCTTTTCTTACTGGTTCTGCAGGTTCCACGGATCTTGTGATCCTTCCTTACCTCTTATACCAATTTGTTGGAAAGGTAGAGGATATAAGACAAAAAATAACACAAATAATTCACACGCGAAACACACACAAGCCACGACTCTTCTATTGATCACATTTACAACAATGGGAAAGCTGGAAAGTTGATCATTGAAAAGGATATGTCTCAAGAAAAGATAAGGTGACAAGCAGTGAGAGTGTCACAATCAAAGGGATTCATGAAATTTCTCAGAGTTTGTCACGACCTTCAACAAGAATTTTCGTCTGCATGAATTTTCTTTCTAAAGTTCTTTTCTTCGGTCATAAAGTATGAATTATTCACCTTCTGATAGTTCTATGGTGTCTTTGGCACAGAGAGACTCCAAAAGAGACCTTGTAACATCAAAGTCATATTGTTTCCAACTAGCAATTTTAAGAGGTTGATTCTCAATTATGGGCACAAATCCTCCTACCATCTGTCCTCCATTTCCTTTGAATGTGTATTTACACTTTCTATATCAACAAAAAATTATATATTAGATATTGTTTTGTTATTAACACAGCACAATATATGATTTTGTCATGAATTCTTGCATTTATATAAATAACTCACAATTTTAGTTAACAGATGTTGGGTTGTCTCTAAAGACATACTTGTCCTTTCAGCAAAGACACCATCTTCATAAAAACAACCAAACTGATAGCTAATATCAGTAAAGATTTTTTGCTAATTATTTATACTTAAAATTTCAGGGATTTTGTTCATTTATTTAAATGGGATGTTGGGTATGTGTTATATTATTTCCACGACTAGCACGCGTAGGGGGGTAAGAGGGGGGCCAATAGCCCCCCCTTTGTGCTGGGTGCAAGGGGTCCGGGGCAGCGCCCCAACGAAAATTTTTTGGTCCTTGATTTCCGGTGGGTAGTCCATGCCCATGGTTTTGTGCATGGTTTTGCACATGGTTTTAGGGTATGATGGTTTTAGGCCCCTGGTATTTTGTAGATCCGGTCAATGGAACTACGGTTATGTTCTAATCCAAGGTTAATGGATTGGAGTTCATATATGCTTCGGCATGTATATATATGTGTTGTAACACTAAAAGGAATATAATGAAAAATCAGGCTAGTCATCCCGATTTGGGATCCAGGGGAAAATCTCTGTGTTTATCTGTTTTATGTTTTATGCTCTTGCTATTGTTTATTTTCTGTTATAAGATTCGTGTGTAGATAATTTCTGTTCAGGGTTAAAACCTACATGGGAAGTCTAGTCTGCAATGCTTTATTCATTTGTTTTGATATGACCATTAGGTCTCCTTACCAATATATGCATACTGGATAGAAAATAATGTTTTAAATTTTCACTAGTTTCTTTTCATCTTTGTACACATTTTTGTTTTGTATGATATGGGAACATAGTTAAATAGGAAGTCGTTATTTGTAGAACTCAACCCTAAGAAGTTCCCATTTGTAGGACTCAACTCTAATTCAAGTAATTTACATTATATTATATTTTCAATGTGGGTTAAGTATCGTTGGGTTGATCTTCGTGTTTTCAGGATTGTAAGGGGTTAAGTTTTGCAAGCCTTGTGCCCACAACTTTCCAAGAATGAATAGATGTGTGGATGGATGACCCCAAATTACTATTTTATATTTCCTGTTATATATCAATGTAACAAGGAACAAAAACAAATTTAAATTTTCACCATCGAAGTAGGCATCTTAAATAACATTTTTCCCTATGCTTTCCTTAATATATTAAGAGTTAAGAGGGATTTGTGTTGGTTTATTCTAGTCATAGAATTTTCATAAGACTTTATCTTTTGTGGATGAAGAAAAGAACTTCAAAAATTAAATTAGTGCAACTCATCTTGCTAAACAAACTCTTATGCGGCCTTTTAAAATTGCATAGGAATTCATCAGGGCCTTGCCACTTTCAATCTCATGCAGGACTATAGAAAGCTCATCCAGAGATAAATCTAGGTCACAAAGCCTCCTTTGCTCTTCGGTGAGCTTACACGGTACCATATCAAGGCTCCTCATGCAAGACTATAGAAATATCATCCAGAGTTAAAGCTAGGTCACATAGTCTCCTTTGCTCTTTGGTAAGCTTATACATAACCAAATCAAAGCTCATTAGGGGACTTTTGAGGCCTAAAATGGGTCTCCTAAGGAAATAATAAAATAATAGCTACACTAACAAAATAATATTTATGAATATGCATTTTACTTTTTGCACAACAATCCATGTAATCATGGTTAAATTCAATTGAAAAGATATACCAAAATAAAATTAATAAAAAAATTGTATTGATGTGACTATAAATAAGAATGAACTTTTCAAGAAAATTTCATTATCATTGAACAACTAATGCATTTGTCCTTTGTACTTAAATAACTTAAAATAAATTATAAATATAAATTCCTAAATTCTTAATTATATAATATACTATTAATTAAAATTTATATTATTAAATTATATAATAACATGTGATTAATATACTATATAAAAATAAAATAAAATAAAATAATAAATGTAATATATTATTTTATGTATTTCTTTATATTACATTGAATTGATTTGATTTGTAGCATAAGAAAAAATAATATATAATATATATTCTAAAACATTTAGATTATTTTTCATAATATTATGTATACAAATATATAATATTAATCTAATCATAATGAAATTAATTTACTTGTATTTAAAATTAAAGAAAAAAAAAAGTATTGAAATAGATTTAATTTATATCTATAAGTATAATATAAGACTTATATTTATTGAAATTTTAGATTTTTTTTCCCCAAACTATATTGAACCTAATATACATGTTTTCAACATACAAAAATAATGTACATTTTTCATCATACAAAACTAATACACCTTTTTCCTTTAATTTTAATATGTTTGTATTGTTATTAATATTATAATAATATTATTCATAGATTTGATTTATCATAAAATTACAAGGTTACATTTTTATTTATCTTGATTTCATATATATATAAAACTAATTTGAAATTATAATATTAAATAAAATGAGATGAATATATAATTTAAAAATAAACATATGAAAATATACAAATATAATATTTATTGAAAAATGTGTAAAGACATGAAGCTTATGTAAGGATGTGCATTGTTTCTTTCAAAAAATATGAATTGACAATGATAATATTTTATTCAAAAAATGTGAAATGACATTTATTATTAGTATTTTACTTTAAAACTTTAAAAGTACTTAGAGCACTACCATGGTTAAGCATGCGTTTTTATCCACCATTGAGAATGTAACAAGTAAGTACCTTTAACTCAAGCAATGTCACCTCAACCATTGAAGATGATGACATCCTCTAAAATGTGGTTGGTTCTCATAAAGTGAATTTTGATTGCAAATTTTCCTTAGGATGCTCATTTTAGACCTCAAAAATCCACTACTAGACTTTTGGGTGGCTTCTTGCATGTCTACATAGAAGCCTTAGGTTTGGAACACCATTATATAACATTCAACAAATTCTCTGTTGATTTATTCTTGGTTAGAACTTCAACCCAAAGAAGCTTTTAGGCCCAAATTATTCGCTCTGGTATCTGAATCCTTTATAGTATATATTTAATCTCTTTGTAACACCACAATAAAACTATCAAGAACTAGGCTATTCCATATTTAACAATCTAAAAAACCATGGCTTAAAAGACTCTTTGGTATAAAATTAAAAATGTGTGAAAAGGATGTGAATACCAGACATGTCAACCGACCATTAGTGTTCAGGATTATTTGAATCTGCGATTCTCCAACGGCTCTAGTGCCATATAATATATATCTATTTATGTGTTTGAAGGGGTCAAGCTGTGAATTTTCATGATATTTTCATCATTGCTTAGCCTGAAGACTAAGCATCATTTAATTCTTGTGCTCCGATTTCAGTGATGGGAGATAGTAATTAGCAATGATGATGGTTGTAGATTAAGCATCATTTAGACAATAGATGGTAATAATGCTGAAATTCAGATATCATTTTTCTATATTAAAAAATGTTTATGATTTTTATTAAAAAATTACTGATGGACATGGTTAACACCAATTTCCATGTCACAAATTTAGTTATACGATAGTTCATGAATAGACATTTTTATTAAAAAATTCGTAATGGACTAGGTTAATGCCAATTGCCACATCACATATTTAGTTACATGATAATTCATGGATATTTTTGGAAGTGAAAAATCACTTAGATTTCATTGAACTACATAACAATTCATTTATTTATTTTTATATATTTATGAGTAAATAATGTGTTGGAAGTGAAAAATCATGAACGAGTACAAAGTTTTTGAAGTGAAAAATCGTGAACAAATAAAATGTTGGAAGTGAAAAAGAACTATGATTTAATATTTTTCATATATATATATCCATGGTTTCTTCAACACCCAAGTAAATATTCCTTTTAAGACGGTTTTCTTTACAAGTACGTACTTTCACTATGTAAGAATTCAAGAAGGATATATTTTAATGTTTTATTGATAAGTGTAATATATAATTTTGAATAAGTTAAAGATTGAGTATTAAAATTTGAATATAAAAATAATAAATAATAAATAAAAAATACTTATATTTTGAGTTTAAATTTAAAATTTAAACATAAATAAATTAGTATAAATTTATTTTAATTTGAGATCTATCAAAAGTTTAGAAGGATTAAATTTCTCAAGTTTCAAATCTTTTTTTGAGAGTCAACACTTGAGAAAAGGTTTGCACCTCATTAGATTTGATTTTTTTGTACCTTTAGTAAATCTTATATTCGTGATTTGAGAATGATAAAGTTATGTTAAAAAAATAAATTCATTGAATTCTCAAAGAAGTTTGCAAAAGATATAGCGTTTCTGAAATTAAAAAAATTCATCATATCTTTGTTTTCTCATTTAGAAAAGTTCCCCATGTTCCCGGATAAAGCATCGCCAATTTTAAAGTCCTTTGATACAGAATTATGTCTTTCGCCCCAACAAATCCCCGCAATGCATTTTCTTCATCCTTTTTCCAGTGAAAATATAACACATGTAAAGGATTTTGCATGAGGCATCTTCCTCATTACTCACGCGTCTTCAACCCCTTCACCTAGTACAGAGTTTGAGTCTCCATCACCAGGAAAATATTTGTCACCAACCCCTTCACCTGGTACAATGTTCAAATCTACCCTAATGAGCGAGTAGACCTCTATAACAATTGATTTTGACTACGTAGCATAACCAATCCTAGACCTTGAAGAATTGTTGTTTGCTTTGCTCACATCACATTCGTGGGATTAATAATGAAGTTAGGCAACTATGTGGGATCACAACCAAGAGCATAAATAGAAATACACCAATTGAAATATGCACTAGTGGTGGGGTATCCACCTACCGGACTTGCCAGAAAAGCAATGCACCTTTGATAAGGGGATTGGTGTAGTAGTGTTACTCAACTTCCTGCACCCAATCCAACTTACTATGCAACTAAAGTTGAACAATTTTCTGGAAGCATTTGGAAATCGTATCCATACAGTTTTGGTCTCCCCCCCAAAACCCATGGCTAAACTCTGGCATTCCCTGCAAAGGCAAGTACAATTTGGGTTATCACCGCCAATAGAATTTACTTTAAAACTAGAAATATGGATGTTATTTCTATCTTTTCACAATATATATATTCTTTCAACCATAACTCAGGTAAAATCCTTAGTTCATCTGTATGCATCATATTGAATAACGAGAAATGATAGTTATTCAAAACTACAAAATATGTCTTTATCTAAGCATGCATGGAAAATAAAAATATCTTTTTATCTAAAATAACAAAAATGAAAACAAGTGCAAACCTACTTCCAGGAAAGATGCCCTGCGAGAAGCAAGTCACCTTCATTATCTTCATATGAAATTAAATAGCGTGGAATCATGTTTGAGAGATTGCAGTAGTCTTCATTATTAATTAGATCAACTTCTTGAATGCTCCCTACAAACATTCCTTTGAGAACCTATGTAAAGCTTCCATAACACGGGTGTTATTCAAGGGGAAAAGTTGTAAGAAGTACTAGATATGAGCCGAACTAGGTAACTCTTCCCTTGAATTAGAATTATACATGTGGAACAATTGAACCCTGACATGTGGCTGATGCATTCCAAATCCCACACAATCTCCATTTGATCTTTGTCCAAGTCTTGCACACCTCGTATTTTATTTCATTTTCCATATATTTCGCTTGATTATTGCCTTCCACATTCCCCACTTCTCCTATCGATGTTCCTTTGCACCTCTTGGTGTAATTTCTAGTATACTTATATAAGAGTATGCAGTCTTAGGCAATTCATGAAGTGACTTGTATTCTTCATAGCTTGTGCTATCAAAATTTATAGTTATTTCCTTCACATCATTACATAATGATTTCAAACAACATCAACAATTTCTACTCAATTTTTCATCATGTTATGTGTTAGAAATATGTTGTACAATTAAAATTTTAGTGATATGTTTGATTTAATTATGATGATTTCTTGATAATTTATTACTAAAATTGAATACACAAACAAGTGATAATCTCTACTCATGTAATTCCTATTTTATTTTTCTTTTACTTACACACTTTGTATTTCATATGTTAAAATTATACTTGCTAAGGATACGCCTCGACTAAATAAAAATTTTATACTTTTACTAATGCGTTAATATACTACTAAATATATCATATTATGACAATAATTCTAGGTTGAATTATTCATCGCAGGAATGAAAACAAAAATACCCAAAAGTTGTGGAATATATGAAATTCCACTAATAATGATTTCTTCCATACAATATGATGGAGGTAGTACTAGCTATATCAAGCTAACTTATATTTTTCTTTTTTTTAAACACACGGATAATTTATCATAACTTAGTTTTCAACTAATAGCGGGGACAATAATCACTCAATGTTATCCACGAATGCAGGCTGATTCGTCATTGTTACACAAGGAAAATCATGCCACATGTAACCTCCCACTAGTGGTCTGTAAGGGGGTAGGCTTTCACTCCTACTGGATGCCTCTAGGTCTTGGGTCGTTAATATTTTTTCTTACATATGAGTAACATGAGCTCTTAGCCAAGCATAATCCATTTTGGGGCATACTCTATGATAAAATATATCATGGCTAACTACTATAACAAACAACACTTTATTATCAATTTTATTAGTATTTAATTATGTGTTTTAATATGAGGCGATTTTCTTTGCACTAATATTAAAGTGTTAATATTCCAATTTTCATTTACTTCATCTATTTTGAACCAAGTGAAATTAATTTATAGGTCTTTTTTTAGACTCAAGGTTTACACATTTTATTTTCAGATCTAAAATGTCTCTTTTAAGGAAAATAATAAATAAGAATTGTTACTTTTTAAATAAAAATAAAGAAAACTAGTAGTCCTTAGAGAGGGAAACCCTACGAGTCAAAAAGCTAGACTAAGTGCTAACACTGGGACAATGGCCCACTATCACCACAACCAATCCCCCTTGCTCTTTATGAATTTTCACCGATGGGAGGAGTCCATATAGGAGAGGATCACTTATAAAAAGTATTCTAAGGTTAAGGTACAAGGTGATAGGATAGAATATCTTAATAAAAGTTCAAATTTCAAGTATGAGGCATTCATTAAGAAGTAATATGCTTTCTATGAGAGACGTAGGAATAAAATGAAAAAGACCTAGGGTTTGTAGATTTTTCTCGAGTATAGAAATTCCCAAGGTCAAGGAAATGGAGAGAAAATGATTCTTAAGATATACTTCAACAAGTACTAAGCTCATACAACCTTTAAAAAAACCCTTAAGTTGTGGAAGAGAAACTAGGATTTCCCTCTTAGGGAAAGAGATTTTACAGATGAAATTTGAGTGGATGCCTACCAAATCGATATTTTAGGTAGCCTAGACCTATATTTTGACATTTATGTTCTCAAAACACCAACAAGCCTCCTCCATAAAACTTTTCTCCAAGCCTTAGTTTTTTTCTCTGGCCTTAAAAGGACTGAATTTTGAGAGAGAAATTATGGATAAAATTTAAGGTTGATCACCAAAGACTTGGCCCAGTGCCTTGTCCTTTTGGAATATGGAGTCAAGGATGTTCTAGATAAGCCTAATTTGTTGCTAAGGAGGCCGTAATTTTATGCCCTAGGTATCAAAATTCCAACATTTACCAACTCAATGATAAATGGAGTTTGATGGAGAGTTATAAGAATTCCTCCATTAGGAACATTTATTACATTTTATCCATGAGTAAGGTATGAAATCTCAACTAGATAGCCTTTAAAATTTATCTTCAACAAATTAGGGAACATATAAGCATAATCTATAATTAGTAGTTATATACATTATACAATTCAAAATAAAAATATTTGACAATAGACACTTACAAGATAACATTTAGAATATCCATCCATTCACCAAATAAATAGCTCCAAAGATAATCTAAAATAGCTTCCAAAAATCAAAATGCGTCCAAGATACTCTAATATCCAAAGAAACAACAAAAGTGAATTCTTCAAAGTGGTCTAAATTCTCCAAGTGATGATGATGAGAGAATGAAATTATATATCTCCAATTTATACAAGTCTAAAGATCTCTAATTATAGCCTAAATCCCCTCAAATCATCAATTAATGGGATAATTGAAGGTGAAATTACAAGGAAACCTCATAGCCAATGTAAAACATAATAATTAACCCATAAAAGAGGTTGAAATGCTAATGTCATGGATTCATAGGCCATTCTATAGCATGCATTGGGCTCCTCTGGTGCCAAAGTGAAAGAAGAGGGCTCCATAAATTAGGATCTAGGAGTTAGCCCCTAAATCGCCATGAAAATAATCCTGTGGACCCTAATTTTGTGTTTGGGGTGCAAAATGGGTCTCATGGGTCTCCTGGTGATAGAATAGCCTGATTCTACTCCAATGTTGAGGGATATAAGGATAGTTCTTGCCTTCCCATGTCTCAACGAGTGAGAAAAACCTCATTTGTGCCCCAGCTAGCATAGAAGTGATCACATGGTTTGAGTTTATCTCCTTATAGTTCTACTCAAATGTCAAACGTAGGCACTCATTGAATGTGGAATTAAATTCCACATCCAGAAATCACACACTCTACATTGTTTTGAGTAGAACTACACCGAATCAATTCAAAATTACATGATTATAATGTGTTTCTTTGATGGTTGCATCCAACTAGTACTCCCTCTACATACTTTTGAGTATATATACACTGAAAAAAATTAAAATACATGAATAAAATAACATATTTATTCATGTATTTTCAATTTTCGGTGTGGTTTTACTCAAAAGTATGCATAATGGGTACCCAATGGATGCAAAATTTAATTCAACATCCAAGGAGTCCCTATGCTTGAAATTTGAGTAAACATATAAGTAGATAAACCATAAATACAATTAAAAAAAGTAGTTTTTTTCTTTTCCCTTCAAAAAATTTTAATCTTTATGATGGCATCATCATGTTTGTTAGGTAAACCGAACTTGGGGAAAGATTCAAAGATGATTGAGTCACATAGTGTTGGTTTTGGAGACACAATTTTTTGTATCCATAGTTTTGTTCACATGGAATTCATGTAATGAAGCCTTTAAAATGTTAGGTGAAAACTCTATTATTATGGGCCAGGGGTAGTAGTGAAGGCTCACTTGGCTAACTTGTTTGGGTGTTTTCCAGGGGATTTAATGGAAATTTATTACCTAGAGTTTTCCCCAAAGTTGGGTTTTCGCAAGGTAAACATTGTGTACCTATTGTGTTTATGTTTTATGATTTGGTAATGCTTAATTTATCTCTCTCCGCTAATTTTAACATGGTATTAGATCCAAGTATTGGCTTCAAGGGGATGCCTCTATTTCCAAAGGTTTATTTTTCTTGGTGTGATTAAATGAGGATTTTTAGGATATGATTCCACCCGGGAAGATAAGAGGAATTGTTGATGATCTGCTTGATTGCACAAATAAAGTTAGCTTCATCAAGGTACTAGTGGATATTCACCAATAATAAGACATGAGCATCGACATGTTGTCACTCTATAGCTGCGAAAAGGGCGAGTTATCAAATCTTCATAGTGGATTAGAGGCCTAGACACAAGGGCACAATGCAGTCGAAAGCCAAAGAGCATTGATAATGTGAGGGGTTCTTATCCAAAGCTCAAAAGGCCACATGCAAAAGATATGAGGCATAGTAACCATGCATCCGAGAGGCACATGAAATAAATGAGTAGTTTAGTGTTACATAGTTCTTATTGGAAGTGCGCAAAGGGGTGGCTTCATAAGTGATATTTATAGCATCAGTGAAGACAACAAAAGACAAGAGATTTGAGATCGATGAGCAAGAAAATCATTACTAAAGGTGTTGGGATAAATTTTACCAAGGATAGATGGATGAAGCTAATGTTGTGTGGGCATTAGGGGCCTTGATGCAAGTATCCTCAATTGCATTGTGTCATACTATGTTAACACAATTGAGATCTCTAAGCCCAAGGAGGATTTTAACATGATTGTGGATGGTTTCCTCCTATGTATTTTGAAGGGTGTGATGGTGATACATACTTATGAGTTATAATTGGATACTCTGCGCAAGGCACTCAATCCAAATATAATGTTATCGTATGTGGGTGGAAGCATGCAACAAAGGACTCAAATTCAATAGTCTACACTTTGTAATGATAAATATGGTAAGCATGAAATTCCAAGTTGTGAAGAGGGTGCTAGTGGCTATGCTCAAGTATTTGAGTGTCAAGGCACTAAAGAAGATGGATGCTCAGTCTCTCGCTATGGAGGAAATATTGATGGTTGTGAAAGTGTTGGGAGGTAAGGAGCAGAGGGAATCTTGTAACTTTGTAGTGAAAATCTCTCAAGGGAAGCCATGGTTTCACCTCATGTAATTTTATATTACCATTGTGCTCCTTAAAGGATTTCATACTCCTCTAGGGCTCAATAGAGAGGATTTATTAATGGAGAATTGGTCCAAAAATTCCAATTGTGATGCATCATAGGAGTAGGATGCAAATGTTGAGAATGAAGTAGATAAAGAGGTGTTGGAAGGAGAGCCCACACATTGAGGAGGATAATGAACATTAACCACCGTTTTAATTTTTTTTGGGCGGATTGAATCATATTCATATGGTATAGAGTATTATGTTGATAGAAGCATGTTAAAGGTTCCTATTCTAGGTCAAAGAGAATGTGTTTATTAGTGGTTGTATCCATGTGAATATTAGGACAAGGAGCATTGGATGGGAGAATCAAGAGAATGGTGGAATGTTTTAGTGTTAGCAGAACAAGAAAATAAAATAAAATACAATGTTAAAATGGATTCAAATTTTAAATTTCATGTAAATGGGAATACTAATGTATGACCTAGTAAGGCATGTGTACCCATAGAAAATTGTCAAGAAATTCTAGTATTAGACAAGTGGTAGGGGGCATGTCGGGTTAACAAATACAATGGGTATAAACTTTGAGGGGGGTAAGGGCTAGAGTGAGTGGTGATGATTCACTTGGATGGATTGGATGGATTTGGTCAATGGAAACACCAAGTAAAGCGTTTAAGGGGGGTATTTTTAGGTGAAATTGACTCAGGGAAACAGTGAAAGTTGACCGTCAAATAAGGGTGATTTTAGGGACACGATTTTGTGGACCCATGGTTTTTTTCCCTTGTAATTCTTGTAATGAAGCCTCTAAAAGGCTAAGTGAACACTCTATTGTGATATTTCAGGGAATGTGAGCGATGAATTCTCACTTTGAAATATTGGATGGGTTTTGGGAAAGGGATTTTATGGAATTTTGTTAGTTAGGATTTTCCTCGGAGTTGGGGTTTTCCAGGGTAAAAATTTTGTATATTTTGTTTATGTTTTTTTATTTTTTGTTGGTTAATTTATTTCTGTCCAGTAATTTTAACAATCTTGAATATTGTTGGTTTCTTTAAAGTTGATTTTGTTAATGCGTTTTTTGTTTTGTGATCCATTTGACCTAAAAATTCTCCTGATGATTGGTAGCTAAACCAGTTTAATTACAAATCAAAACAATCCACTCTATAACTTAATTTGTCATTGCAATGACTTCTCCCATATTCAACAAGAATAATAATGTTAAGTGCAGAAAATCACCAAGTATGAAAATGATAAGGAAGACTTGACTGCCCTTCCAACCTTGTAACATAAATATAATGTTGGGTAGCATTAATTCCATTGAATTTAATAGCCATGATTCAAACATGTGTAATCCATGATTGATGAAGAACTTTAGAAATAGCATGAGGATATATATAAAAATTTATAATTATTTTTAAAATAAATATGCTCAAATTGTAAGTGAAACTTCTACTTAACATAAATTGGGCATGTTTAGGGGTAAAATCCCTTTCAAACTGAATATTGAACTTAATAGTAAAGGGAAGATTAATATTAAGATATTTAAACAATGGTTTAGCATGCTATATACTTACCTTACAAAAAGAGTGATGTACTAAAGCTCAAGATTATCACCATGTAGATATTTTTACCTTCCAAAAATTGGTTAGAGGCACATAATCAATAAGATGAAGATCATGGTTAACATATCATTATTTGAGGTAGCTTTGTGAAAGTAATGTATAATAATTTCTATATATTAAGCTACCACAAGCATTATTACATGAAATGATATAAGTATGCCATATTGTGATTAATTGGTCAATGGCTACATGAAGTTCTGCACATTCATGGATTTCTTGGATATTATATGTTGAATTTCCACAACCTTGGGTCTAGGTTAGAGTATTAAAATCACTGACGCTACCAAACTAAGAATCTCAACCAGAACTACTTTGCATAGCAGGAAATATAAAGCAGTAAATCACACATGCATAAGATAGACAATTTTTAACAAATTTGTACAATAATGTACAACCCAATCTTCATTATATTAAACCAAATCTGAATAATACAAGATTCTATGGTATACAAGATAAAATGAAAATCTCTATTAAATCTTCTATGTCATATCTCATCCTGTCGGTCCTTCGCTTTCGTACTACTCTCTAGTTGCCCCTTAGTCCTTCAAAGGCCCTGTTGGGGCCCCTGTTTTGAAATCAAACAGTTTTGTGTTGTGGAGAACAGGTGGCAAAGCACAACCACGGCAGACAGAGAGCTGTCATGGTTGCGAAGAACTAAAGAGAAGGTGGAGCGGTTGTTGCAGAAGCAAATAAATATGGCAAAGGGAAATGACAAAATACAATCAATGGGATTCCCAACAATTAGGGAAAGCAGCAAACAGTCGAGCGAAAAAGAAGGAGGGATTGTCAGTCACACTAGCGATGGAAAAAATAGGCAGCTGATAAGAAAAAATATGAGGTTAGCTCAGTAGGGATTAGGGAGCAGGAGCCGTAGGAGAGCTCTCTTCATGTTGTTCTTTTCTCTCTCTCTGTCATTGTTTTTTTCTGTATCTTGTAATGCGATTGTAATCAGTTCTGCCAGGCATGCTTTGAGGAGTGATGTAACATTCTTTTGCTGTTAATGCAACACTTTCTAATATAAGGTTTTTGTTCTAAGTTTTGTATTGTGGTATGGTTTAGTGGGACATACAGCTATTTTGAATTTTTGGTTATCATCCTGATCAAGTTCATGAGTATTTTTATCTATCCTGTATTTGCACTTATTCGCAGTACTTAAGTTATGGATGGTTTGTGCATTTTCCATGCTTGATTGATACTTGATCACATCCTAGACTTAGTAAGGTCATGACATGCCTCGAGTGAGACTCTCTGTTCCTCGGAGAAGGGTGAAAATGTTTGCGTTGTGCTAGACTACTGCGGTAAACCTTGTTGGCCACCTTTCTAAACCTAGGTCTCCCCCCGAGACCTCTTTTCTTGCCAACAGGACAACACATTGAGACTCTAGGAGGGATGCCACCTAACAATGCTTCACATCACTTTTGTAGCATGTACATGGGATGATCTAATCTACTCTCTGGGTAGGCCTAATCCCTAGCTCCAATATTCCAAGCTAGCAGTCACCTTTTTCCATTAAGATACTGCACTTCAGCACCAATATTCACTCAACCTTCGGCTCTTCTTTGTCACATCAAGATAGCTTGTCTAGGGCTACTTTGGGCTATCAACACGATGCCCTCCACTAGACCAATGATGCCCATTTATTCATTGTGAAATATGCTCCTAATTGAATTCTTCTTGCCACCCAAGTCAACTTCAATTCATGTCTCCCATAGGCTGCAATATAATCGATCCAAAACTGACAAAAAAATAAGGATTCAACGCCTCAAAAACACATCTCCAACTCATTTTTTGAGGTCCACTCCTACGCTTCCACTTAGGCCTGGTTAGGGCATCAATATAGTCCCACATCCAACCTTCAACTCTACCCAATTTTGTTTTTTAGGAGTTTGGATGCCCTTTATTAGGTGGTTGACCCTACTTTCTCTAATTATGGGCAGTCTATCCCTTACCAGCACCTTCGGCCTGCCCTAAACATCCTGTAGTCTACTAAAACAAGGCACCACAGGCCTGTGAAATCCTTGAATGGGGTCTTCCTCCCCTCAACTTGGCCCTCAAACAACCCAGACTTATCCCCTTTTGTTTCGGCCTCCAAGAGCAGGCCCTCGGCTATCCTATCTACACTTCGGTCTCACTGAAATATCCCTTAATTATAACATTGTCCTATTCTTTCTTTTTGTAGCCCAAAACAAATATTTCAAAGCTTGTCACTTGTTGTGTGTTGCACTTTTGGAAGAGTATTATCCCTCCACTTCACCTTGTATATATACAGATAAAAAAGGGCCTCGAAAACATCATCCTAGGGGTTTTGTAGTTGTCACATCTCATTTTTACACAAAGCCGACCTTGACACTTCATGTGCGACCCCATTAAATAACTTCAAAAATTCATATCTCACTAAGGAAAAATCATAATTCGGTGATTATCGAAGTTTTGTATTATCCTTTCAACCCTCTATCATCTCATGCCATCACATGTTCAAAGTGCTCCACGGAAATGCCCCAAAACATGATTGGTTCAAAATCCCATGTTTGGGTTCCAGGCCCACAAGTGACTCATGTGGCACTTTTCCCTCCAATCCCTGAACCATATGTATTGGAGTACCTCCCAAGCTACTCAAAAATAAAAACTCCCTCTTAGGAAGGGAGGTACTTCCAAGACTAAGAATTAACTCATCATCATCATCACTACTCACAATACTCGCCCAACTCTTGGCACTCACAATCACATCAATCCATGTCATGTGAACTACACCTCTCTTAGAAGTGTCACAGTTCTTAGTGCGAATTCTAATCGGAAGCGTATGAAAAAATCTCACTTTATTTGTGCATAAAAAACAACCCTAACATCAAATGTGGCTGTCAATTTCCTTAGATCTGTAGTTACTGATCATAATAAATGATAAAAAAATCCGGATCTATGCAGTTAAAGATTTAAATAGCAAAAATAAGCAATATTTGCTTCATGTATCCAAAAGACAAGACAAAAATTTTTAAAGAATTTTTTGTATTGTGACACCTGGGAAGGGAACATGGAAAGATGTTACCAGTCCCCCTCAATGGGATGGGTTCTTGTATGTCCTTAGCGCTTCAAACAACAAAAAGAGAAGACTGTTAAGAACCAGATTCTATTCTCTGAGTCCACCAGTGATATCTACGAGATCTTCTGGGGAAAGTTTCTTGAGGAGCTCTACAATTGGTTGCGGAGATTATAGGCCAAGGCAGTCCTGAGATGTTTGTGGAAGGTCTCTTGCAAGTGGGTGCACTCAGATTTGGTAGCACTCCACTGGTTAGGTGCCGATTTGACCCGAGATGTAGATTTATGGGTGCAATCTACCTTGGAAAGATACATAGTAGAGTTCATAGCTAAATGCTACCAGTAATTATTGAAAGCGGAAGATGTATTCAGATCAGGGATGCGTGGAGGATTGTTGAGGGAGATCCCCCTATGAATAAAGGCTTTGATGGTGGATGAAGGATTGATGGAGTTCCAAAAATCTGAGATGGAGACTTAAACCTCCAGTACAGGGGGAAGGGACTGAAGGAGAGATGCTACAAGTAAGTTGAAAAGGGGGAATAGGGATATGGATGTCGAGACCTTCAGTAGGTTAAGGGAACGACGAGCACATCGGAGGGTGCAACTTGCCGAGAAGTGGCGAGAAAGGGTTATGAAAGAATTGGAAAGACAAGAAAGGAAAACGAGAGACGAAGGAGAGGCGCCTCAGATGACGAAGCAGATGGAAGGTCAGACGGGTTCCCAAGATATAGGGGGACCACCAAGGAAGTGAGGCAGGTGTATAGGAGCCCAGACCAAGCAGAAAAGGGAAAGGAATATGACAGAAATGACATGCGCCCTGAGGAGACGTCCGATGTGGAGTTGCATGTTGCGATGGAGCAGCTATTCCGAGAAGGGTCGACACCCATAATCCCAGGTAACTCTATTCCCCAAATTTATTCCCCAAATTTCAAGTAGCTCTAATCTTGACCTTCCCCTGGTACTCTATTAGCTACTAGGTGAAATTTTTGTTAAGTTACGGGAATCAAGCAAGTCGAATAAATTTTAGTCCACAATATTAATACACACTAGCAACAACACTGGTACTACCATTTCACAACCAGGAGTAAGGGGATTTGTTCTAGTAAACCCCACGGAAGGGAGCATGGCAGGTTCATTTACTTGGTACCCAGATTTTTCTGGGAGAGGTAATAATGATGTGGAACAACACTGGTACCTTTGTGAATCCATATGGAGGACTCGACAAACACCAGACACAAGTAAGTTGGTATAATTTGAAACTAATGTCCGAGAGAGAGCTCTATGCTGTTTTATAAAGTGGTCTGAGACTCATCAGAACCCAGCGTTAGACGATGTAAAAAGGGATTTCATGAAGGAATTAAAATTACCCCAAATAGATCAGTAGGGTTTATCAGAGATGTGGGAGATCAAGTAGCAATAAGGGGAAACTCCATGGGATCTAATAAGGAGATTCAAGGATGTGGTTGGAAAACTCAGCTATCCAATCGATCCCAATCACCAAAGGGATTAGTTTATCAAGGCCCTTCTCCCGCTGACAAGAACCCTGCTGACACAACAAAATATTGAGACATTGCAAGATGCATTAGAATAGACCATGGAGATAGAGGCCATGGTGGGATACCCACAAGAATTTAAAGGAGGGGCATCAGCTCAAGACCCTTCCATACTGGGACTACAACATCAAATAGCTAGCTTGACAAAAAAACTGAAGGAAATTCAACCCATGCATCCAGCGAGGCCAAATGTATGGTGTACGCACTGTCTAATGGAAGGACACATGGTAACCAAATGTACTCAATTTTGGGGATAGAACGTGGGAACACCAGCAACGGGGGTGCCAAGAGCTCCACCAGTAGGAGGGGTCACGCAAATAAACACCCAAGGATTATATCTGCCACAACACCCATACACAAGGTTCCCTGCGCAACAAAATTCACCGACGACTAAGTATTGCGAGATCTGCAAAAGCATGGGTCACTCACCCTGCCTATGCCCCATACTACAAAAGTACTCCAATGTCCCGAAAAATGTATACAAAGCAGTGTAGAGCTCTAGATGATTTGGCGGAATGGTTAGACAAGCCTTCATATAGAGTGAATGAGGCTCCTAGAGGATGGGGAGGAGGCATGAGAGGAGGCCGAGTGGGAGGAAGAGGACCAGTACGATGCTACAACTGTGACCAAGAGGGCCATGTGGCTAGGGAATTCCAATTTCCTAGAAGACCCTGGTGCTCTTAGTGCAGGGTTAACACACATGCAACAAAAGACTGCCCAGAGGTCATTAAAATATGGGAAGAAAGGGCCAGACAAAGAGGAACAAATCTGGTAAATGCAGAGCCAAGAATAATCGAGGCTCAAGCCATGTAGAACATAGCTATAGTGACGTGGGGAAGCAAAGGAATTAGGGAAGATGCACAAAATATGGACTCAATAAAATTGGTGAGACCGGCATATCCAAAGCCAACATTCAGGCCAGAAAAACAGAAGCAATTCTTTCAATAGGAAGTGGAAGCATTTTCCCAGCTTGGGGGAAGAAAAGGAATCGAAATGCCACAACCAAAGGAAGGGGATGAAAACCAAGCCAATTCAGGTACTACAATTGAAGAATGGCTCCGTCTATTTCTAAAAATTGTTAACAACGCACCCATGTTGGAACAATTAAAACAGAACCTAGAAAGAGTAGTGAAGAAGACCACGGATCCAGGGGAATCATCCAGCACGACACAGAAATATATACAATGAGTGAAGAGAAATAAAATAAGGACAGGTAAAGAGTTCCAGGTGAATACTCAAGTCGCAGGATTCGAAATTAAGGACACATTGCTTGATCTGGGGTCTGACGTAAATATCTTGCCCAGAAAAACGTGGGAAGCATTGGGGAAACCAAGGTTAACATAATCACCAATTCAACTCCATATGGAAAACCAGTACTGCATTGTGCCCATAGGTAGGTTGGAGGAGGTCGAAGTCGATGTTTTTGGAGTAAAGACATACACAGAATTTGAGGTCATCGACATTATAGGAGACAAAGATCCCTATCCAACATTACTAGGGATCGACTGGGATTTTGAAAACTATGCAATAATAGATATAAAGAAGGAACTGATGATATTTGAGAATGGACAATTCAGAGTCACCCAACTGCTTGACTCGTATCAAGGTCCCCGATACACAGAGTCTATCGATAACAGAGAAGATGATCAGCTTCTTGACCATCTTTATCAAATGACTGCAGGAAGAAGTGAAGATTACATAAACCCAACGATGAGAGGATCAGTGAGCTGGAGGAAAATTCAAAGCTCATAAATGGGCTCAAAGATAGCCTGGGATGACTCGAAGCAAGGGGGATACGAGACAAACACAAGGAGATACACCACCATTAGAAGAATCAATTGGATCGGCACTGGGGTAAGAGATTACCCAACTTTATCCGATATGAATGCTATAAATAATTTTATTATCAAAACAGAAGACAATGTACTAGAGGATCAAAGGGTCTCTCTCATGGACATGGCCTTGCAATCCACAGCTGCAAGATGGTGGAAAAACCACCGCAACTCACTGTCGTGATGGGACAGAGTTGCAGCAGCATTGAAAGCCAGGTTCAAGGGAGAAGAAGGACCCCAATACACACAAAAATTTCAGGGGGATTCAGATTCTAGAAAGAATTTGAAGGAGTGTGAAGATCAATGGAACACTGCAGGATACCCATAGGAGCTGTGGGTCCACAAATTTATATGCTCCCTGGATATAATTCCAAAAGCCTGGTACCTAACGGAGGAGAGGAAAAGAGGGACTAACACTTGGAAAGAAGTTACGAAGAAGTTTACACAGTGCTTCTTATTTGAAGGAAAGACAAATACAATCACCCAAGCGGTACAGGCCATTAAAAGGGTACTGTTCTTCCCAGAGAATCAGGAGGAGGACGAGCAACCACTCCCGAACCAAAGCATCTAACAGTCAGTAACATGCAAGAAGATAGACAAAGAGATGGATGATGATAATATGGAGGGACTTAGACATATTTACTTTGAAGAAACAGAGGGAGAGAGGGATATTTAGGAGGACCCGACAACCGAGGGAATTCATTTTATCCCCCTCAAAACCAAGAAAATGAATATTAGGACTGAAGAGAAGCCCAAACTAGCATCAATCGGGGACTACTGGGACGCTGAGATGGCCAAGGAAATATTCAGTCTATTATAGGAACATGAGGAATTTTTTTGTCGTTTGTAGCTGACTTGAAAGGAATCAAAGGGGACCTAGGAGAAATGCGTATAACACTAAAGCCTGATGCAAGATCAATCAAACACAAACCCTATAAGTTGAATCCAAGGGTAAAGGAAAAGGTTAAAGTGGAAATTGACAAGATGCTAAAGGCAGGGTTGATATTCCCAGTGGAGGAAGCAGAATGGGTAAGTCCCATAGTTATACAAAGAAAAAAGGATAAGGTAGAAATCTAAGTTTGTGTTGACTATAGGAGTTTGAACAATTCCTGTATACATGACCCATTCCCCACCCCGTTCAGTGACGAAGTCCTAGACAATGTTGCAGGGAATGAAGCATATTCTTTTATAGATGGATTCTTAGGGTACCATCAAGTAAGGATAGCTGAGGAAGATAAGAAAAATAAAACCTTCACCACCGAATGGGTCTCCTTCGCATAACACGTAATGCCATCTGGTTTGAAGAATGCGCTAGCAGTATTTTCGCGCATTGTCATGACAGCATTCCGCGACTACATCCACAAATTCCTATAGGTTTATATGGATGAATGGACCATCTACAACCTATTGAAAGACCATGCCACGCTATTGAGAATTATGTTTGATATGTGTAGACAACTACAGATCTCATTGAACTTAAAGAAGTGCATCTTTGCAGTGCCATTTGGAACATTGTTAGGACACGTTGTATGCAAACAAGGAGTCTGCGTGGATTTGACAAAGGTAGCAGTGATAATCAACATGGAAGCTCCAGAGACTATGAAATAGTTGAGGTCACTACTAGGCCATACAGGTTATTACAGATGATTCATTTGCAGCCACGTGAAGATAATAGCCCCATTGGAAAAGTTGTTGTGGAAATCAGAACAATTCAACTGGACAGAGAGTTGTGCAACGGCCCTAGACACCTTGAAGGAAAAATTGGCAACTGCACCAATATTGGTTCATTTGGATTGGGACAGAAAATTTCATGTACAAATTGATGCTTCAAGCATCGCACTCAGAGTGGTTCTATCCCAACCAGTGGACACTACAGTTGATAATCCAGTGTACTTTGCAAGTCGGAAACTATCAACAACGGAATAGAACTACACCACAAAAAGGGAAGCATTAGCAATGGTGTACTCCCTCCAAAATTTCCACCACTACCTATTAGGAGGAATGTTCAATTTTTTTACAGGCCATTCAGCTCTAAAGTATCTAGTGAACAATCCAGTCTTGGAAGGAAGGATATGCAGATGGCTCCTATTCTTTCAAGAATTCACCTTCGAGGTGATAGTGAAACCTGGGCGACTGAATGTGGGACTAGACCACCTGTCAAGGCTCAAAACCAGAGAAAACAAAGGATCTCTGGATGATCAACTGCCAGACGCTGATCTTTTCATAGTAGAATCCATCCTAGAATACCTAGATCAAATCGCAACCTACCTAACAATAGGACAGTGCCCAAAGGAATATACCGGAGTATAGAGGAAACACCTAGTAGTCTGAGCCGCAGAGTACCAGCTCATCGCAGGACACTTGTACAAAATGGGCTTAGACCAAATCTTACAAAGATGTGTCCTGGACCACGAGAGGGAGGCCGTACTATGAGATTGCCACTCTGGAGTTGTGGGAGGACACGTAGGAGCTAAACTGACGGCTAGAAAAGTACTACAAGCAAGCTTATGGTGGCCGAAAGTACACATTGACAGTAAGGCATTCATAAAGAAATGTGATGTTTTCCAGAGGACAGGATGTCCATCGCATAGTGATGAGCTTCCACTACACCCATTAAAAGCACTACAACCATTCGAGAAATGAGCAGTTGATTTTATAGGCCCGATTGCACCTGTTGCAAGAAACTCACAGGCCTGGTATATCATCACCGCAAAATACTATTTGACAAGATGGGTAGAGGCAATGCCAGTGAAGGATTACACAACCGACACGGTGGCACGATTCATATTTGAAAACATAATTAGCTGATTTGGTTACCCGAAAAGTCTGACAAGTGATCAGGGTACAGATTTAATCAATTCCACCATTAAATCCTTGCTCGAAAGCTTCATGGTACAACATCATAGGAGTAGCCCCTACCATCCACAAGATAATAGCATGGTAGAGGCATTCAACAAAATCTTCGAAAAGGGATTAACAAAAATCTGCAATTCTCAACGAGACGACTAGGATGAATGTATACCAGCAACTCTGTGGGCATACCGAACGGCTGTTAAGAGGCTCAATAACCAAACATTGTTCCAAATCATGTACAAGAGAGAGGTCGTAGTACCAGTAGATTATTCTATACAAAGCCTTCTAATCGTAACCTCACTCTAGCTATCAAAAGAAGACTCCCTGAAGGACATATTACAGGAACTGCAAGCATTGGAAGAATACAGGTTTTTAGCGGAATTCCACCAAACTTTCCAAAAAGAGAGACAAAAAGCGTGGCACGACCGCCATATCAAACATAAAACTTTCAAGGTTGGTGGAAAAGTTTTACTATATGACATCAAGTACCAAAAGTTTCCAGGGAAACTGCAAATGCATTGGCTAGGACCATACCACGTAATCGAAATCAAAGAGTCTGGAGCAGTGCACTTAGCACAGCTAGACAACCATATACTGCCAGGATGGGTGAACTTTGCACACCTGAAAACCTAGCACGAGTAAGTTCCACATTTCATTTCAAATAAACTCTCACAACCGAGAGAAATCAACAGGGTAGATTAGGCTAAAATATATGGAGTTAATAACTCTCTCGCACCCGAGAAGAGCTTAGATAGGATTCCAAATAAAGACATTTTGTAGCATAAGAAAAATTCAGTGTTGCGTTATAGAGACCGCAACGCAATCGATTGTGGTTCGGGGGGATCAGATCCAACGTGTCAGCCAGGTCAGAAGGAAAAGCATCTCGAACATCATTCCATAATCATTACTCATAGTACCCATGTCAGTCTGTAGGATTATCGAGATTTGAAAAATAATTTCCATAATTAGCATCATCCATACTACAATAAATTTTCCATAATAAGCCATAACCATCACCCATCACGTCTACCCAAACCTCGAAGCCACAGTTAGCTTTGTCAGAACCCACCTCAGCCTGGTAACTAATCGCACGATTATAGCCACGAGGAAAGGAAGGGAAAATTAATTAGTTATGGGGTCTTATCAACCTCATGTGTTCCGGTTACTTACATAACTTGCGTGATGAAAAGCATGATAATGTTGTAGAAGTCCAAGTTAGAATCAGAAACAACAAACGCAGCAGGGGAAACATCACCAGAGAAAGAACAAGGAAGGTGTTGCACTGAAAATTGTCACCTTGAAATTCTGCTATCTGTATGAGCTCATTATCACTCATACTTTCCTCCTTTGCAAGTCTAAAACATCAGTTCCTCATGTCAAGCCTTAAAAATAAGAGAAAAGCTCTCAAAAGTCTTTAAAACTCTGGTATCGCACTTTCTCCTTGTCTTACCTGTGGTCCCGCACCTAATGGTCATGTCTCCTGCGTACCTGATCGCACTTGCTCTGTGTTAAGGGTGCAGACCCCCGTAAAAGATTAAAAAGGCACAAGTAAACTCAAAAAGCTCACTTTCAGTCATTTCTAGAAGCCTCTGGAAGGAATCTTGTGGTGGCAGAACCGCTCTTTTCAGGTTCATGTATCCCATGCCTTAAGGAGCTAACCCCTTGATCTAAGGAGCTTATCCCTTTGAAGGAGGATTCTATCCCTTCATAGGTGGAACTGTAACCTCCTCTTTTGCACTATAAAAAGAGGCATTGCGCAGCCTCAAAGGGGGTTCAAGATTTAGTATTATTTGAGGTAAAGTGTTGTTGGAACTTAGACTCCTTTAGCTGAGATTTTATGAGGAAATATTACATACCTATATGTATCTCGGTTGGAAGAGTGCAAGACCTGTCAAAGTAGAGGAAATTCCTGTTTTGGACCCTAGGAGGACCTGTTCAACATCAAGGCTGAAAAGGTTGTAAGGTTCTTCTACTATTTCAAAGTTAATACAAATAAGTTTGTTTTTCTCAATAAGATGTCATTTGATTGTTTATTTTATGGGTTCCTTGATCACCATAATAGATATGATTTATGAATATATGATATGCAGGTGCTATTTGATGTTTGTTTTTTTGTGATTGCAGATCTTCGAAGATAACTCTTTCAGGCGACTGAAGGACGACTACTACAAACAAAGAGTTGGATCAAGGTAGGATCGTAACACCTTTGTAGTATTTACTTATAAATCGTGATACATCTATAGAAAGATAGATTTAATTGTCTGTTTGTTGCTAGACTATCTTCTGATACTAGGGAAATCAGTCTTGTCCGCAAGATTGATTTATCTGGCTAACAGAAGGAATCCAGAAGCAGGGATTCATAAGGGAAGAGGAGGAATAACACTGCAAGTGTATCAAAGAAGATCTAAGATGACCAGGGTAGTGCCAGTAGTTGTTGAGCATGAGCTCGATGAGAGGATTCACAAGATGGAATCCCTGGTAGGAAAATATGACAATGCCTCGCTGATTGATACCGACCTCACAGACTCCTTCCAGTTTCCAGCAATGAAGAAATAGGTCTACATGGAAAATTATGCAACAGAGGCGAGACAACAAGCACAAAGAGCACTTCCAAAGTTCAGAGGTGTTCAATAATCCACCATACTGAACCTATGGAACCTGCCAATGTTCAGTACTACAGGGGATGCAATGCAATGCACCAAGTTTCTACTAAGAAGAATTCACAATGGGTCACTCTAGCTGGGAAGAGATCCCAATTCATGTGGATGACATTCATATATTGACCAGGTTGTCACAGGAAGGGAGAGACGTCTCCACAACTTTCCAGACAATGTCCAAGAGAGAAAAGAAAGCAGGGGACATGGACTACTACAAGAAGTACGAAACCAAGAGAGGGAGGAAAGGAGCTAAGATAGACTTAATCAACAACCCAGTGATAAAATTTGTTTGCTACTTGATTGCAAGCAAAACAATGAGACATTATACAAAAGGGGAATGCATGCTAGACACTATCTTTGTTGTGGAGCATTGTCTCTAGGGGGCACAACTGAACTGGTGCTCGTTTCTGCTTAATGAGTTGTTAGAAGCATGCGAGGACAACTATAGGAGTGCCACGGGATTTTTCTACAAGTACCTTGTAATGGTGTTCTCTGTGTGGAAATGGAAATTTCCAGGAATAAGGCAACCACTGGAAGTGGCGCTAGGCCAACCATTCACAATGAAGTTCACACCTTGGAAAACATCAGGGGACCCCAGCTCGAAGGAGGTGAACAAGGAGGTGTTAAAATTTTGGTACAACCAGATGGTGGATGTCGCGACGAGCCAACAACAAATTCCACGGACCCTGCTAGACAACTATGTGGTGCAAATATGGTTTGGGGTTAACCATAAGAAAACTTACATCCGGCCATCCTGCATGCCAGAGTCAACCTTCAAGATGAGGTCATTGAAATTCCAAATCGACGACCAGGCTTTTCACGCAGAAGTATGCTCATAGCTCAAAGTAGCAATGGAGATCTGAAGTGAAGTCTACATCTACTCTTTCGATGGCATGCTACCAGACCCGTTTCTGAGGGAGACATGAGAGGAAGAGATGGCTAGGATGTCACGGCTACAACTGACTCCAATCATTGAGCAGCTAAATACAAAGGTACAGAGCTTTAATCAGGTGGTCCAAACTTTAACTAGTGATTCTTCGGTGTTTCCCACATTTACAGAATTTCAGGCAGCAAATGCTGCATCCTCTCCCATCCCAGTCCCCCTAGTCACCACCCTACCATTGAACTTGTTTAATTCACCACCAGTAGCAACCACAACTCTCATAAGGAAAAGTAAAGCCTCGAAGCCACCCGTAGCCACACCCAAGGCTAAGAAGGCGTGAGTTGCAATGTCCAGCCAAGTCGTTGATCTGACAGGGGAAGATCAAACGCAACTTATGGACACAGGGGTCCCAATCAGAGAAGAGCCTGTAACAGAGCCCCAGACGACTTAGGAGCTACCCCCCTTAAACTCCTATTATTTTCTAAATGTCCATATATCACCTCCTCGTACTCACCAACCATTAGTCACCACCTCAGTCACTTCCAAATATCACTCATCTCGCACACCCTCCACATCAGCCACCATATCTGACCCAGTCAAGGTGCAAACTAAAAAAAATAGAGATGCCGAAACAGAGGTTAACTCAGGTACAAAAGCAGTACCCGAGGTTAGCCAAACCCTGGTTGGACCAGGTTCTTTTCAGGAACTTTTAAGTCAAGACACATCTTTTGCTAAAGACATAACAACTCAAGCTGAAGAGCTGAATCATTTTCATTAGGCAAGGCTGATACTTCAGCGAGTCCAACCCAATATAAGCATGGGTAACCCCAGTGATCCGGTTCCGTAACCAACATAACTGCAGTCACCACAAGAGAACTCAGCAAGATCCATTGCAAGCGGTCAGCCTCTCCAAGAACGACAACTGAATGAAGATATCTCCGGAGCCAAAAGTGTGCAGACCTGAGGAATGGCCCAATTATATAATTTCATTCAGAAGGCAATGTAGCAGGTCGAGGGGCTTCACCAGAACATCAGCAGAGGTTCGAGCAGCAACAAGTACAAATTATCGCACTTACTGAAGAGCATGAACATCTGAGAATAGAGAAGAGCCAACTCCAGTGCCAGTTGGACATGTGGACCAAGATCTTCCAGAAACTCTAGCCCACGGTGAGAACCCACAATAATTATATACCAAGTGACATGGCAGAGGATGACATAGTTGGATGGTCCATTCATGTCTACGTGTCCTTTTCGAATCTCAATGAATAAAATAGGGAGCTGAGGGAAGCATTAGAGACTAGACCTGCGCTACCAGACCCGGCCATCATTTTCATAGAGAAGATCGCAGAGCAACAGACATAGATCACCGGGATGTAGGAAATTCTGAGTACTGCAGCAAAGGAAGCGTATGACCTACTGAAGGGTCTACACGAATGCTCCACCTCTCTCACCTTGAAGTCACAGCCAGTTTCAGCAAAGCTGCAACAACTATCCAAATAGATTCAGGAGGCTACAGACCTGGACGGACTCGACCAATTGTATGCTCAAGTGAAGGAGCTCGAAGTCCAGATACAACAGATTGAAGAGCATTCTGCACATCCAAACAAGCCCTACAAGAGCTCAGGCAGCCAATGAAGACCATGACACAAGAAATAAAAAAATAGCCATCTAGGCCAATGTTCAGATCTCTAGCATCTTTGGCGGTCTATTGACCATCGCAGGAGAAAAATAGGTCGCTCACGTCACAACAGAAACAGACCTACTCATGCAAGGATGGAAGTAGGACATTGACATCTTCCAAGAGCTGAAAGCTTCTGCACTAACAAAGGTCTCAGAGTTGGGGCCCTTGTTTGGGCATGCAGAGGAAAAGGAGCAGACAGAATGATCCATGGAGTCAAGTGGACCAATGGAGACCAAGGCGGCAGGAAACAATTGACTCGGGACGAGTCAATAGGAAGTGGTCAGGGCCTGTTGGGGCCCTTTTTTTGAAATTAAATAGTTTTGTGTTGCGGAGAATAGGTGGCAGAGTGCAACCATGGTAGACAAAGAGCTATCACGGTTGCAAAGAAATAAAGAGCAGGTGGCACGGTTGTTGCAAAAGAAGGTACAGATGGAAAATGGAAGCGATAGAAGACAATCAGTGGGATTCCTAAAAATCAGGGAAAGCAGCAAACAATCGATCAGAAAAGGAGGAGGGACTGTCAGTCACGTTGGCGATGGAACAAATAGGCAGCCGATAAGTAGAAAGAGGAGGTTGGATCAGTAGGGATCAGGAAGCAGGAGACGTAGGAGAGCTCTGTTCATGTTTTTGTGTTCTCTCTCTCTGTCATTGTTCTGTTCTATATCTTGTAATGTGATTGTAATCAGTTCTACCAAGCATGGTTTGAGGAGTGATGTAATATTATTTTTTTGTTAATGCAACACTTTCTAATATAAGGCTTTTTTTCTAAGTTCTATCTTCTGGTATGGTTTAGTGGGACATACGGCTATTTTGAATTTTTGGTTATCATCCTGATCAAGTTCATGAGTATTGTTATCTATCTTGTATTTACACTTATTCACAATACTTAAGTTATGGATGGTTTGTGAATTTTCCACGCTTGATCGATACTTGATCCAATCCCAGCCTTAGTAATGTTGTGGCATGCCTCGGGTGAGACTCTTTGTTCCTCGAAGCAGGGTGAAAATATCGGCATTGTGCTAGACTACTATGGTAACCCTTTTTGGCCACCTTTCTGAACCTGGGTCTCCCCCCGAGACCTCTTTTCTTTCCAATAGAACAACACATCGAGACTCTAGGAGGGATGCCACCTAACACTGTTTCACATCCTTTTTGTAGCATGTACATGGGATGATCCAATCTGCTCTCTGGGTAGGCATAATCCCTAGCTCCAGTATTCCAAGCTAGCAGTCACCTTTTTCCATAAAGGTACTGCACTTCGGCACCAATATTCACTCAACCTTTGGCTCTTCTTTGTCATGTCAAGATAGTTTGTCTAGGGCTACTTTGGGCTATCAACACAATGCCCTCCACTAGACCAATGATGCACAATTATTCATTGTGAAATATGCTCCTAATTGAAGTCTTCTTGCCACCCAAGTCAACTTCAATTCATGGCTCCCATAGGCTGCAATATAATCGATCCAAAACTGAGCCAAAAATAAGGGTTCAAATCCTCAACAACACATCTCCAGCTCATTTTGTGAGGTCCACTCCTACGCTTCCACTTAGGCATGGTTAGGGCATCAATAAAGTCCCACATCCAACCTTCAATTCTACCCATTCTTGTTGTTTAGGAGTGTGGATGCCCTTTATTAGGTGGTTGACCCTACTTTCTCTAATTCTAGGTAGTCTAGCCCTTACCAGCACCTTCGGCCTACCCTAAAATTCCTGCAGCCTGCTACAACAAGGCACCACAGGCCTGCGACATCCTTGAATGAGTTCTTCCTCCCCTCAACTTGGCCCTCAAACAGTCCAGACTTATACCCTTTTGTTTTGGCCTCCAAGAACAGGTCTTCGACTCTCCTATCTACACTTTGGCCTCACTGAAATATCCCTTAATTATCATGTTTTCCTATTCTCTCTTGTTGTGGACCAAACCATATATTTCAGAGCTTGTCACTTGTTGTGTGTTGCACTTTTGGGTGAGTACTATCCCTCCACTTCACCTTTTATATATACACATAAACAAGGGCCCCGAAAACATCATCCTAGGGGTTGTGTAGTTGTCACATGTCATTTTTACACAAAGCCGACCTTGACACTTCATGTGCGACCCCATTAAATAACTTCAAAACTTCATATCTCACTAAGGAAAACTTAGAATTCGATGATTATCAAAGTGTTGTATTCTCCTTTCCACCCTCTATCATCTCATGCCATCACATGTCCAAAGTGCTCCATGGAAATTCCCCAAAACATGATTGGTTCAAAACCCCATGTTTGGGTTCCAAGCCCACAAGTGACTCATGTGGTGCTTTTCCCTCCAATCCAGAAACCATATGGATTGGAGTACCTCCCAAGCTACTCAAAAATCAAAAATCCCTCTTAGAAAGGGAGGTATTTCTAAGACTAGGAAGTAACTCATAATCATCATCACTACTCGCAACAATCACCCAACTCTTGGCACTCACAATCACATCAATCCATGTCATGTGAACTACACCTCTCTTAGAAGTGTCATAGTTCTTAGTGTGAATTCTAATCACAAGCGTACAAAAAATATCACTTTAGTTGTGCATAACAAACAACCCTAACATCAAATGTGTCTGTCAATTTCCTTAGATCTACAGTTAGTGATCAGAATAAATGTTAAAAAATTTCCAGATCTATGTAGTTAAAGATTTAAACAGCAAAAATAAGCAAGATTTTCTCCATGATCAATAGACAAGACAAGAATTTTTAAGGAATTTTTTGTATTGTGACACCTGGGAAGGGAACATAGAAAGATGTTACCTGTCCCCCTCAATGGGATGGGTTCTTGTATGTCCTCAGCACTTCAGATTTAAGATCTCTCTCTCTTGATGGTGTAGAAAACCCAGACAAAATGGAACTCAAAGGGAGCCCACAAGAAAAAAGAAAAAAAATATGAAAATGATGGAGGATCAAAGTCAGACCAAAAGTATAGATCAAAATGTGATCTCTAGGCGACAAAGGTAGTGAATGAATTGAAAACCTTTTTATTTATAACAAAATATTGAGTTAATCTAGATATTGGTGCATAGTTAAAATATTAATCCAACTTTTATGGAATATTTTATTATTTTTGTTGGAGGGAAAAGGAATTTGAATTTGGTCAAATCCATTTATTTAGAAATAATAAATAAATAAATGTTTTATTTATTATTTTTTTTTTTTTTTCTGAATTGGACTAATTCTATTAAGCAAAAATATGGTACAAAGATAGTACAGTCAAGAGAACCAAGAAACCGGCCAACCGGAAATGATAAACTATCAACATCGGTTCCGAAGAGAGAAAAAAAGACAAGCAAGGAACAGAAACAAGCGAGAAGAGGGTTGGAAAAACCATCAACTATCCAACAATGGTGGAATCTTCCACACGAAGTTTCTTCCCTTTCTTTTTGTTGACTCTAACCCAACCAATCTGGTGAGTATGAACTTGAACGACTTGAAGACTGGAATTCTCCAAATGAGGGAGCTCCTTATCAGATTCAGAGGAGGCAGACTCATGAGCACATTTTGGAGTGGTCGTAGAATCAGGAGGATGCCCAGGAGCGGTGGTGGACAAGTGCTTCGATTGAGGACCCTGATCTGAAAATGCACCACTACCTTCATCTTCTGAGCTCAAGGATTCAGAGTCTACAACAGGCGGCGGGGTACAAGGAGTCCATCTTTTGGATTTGGACTTTGTACTATTTTCCTTTTTATTTTTTGTAGGGAGAGTGGGGCAAGAGTTCTGCAAATGCCCTGTTTGGTGATAGTGGCAGCAACGGAATGCAGTGTTCTCGTAATCTAGGATTTGAGTCCAAACTAAGTCACCAACCTTGATGATGATTTGGTTAGGCAGTCCTTTGCTGAAGTCTACTTCCGCACATATTCTAGCATATGTGTAGAGACCTTGAAGTTCCCTGTCAAAATCAGCCGTTACAAAGCGGCCCAAGGTGTCACCCAGGCATCTGTAAACAGCCACATGTCATAGATGGATTGGTAAGTTGGGAAGTCTGATCCAGACAGGTGTCTTGGTGATGACTACTGTAGCTGGGTCAAATTCAGGGAACCATGGGGTTAAGAAGAGCCCAGATGTTCCCCAAAACCATGGACCTTCCTCTAATGCCAGTTCATAGTGCTTAGAGTGTTCAAACAATACTATAAAGAAACCTTTTGAGAAAAATCTGACCTTGCATTTGCTAGTCCATTTTTCGTGGATCCATTCATAGAGTTCTTTTGTACGCGGCCAAAGTCCATTAAATCTGCAGATGATGGCTTTTTCAGCAAAATTTTGAAGATCTTCTTCGAGATTTGGATGGGAGATCTCAACTGAGGGAACATCATCCAACTTGTCAACCAAAAAAGGCTGGGGTTTGGGGGTTTCAGGGGGAGTGGGTTTCTGAGGGTGAACAACATCTTTGTATGAGTGAGAAGGGGCAGAAGAAGACTGCCTAGCAGTGCCACCTCGAAGACGAAGGGAGAGCACAATAGAAACATTTCTGTAAATGTTGTAAACTGAGAGGGGAAGAAGGTACTCAAGTTGTTTACCTTGGTAGAGAAGTCTTTGGTGGACCGAGGGAATCCCAGTCCGGCGTTCTAGATTTATCTTGAGATTCTGCACCAGATTTGAGGAAGAAACCCATTGTAAAAGTGTAATCCCTGAGAGATGTAAGATTTGGACTTTAAATGAAGCAGGGAACCACAATAGAATAGGAGCTTCGCGACGACGAAGGGTATTTCTGCAGGAGTGAACATCCTCATTGCTCTGCATAAAAAAGCCGAGTGGGAGGGGATCGCCTCCATTCCAACACCTGAGTCCATTATTATTGCAGCTGGGGTTAACGGCAAGGGCCACCGCCCGATTTGCGATTGATTTTTCTGCAGAGCCAATTATTGCATTACCTTCTAACCTCTCCATGCTGAAGGCCTCCGCAAAGAGGCAAGGAGAAGGGAGTCCGAGCCAGACTCCGCAGGGCGCAACCTCCATGCATATTTTCGTTGTGTTGGGAAACCCAAACTCGATGTCGTCTCCATTACATTCGCCAGCGAAGGGGAGGACGGCTGGGTCAGGTAATACATGCGCGGGAATTGCAAATTTGTTGCAGGCGGCGGCATAGCCCAACAAAACCCTAGATGCTGCCATATTCGCCGATCTATAAAATCAAAAATCTCAGTTTGGCTCAGTTACTCGAGACTCACTATTGTTTTATTTATTATTTTAAGAATGTGGTTAAGGAATAATTAAATAAATAATGATTTATTCAATTATTTATAAATTATTTAGTCAAATTTAACAAGGAATATTATTAAATAATGATTTAAATAATTATTCCTAGAAAATAATAAGATAAATAATGATTTATCTAATTAATTTTCCTATTTTGGGTTAAATATGACCAGGAATATTAATTAAACAGTGGTTTAGTTAATTATCCCTAGAGGAAAATCAAACAAATAAGGATTTATTTAATTATTTCTCATGGGTTTTCCTGTTTAGACCATAAATAACTTAATAAAATATGGGTTATTAAATTATTTCTCATGGTGAAAGAAATTTTACTATGGTAAAATTGGTCTTACATGGTGTACTTTAGCCCATATAATAGTAACAGGTTATATGACCAAAAATTAGCGTAACAGATTTCCCCCAACATGCGAGCGTTATGAGCTAATCGTATGACCGAAGTACGTTGTAATAACACAATCACTAGACACCAGAGGGGAGTCAGAGAGAGAGAAATATAAGGTGGATTGAAGTGATAGATGACAAGACCCTGAGGAGGCAAGACTTATAGGTGTGACAAGTCTCTTTTATGAGTGAGTACATGTTCTCAAATAAGGTGGGGGAGGCATACATATTCCCGTCGAGATGACAAAGTACAAAGAATAATGGTGCATCCAGCAAACATGGGACTGAACTATATAGTACATGGTTGCATAAACATGGGCTAGATAAAAAACATGATAATGGATCCCACATACATATTGTGCCTGGGACAACAACTAGGAATTATATATTAATATATGAGTACATGAGATATAAGTACAACCAAAGAGGCCCTGTAAAATCGGAAAGGGCTCTAAAAATTTGGACGATACATGAAAACTAAAAGGCACTACAAGTGGCTGAGTCCAGAACCATCAAATCTGTAGAGCTGCATCCAAGGCTGTAGTAAAGAGGTCATCCGCCGGGTATGTGGGGGGCTACTTGAAGGGACACTCCCTCATGAGGTTTGAAACATCTCACACACACCCGAGAATCATTGGTATAATATGCTTCATCATTGAACCATCAAGTATAAGGATCTTGATCATGCCATAAGGAGATGGAACTAGGAAAAAATAAAGTCAAAGGGCAATAAAGGGTCCATTTTCCTGATTTGAGGCACCGAATAAGAGTGGAAGTTGGACCCAAGGTACACCGCCCTCTAGACCTGTCTTCTGGAAATAATAAGCTGATGTTGAAAGAAGGAGGTCCGCCATTGGTAAGGCAATAAGGGATCCTCAACTAAGGCACGAGGGATAATAGTAGAGCGACTAATATATTGACACCAGGGATGATGGTGGAATAGGGGCTACTGAGTAGCAGTTTGATGACTTCCCTTGTTAGAGCATAAAGGGAATGAATGACTTGGCAGCTATTGACTCGACTCCGAAGGGGATAGGGGATAGTATGACTGAAGGCCAAAATGTGTGACACGAGAGAGGTACATAGCAATGAAGGATGGAAGATTGTGACGGGAGATAAAAGGAACTCGAGACAGACTCCATGATTGCGATGATGACTCAACTCATATGCTCTAAACAAGGGTGACTCGATGATACTTCCACACAGAAGAGGCCTGGTGGGGACCATTAAAACATGATTAAAAGATGGTTACTCACAAAAAAAATCAACACAAGCATCGACAAGTATGAAGGAAAAGTGGTGCCGAAAGTATAAGTGTCGCAAGTGAAGAAATTCGATTTTGAGATGCGGCGAAGTGACCCTTCTTGGAAAAAGGCTTCCAGGTGAAGTATAAAATTACCAAAAATGAAAGGATTCCCATTTGAGTGCTCAGTGAGATATTTCCAATGGTGTAGACGGTTTGGTTGCAATTGGCGAAATAAAAATTAGGGTTTTTCTTTTAATAAGACAATTTCCCTCCAATTTGATTCATTTGCAAGTGTAGTTGTGCTGAATTTGGAGAGGAGGAAAAGGCCATAAATCTTGTGGTGATCATAGTAGAAAAACCGACCATTTGAATCAAGATCCGTGACTTTCAGGTAGGTGACCTTACTTGTCTAAAGGTGGCCTTAATGCTTCTTGGAAGGATGGTCCTGGTAAAGAATCAAGGTAATAACAGAATACGAGAATGAATTGCTCGAGAAGGTCTAGAATCATCCCCGCCCACCAAGTCAAACATGGGACCAAGTGGTAAGTATGGTATCACAAAAAGTAGAATATTTGAAGATAGGGTATCAAACATCTATGATATATGGCTCGCCAGGGAGGCTGGTAGGAAAAACTATCCAAGGAATGGGAGCATAATTGACCATACCTAGATCGGTGGGGTATAGGCTGAGACTTATGAAAATCAAGTGAGAATATGGCCATGGTTTTCATCATGCCCCCAAGCATGGGATATTTCCCTCAAGAATATGTGATGGAGGGGAGTGATCTAGTATGAAAATGTGGGAATGATGCCCCTAGCTAGAGGATTTTGTGGAGCATTATGGTGTTCCAAGTGATAAAATAATGGATTCCAACCTTTAGTATCATAGGCACTAAATCCTCAAGAGGATAATGAGAAGGTATAGGGGCATAGGTTCCCCCAATCATGTTATGGTCATGCCAAATGTATTTAGAAAATTGGAATCTAAACACATTTTTATCATGTGGTTCGCCATTATGGTTATCTTATGTGGGAAGAATGCATATATGAAGTTCAAGAAAGGGAATGGAGTATTACCAATCTATTTTGGTACTGCATATATGAAGCAAATGGACCAAATTTATTGGTTCGCATACATGGTGTCACTATCCCAAAGAGTGGATTTGGATATAATGAATTGGTGCTCATCTAGAAAACATAGAGGTTGGTCAACAAAAATGCCTAAGGGACTTAGTTGTTGATGTAAGATGAAGGAATGATTAAGTGGATCATCCCTAGAGTGATGTGAAGTGATATGGAACTCTAGAGGTTCTTCTAAATGGGGAAGAATAATGGTACTAGAGTCAACACCACCAGATGCACTAGGGGGGTTGTGGAGAATTGCTTCTCCTAGACTCTCTAATATTGGTGTCCCCTTACCAAAACATTGGGTGTCAATGTAATTACCACAAGGTGTATGTGGTTCGAATGCATGGTTTCGATGTAAGGGGGGATAGATAATGTCAGGGGTGTTAATTGCTTCCATAATGTCATCATCGCAGTAGAAGATGGGTGACTCATGGAAGAAAGAACACGCGGTGTGGTGAAGCTACCTGACTCATCATCATGAGAAGTGAGGTTCAGATGCGCATCGCCACGGAGGGTGACATAAGAACAAGTAGGTGAAGGATCCACCAATGTTGAGCCCAAGGTGATCGTTGAAGGGAGGTTAGGCAAAACAGAAGGGGATGCCTCAGAGGGGTCTTCCACCATGGATCTCGTAGATGATGACAGGTAGAGGATAGTGGCTGAAGGCTCTGTCATCTAGAAATTGGGAGGGGGAATTTCAATGGGAGTGGATGTGTCCTTTTGTTTTTCTGAAGCATAACATGCAAGTAAGGGAGACGCGGACTCGTTGCGCTCAGCCTCGTATTGGAAAAATACTTCCAAAGAGGTGTGGTAGCTTGCGAGGCGGGGACAGAGGTGAATATAGTGGCCATGGAGATCACAAAAACCACAAGGGTGGTTTGTGTGCACATTCTTGAGTTTCTTGGCTAAGTTGGTAAAGTAACATGGACTTCTGGGACATAAAACTCGGGAAACTCGACATTGACCATGGGTTTGATACGAGGCAATTCAAGGCAATAATGGGTGGCATGACTGTCAACAGCACAAAAAGCGCATGGGGGTGTATGCTTTGGAGGCTTAGGAGGAGCAGGTGTTGTCTGGGCAACCTTGTGCTTAGGTGCCTTTTTGTGGGCTTTGCCCCCCTCTCCCGAGGCTTTCGTAACAGGAGTGGATTCCTGTTAAGGTGGCTGAGGCACAAAAGAAAAGGGAGGGGGCATGGCGATTGGTGGGACCGGGGTCAAAGCAGTGTAAGGTTTGAGCTTACCAAGTGGGGTATTGGCTAGGGGATCAATGTACCAGACTAGGATCCCCAGGTTCATGTTGGGAAGGGTGAAGGTAGCCATAACAGGTATCGAAAATACTCCAGAAGCGGGAGAAAGAAGCAATATCTAGTCGGAGGGGTAATGGCTAGGAGGAATAACTCCTAGATGGTTAAGGCTAGGGGGAATCATTCTAGGAGGAAATAAATGATCATGGACACCAGCTACAGATGAAGGGACTTGGGGAGGAGGTCCCGGATGCAGAGTCGAAGTACTAGGAGCAGGTTTCTAAGGGTGAGGCTGGTGATTAGTCAAACTAGACCGTTTGAGGTCGAACCGAGATGATTTCATCATGAAAACATTCAAAAATCTAGGTTTAGAGATGAGAGGGGGGAGACAAGGGAATGAACCAAGCAAAGAGGAATCTTTATAGACTTTGAGTGAGACGTTGGTTGGAGGTTCGACTATTTTTTTATTGGCCACTGAATAAATAATGGACTCTGGAGAGGTCTCAGACTTCGGTTCGTAATATGTTAGCTAATCGATGGTGACGATATTTCCATTATGAGGAAAGCACATATTACCGTGAAACGCAGATGGGACAATAGACATCGCATAATTGTAGCTACGACTCAATAGAATGTTTTCGTTTAAGGGGGCATCAATGACTTCAACATCAACAAAAATATTTTTTCCTGCAAGAGTAATAGGACAATTGCAGAACATGCCAAGGGGTTGGGAAGAGTGGCCATCCCACGCACGAACGGTGATAGTGGAAGGGGATAACTTGGGTGATCTAAGCTGCTTCCAAACAGAAACGTACATCACACAGGTGAATGCCCCCTCGTCAATGATACAATGGGAGATGTTGGAATTCTAGTTCTTGACAGGTATTTGGAAGGCAACGGATGTGGGAAGGGGTGGGTGCTCTGAATTTTCAACATCAAAGACAATCAAACAATCATCTAAAGAATCCATAGTGCCCATATAAGTTACTAGAGATTTTCTTTGTGAAGGGCATGACTAGAGGACCTCCAGCGTTAACATGGCGATAGGGGATTGCACCAAGTCATCTACTATACTATAGGTGTAGGCGGCTTTAACGGAAGCAGTGTTTCGACGTAACGGTCCTTTGGGGATATTGGTATGTACCTATGCCTTAGCTTGAAGGATATGTAAAGGACCATTGGGTGTCAAAATTGGCTTTGTGGGACCTGAAGAAAGGGGCTCAGTTGCAGATGTAGCAGGAGGCTTGGTGTACTAGCGGGACCGAGTCTGAAGGTTGAGGTCAGTGGTATTGGCCTGGTCAGAGTTCACCATGAGGATCTGGTAATCAGAGGTACCAGATGGGGGAGTTTGAGTGGCTGCCTGACTTTCAGATGGTTGAGAAGCCACATATCCTTGTTGGGGAGAAGGATTGGTAAATGCAGCCAGTTGGCTGAGTGCAGCATTAGGAGGAACTAAAGAAGAGACTTGTTTTCCTTGAGATGTTGCTTGAGCTTCCAAAATTTGACGCATCTGAGGTAAAAGGGGAAAATCATGGGTATAGTGACCATAGACATCACAACAAGAACAATGTTTACTCATGTGAATAGGCCTGTCTTGCTTTGGTTGAGTGCCATCTTGTTGGATTGCAGTGTTAGATGTATTCCCTTGGGGATTGTTTACTTGGTTACCTGGAGTGGGTTTGTTCTGGTTGTATATCCTATTCTTTTTGGAAGTGGGAGGATTATTCGCACTCTATTATGCATACGCCTAACCATGAGAGGGGGGTGGCTGCTATTGAAAAACTTGAGAAGGCAAGGGAGGCTGAGGTGCTTATGCTGGGGGAGATGGAGCACCAGGTTGTAGATATGGATAATAAGGAGGTTGAGTAACATTGGGGTAAACAGGTTGGGAAAAATTAGGCCCTAACATCGGAGGATGCAGTTAGGTAAAGGCGTGAGGTATGTTCTGTCCTGGATACATGTTGTTGAGAGGGTGAAAAGTGCTAGAGGAGTTGGCCCCTCCATGAGGGAAACCATAACCCATAGGAGGATGATTGTATGGATGTGAAAGGGATCCAATGATACCGTCGGTGGCATGGGATGCCCTGGGTGCATTGGCACCACCAGATCTAGGGAGTTCAAGTAAGACGGTATAAACATAACCAGATTGTGCGTAGATCAAGAATTATTTTAACGCCATCTGGAGGGCATGTTCCTTGGTCTGAGGAAATTGAGATGTGAAAAATTTACCAATAGCAAGAAAAATGATCTAAGAAACCAATCCATGTAGACATGATCTTCGAAAACAGGGGCTCGACATAGGCTCTTCCTTCTGCACCATTCTTGAAAATGGTCAGATAGGCGGGTGGCAGAAGTTTGACAGAAAGAGGTCAAGAGTTCGATACTGGTTTCATAGCGAAGGGGAATTTGGAGGTAAGACATAAACGTCTTGGAAAGGGTCACAAAATTAGTATGAAAGGAGGAGGCATGGTCAACATACCACTTGGAATTTTCTCCATTAATCGTACGCGGGAATAACTGAAGACAGATAGAGTCATCGATGATAGAGTTAGATGAAAACCACATGTGGAAATAACAAACATGGTTGGTAGGATCCTCTCCAAAATTTCCTTCAAACTTGGGGATGTTTGAAGGAATCTTGGTTGGCATAGCAGGCCAACTTGGATCATGGTGTATGGGGTCATTAATCAACTGGCTAAAATCGAGAAGGCTTAGGCTGGCCATATAAGGAAGCAAGGGAGTAGCCGGAATAGTTCTTGTTGCGACACCACTAGTAGCGTTTCCAACGTTAGGGTCGGGGCCACCACCAGCTTTAGGTCTTGAACTAGAAAAGATGAGGGTGAAAGGTGGAGGAGAGCCGGGGATAGAAATAAAAGGGGAACCTGATGAACCAGAATCAGAGTCGGAATGGGGACTTGGTGGAGGATGAACTAGAACCCTACGTGGTGGAGTAATTCTTCCTAAAGGAAACTGAGGATAAATGCCTTGGAGTCTCTGGGATAAATAACTTGGGGGTGCAATGATGTGAAAGAGACACGGAATCCAATAAGAAAGAGAGGTAAACAAGGGTAGGGAGGTGCAAATCAATTGATTAAAATGTTTAAGTCTTGGCCTGGCGGTGTAAACCAGACGCTCTTTGCTTTAGGTGTGTGTGTGTGTGTGTGTGATAAGTGGATTAATTTTAATTAAGCCCAAATGTGTGTAGAGAAAAAAAAGAAGATGTTGTATAACTTGTAAATAAAACTTAAAGTGAAAGTAGAAGGAACAACTAAAGATGCATAAATTTAAACCCAAGGAGGAGGGCTTCCCAAAAACTAGTCTATGGGTGGGAGAAATCTACTCAAAACAAACAAAATGGCTAATGGATCTAAGGTCAATAGGGATAGGGATCTAAAGGTCAGATCTGTTGGAAAGAGGTGCAGAAAACAACAAATAACCAGAGGGAAAAATGTTGCAAAATAGGTGGCGAAAGGCTACAACCTGAAGGGAAATGGAGGGGAACCTAAAGGAGGACCAAAAAAAACTAAAAAGAGGTGTTTTGTATGGATAAATAACTGCTCTGAAATGGATCTGAAAGTGCATGTTTAGATCTGAAAATTGGCTAAAAAACATTGAAATCTCATAAGACCTTCTTCAGCTAAACTCCTCCTAAAAAGGTGGAATAATACTGAAGCCCTAAGGGGCTTGGTTCCTACTTCGACGAGTAAAAATAAGCAATTACAGGTCCAAGAAGGGTGAAGAGGGAGGTCATAAAACCCTAAACAGTTCCCCAGACAAACCCAGGAAAATCACAGAAAAAATCCCGCAAAATGTACAGGTCCCAGGTTCTGATATGTTTTCCGTTGAGGTCGCAGTTTTTGGGCAGTTATCTGCTACCTGAGAGCTAAGGTCGCAAGTTTTGGGCTGTCTTGGGAGCAAGTTTCAGAAAAAAGTGTCATCTCTGCTATGGCTGATACCTGTTACCTGCGCAAATGGCCCAGAAACACATGGAAGTTAGAATTTTTATTGTTTTAGGGTTAAAAAGGTTAAAAACAACATCAAGGAATGCCAAATAAGAAGTTGAAAAAAAACCCTAGTGGCTAAAGCAGCTGGTCATGCAAGGATCTGAAAAACGACAATGTTCATAATTAAAAACCCTTGTGGAGTCGCCAGTTGTTAGTGTGAATTCTAATTGCAAGCGTACGAAAAAACTCACTTTAGATGTGCATAAAAAATATCCATAATATCCAATGTGGCTATCAATTTCCTTATATCTACAGTTATTGATTAGAATAAATGCTACAAAAATCTAGATCTATGCAGTTAAAGACATTAAACAACAAAAATAAGCAAGAGTTGCTCCATGCATCCAATAGATAAGAAAATAACTTTTAAAGAATTTTTGTATTATGACGCTTGGGAAGGGAACATAGAAAGATGTTACCATTCCCCCTCAATGGGATGGGTTCTTGTATGTCCTTAGCACTTCAGATCTAAGATCTCCCTCTCTTGATGGTGCAGAAAAATGAGACAAAATGGAACTCAAAGGGAGTTCATAGGCAAAAGCAAAAAAACATGACAATGAAGGAGGATCAAAGTCAGACCAAAAGAATAAATCCAAATGTGATCTATAGGCAACAAAAGGTAGTGAATGAAAGGAAAACTCTTCTATTTGTAACAAAATATTGAGTTAGTCTAGATATTGGTTCATAATTAAAATATTATTAACCAAATCTAGATCCAAATTTTATGGAATATTTTATTATTTTTGTTGGAAGGAAAAGGAATTTGAATTTGGTCAAATCCATTTATTTATAAATAATAAATAAATAAATGAGTTATTTATTATTTTAAGAATGTGGTTAAGGAATAACTAAATAAATAATGATTTATTCAATTATTTATAAATTATTTAGTCAAATTTAACAAGTAATATTATTAAATGATTATTTAATTACTTATTCCTAGAAAATAATAAGATAAATAATGATTTATCTAATTAATTTACCTGTTTTGGGTTAAATATGACCAGGAATATTAATTAAACAATGTTTTAGTTAATTATCCCTAGAGGAAAATCAAACTAATAAGGATTTATTTCATTATTCCTCATGGGGTTTCCTGTTTAGACCAGAAATAACTTAATAAGCTATGGGTTATTAAATTATTTCTCATAGTGAAAGAAATTTTACTATGGTAAAATTGGTCTTACATGGTGTACTTTATCCCATCTAATAATAATAGGTTAGATGACCGGAAATTGTTGCAACAACGGTCACTACTAGAAGAACCATGCTTCTTCTTCTTCTCTTGTATCCCTTTCCATTCCCTCCATGATTCCTTCTTGGTAGATGTGGAAGTACCCTTTCTCCCTACTGACCACACACCCTTATTGGGATGCAAATTTTCCTTCTTAACATGCAAGCTCCCATTAGAACTGGGCTCCCTCTGAGTCTCTGAAACTTATACCTTCTTCTCAGGAACCTGTACCTACTTCTCATGGTCTATAAGATTTCCCTTCAGGCTATATAGACCATTCTCACTAACTCCAAGCACAATACTATCGAAGCTATAGCCTCTAGGTTTGAGTCTTACCTTCCCATCCTGGAACAAGACCTCAAACCCCTTCTTCTCAATCATCGAGACAAACATCATGCTATATCTGAGTCTTGGTACAAACCATACATCTTAGACCTGCATCACTCGTCCTGTCTCCATATTAAATGGAACAACCCTCAATCCTTGGATATCCAACTAATTATTGTCGCCCAACACCACGTGCAACTTCGAGCCCCATTCATATAAAATTTCAAAAACCTCTTGTGACCTCGTTATATGCTTCATCACACCATTGTCCATGTACCATCCATCCTCATTGAAAGTAATATGTGAGAAATACGAGATCATAGCAAATTCCTCCTCCTGCAATCTTCTAGTAAGATCATCTAAAGTGGCAACATCAGTGACCTGCTTCCCTTTCCTCTTCTCATCATCTCCATTCTTCTTCATCAGACATCTCGACGAAAAATTACCCATCTCACCATAGTTTAAACGCTTGAATTTATTCAATTCATTCTTTGGCTTACCCTTCATTCGCACTGCAAGTGCCACGTCCTCATCTTCCCTCTTCGATGGATGAAGATCCTCGTCTCACAACTCTTCCTGAATGAATTCTCCCACAGTCTATTCCAGTCTGGAAATTTCTTTCTGGAAACGATTTCTTTGATGAAGGGCTTCCATTCCTCAATGAACCCTTTCAATGAAATCCTCACCATCTCTCCAACTAAAATTTTCATACTAAAAACAACAAGCTCATCTATGACCTAAGAAAACATCTTCAGATGCAAAGTCATTCCTTCACCCTTTATCATCTTGGTGGAATTCAACTTATCCTCCAATACCATTACCCGGTTCTTGTTCTTATACTGGAACAAATTATGGAGATCCATCCACATCTCATGTGCATTGTTCTTCCCAAACAAATGAGGTATTAAGGAATCCTTCACACCATCAAGGATGATCAATATCACCTTCGTATCCAAATATTCCCATATATCCAACTTCTTAGGGTCAATTGGATTCTTGATCTCTTTCTTGGAAAAATCCCATATCATGTTGACCTGCAAGACAAACTTGATCCTTTCCTTCCAAGGACTATAGTTGGACAACCCCTCCAACAAGTCCTCATATTAGAGCCCTGCCTACAACTTCGACATTGTCACCTACAATGTGACAAATTCCCTCTCATGTTCTACTTCGTTGCACACAACTCTGATTCACTGACTTCCAAAGTAGCTTAGACACACTCTGATACCATGTTGAATTTGCATGACCTTAGGTCTAGGTTAGAGTCTTAAAATCATTGACACTACCAATCTCAATCAGAACTACTTTGCACAGTGGAAAATATAAAGCAATAAATCACACATGCACAAGATAGACAATTTTTAACAAAATTGTACAATAATGTACAACTCAATCTTAATTATATTAAACCAAATATAAATAATACAACAGTATATGGTATACAAGGTACAATGACAATATCTGCTACATCTTCTATGTCGTATCTCTTCCTGTCGATACTTCACTTCCGTAATGCTCTCTAGCTTCCCCTTATTCCTTCAAAGGAAAACACATCAAGACTCCAAGAGGGCTCCCACCTAACACTGTTGCACGTCACTTTTGTAGCATGTACATGGGCTGATCCAATATTCTCTCTAGGTAGGCCTAATCCCAAGCTCCAATCTGTCAGTCTAGTAGTCACATTTTTCCATCAAGGTACTGCAATTCAGCACCAATCTTCACTCAACCTTCAACTCTTATTTGTCACATAAATATAGCTTGTCTAGGGCTACTTTGCGCTATCAACATGCTGCCCTCCACCAAACCAATAATTCCAAATTCTTCACTCTGAAATATGCTCCTAATTGAATTATTCTTTTCACCCAAATCAACTTCAATTCATGGCTCCCATAGGCTGCAATACAATCGATCCAAAACTAAACAAAAAAGAAGCATCCAACAACTCAACAACACAACTCTAGCTCATTTTTTGAGGTCCGCTCCTACACTGGCACTTAGCACTGGTTAGGGCATCAATACAGTCCCATATCCAACCTTCAATTGTGCCAAGTTTTGTTTTTTATGAGTGTGGTTACCCATTATTAGGTGGATGGCCCTACCTTTTGTAATTCTGAGTAGTCTAGCCCTTACCAGCACCTTCGTCCTACCCTAAACTGCCTATGGTCTGCTATAGCAAGGCACCACAGGCCTAATGCAACCTTGTATGGGGTATGCCTCCCCTCAAGCAACCAAGACTTATCCCCCTTTTCTATGACCTCCATGAATAGGCCCTTGGACCTCCTATCTGCACTTTGGCCTCACTAAAATAGCCCTTAATTCTCACATTGTCCTATTGTCTCTTGTTGCGGCCCAAAACAGAGATTTCAAAGCTTGTCACTTGTTGTGTGTTGCACTTTTGGGTGAGCATTATTCCTCCACTTCACCTTGTATACATACACATAAACAAGGGCTCCAAAAACATCATCCTAGGGGTTGTCCAGTTGTCACATGTCATTTTTAACCAAGCCCACCTTGACACTTCATGTGCAACCCCATTAAATAACTTCAAAAATTCATATCTCACTAAGGAAAAATTGGAATTCAACGATTCTCGAAGTGTTGGATTCTCCTTTCCACCCTCTATCATCTCATGCCATCACATATCCAAATTTATCCATGGAAATTCCCCAAAACATGACTGGTTCAAAAACCCATGCTTTGGTTCCAAGCCCACAAGTGACTCTTGTGGCATTTTTCCCTCCAATCTCTGAACCTTAGGGCTTGGAGTACCTCCCAATATACTCAAAAATAAACATTATATAGGAGAATGTAAACCTTTTTCTCAAGTATTAAGTATTAAGTGAATGAACACACATAGGAGATACATCAATATTAACATAAAATATTAAGTAAAAACATAAATTTGAGAACCATACTAATTCTTTTGGTGACTCAAAATCTAATGTTAAAGCAATTAAAGTAACATAAGTTGTAAATAATTGTTAGGTCCCTATAATACTATTATAGCCCATTATTGTTATTGTTAGTGTAGCCCCCTTATTTTTTTCTCCCTTACATTATTATTGTTATGTAGGCTTTGATTATATTGTAACCCCTTAGACTTATATATACAGAAAGTAGATTTTGTCATTTGAATCATAAAATAATTGTTAATTTATGTCTTTTAAAGGAGGTTCCCCCCTCGAAGTGGATAATTTTTAAGTCGTTGATCTATATTTTCTTCTACTTTGTGAGTTGGTTGCATAACATTTCGTATCAAAGCTTTGGATTCTAGGGTTTCGCTTCTTAAAACAGGCCATCTAGGAATTTTCGATGTAAATTTTTTTATACGAATCTTTAGAAGCTAACATTGAAACCACATGGACTAGAAATCTTGGTGAAATTCATGTCGTAATTTCATTGCTTGGTTCACTATAATTTTGGACATATGATCCGAGGAAGTTAGGTTTTTTTGCAGGATCCATAATTCAGTGTCAAACAGGTTACCGAGGGAAAATCATCATAACTTTCATTTCAAGAATCAAGTTTGAATTTTTAAAGAAGTGGACAAAATCAAACGGATTGTAGTTTCTGTTTTATCAATTTCAGGGTCGAAGGTCAAAACAGTGACACGTGGCACACTGTACAAGTTCAGTCTACTAAACGAGTCCATAATTGGGGAATTTTGGAAGATTGGGCATAAATTTAACTTGAAAAATCCAAATTAGGTCTGACCTGTGGAATTGGAAAGAAGACCCAGAGGGCTACTATAGGACCTAAATTAAAATATTATGGATCCGAAATCACAGAGATACATCAGGTTCAATATCGAACTCTTAAGAAGTAAGAAAAAAGTGTGTATTTTTTAAAAAAATTGCATAACTTTTTCTTGAAAAATAAGATTGAAGTGATTCCAAGGGAAGATTGAAGCATTTATATCAGTATTGGGTTCTAAAATTCCTCCCAAAAATAATTCCACACCCTCTTAGAAATCTCTACTATAACACAGGAAGAGGAAGAATTGCAACATGATATATCAAAATTATGACACCAAATGCAACAAATTTCGCTCTCACAAAGAGTAACAAAAAATGAAATGGAAGCTAATATTCATGGTATAAAAGATAATATGGAAGAAAAAATGGAAGGTTTAAAAGATGGTTTAAGAGCAGGCATGGAAGGTTTGAAGGAAGGTATGAGAAATTTGCTACAAGAAATTATTCCTAATGGCGTAAAGGTGTTAGATGAAATTCATGATGAGAACAAAAGAAATGTTAATCATAATTCCATAGCCCCTAATGTTGGATTGAATACCCACATATTCCAAATATCGATATGAATAATTTTGATGTCAAGGATCCGGTAACATGGATACTACAAATGGATCAATACTTTTATCTCCATAATGTGAAACACATGCAAAAGGTACGCATTGCAACATTGTATTTAGAACCAAAATAGTTTGTATGGTATTGATGGCTTTATTCTTGTAAACCACTTTTCACTTGGTCAATTTTTACAGAGGAAATGATAGCACATTATGAGGATACAAAGAGCAACACCTTCTTTAGCCCATTGATAAATCTCAAACAAAAGGGTTCAATGGTGGAGAACATTTAGGACTTCAAAAAATTGAATATAAGGGTAAATGATATTCCAAAGGAATAGAGGATTGATGCCTTCATAGGGACTTTAAAGGATAACACCCTATTGTATCTCAAGAAACAATCGCTTAGCTATGGTAAGGAATCAGTGCTTAAGACATTTTGTAAATGTATGTAAAAATTACAATATCAAATGGTCTTTATTTAACACCTTTGGAATTTAATTACTTAATACCCTCAATAATCTGATATAATGAAAGCTTTCACAATGACATAAACTGTTGATATTTGAATAAAATGAAAAGAAGAACTGTAAGGGAAACTCAAAATGATATGCTGAGAAACAAAATCTATCACTTTTAAGTTTCAGAGGAAATTCATGGAGAGAGAGGAAAATCGAAATAATATTTTGTAAGCACATAATATATTACTTTAAAGTTTCTTCAGGAGTTTTTGAAGAGAGAAGAGATGAAGTGGAGTGAAAATTAAGCTTATTTAATCCTTACTCACAGATGTAATTAAGAGACCAGCTGCTACATTACTTCACTTCATTCAAAGAGGAATAAACACAGAGAAAAACTGGAAAGACATATGAACATCAACAGGTGTAGGAAACTTGATCTTCTTTCATTTATTTCTCAGAAAATTCACTCCCAAATTAACAGTCATCCAGAGGTCCAAAACTCAAAAACCATTTTCTTTATTTCTATATACTTAAACACATCAAAGTTGTTTCTAATTGTCGAACTTCTTGAAACTACTCGACTACCTAAATTGTTAATAATACTTATGCAATCATACCAAGAAAACAAATTTAAACATGAAATACCATTCGTTTTTCTAAATCTAATGTTGTTGATGCGTCCCCCTGAAGTGTTGAGGTGTTCTTTCTATTTATGATGTGGTAGCTACACAGTCCTGTAACAATGCCTTAGTGCCTGACTTGACCCAGCTATCGTGCTTCCCACAGTGACACTATATGTTATTCTGCCTGACTCTGCCTATGAATTTTGCATTTTGAATGTTGTCATCATGTCACTTGCTACCTGACTCCACCTCTTCTGCACGTGCTTGCTGTGTTCAATCTTCTCTTCTCCTTTTCTCTGCGTTGGGTCACTTACTCGAGTCTCTCTTCTGTGTTTTGCCTATTTCTTCATAAAATGGCGCACAAACCTCATAAGCCTGGTCATGAAATACTTTAGATTTCATCTTGGAACCACATCACATCTATGCCAACATTGCACTCCGTATTTCGTTGTCTTTAACTTTTCCTTATCACTTATCTTTTAAAACTTACAATCTACGCTATGTGATCGGGTCCCACCTGGCATTGCACATCGCACTTCGGCGAATTTATCACTTACCTCCTATAGTTATCCTTTAATACTTGTGATTTGCGATTTTCGGTCGAGCCCCACCGCATCGCACATTGCACTTTGATGATTATAACACTTACTCTTTTCACTTAACTTTTAAAACTTGTGATTTGTGATTTGCGATCAAGCCCCACCGCATCACATATCTCACTTTGGTGATTTCAACATTTACCTCCCATGCCTATCCTTTGAAACTTTCAATTTGAGGCTTGTGATTTAATCTCCATCATCCATCTCTTTGCCCCAGTTCTGCGCTTTGATCCCGACCATATGTTTTTCTCTTTGTGCCTCCTCCAAAACTCTTAAGTTTTTAAGGGAAATGCACCCTTTCTCTGCCTTCATGAAGTTAGTTTGTTTTCCCCATGGTGTAACCCTTCTAAGCTTATCCGGTGTTCTTTCATGCTAATCCCTCCTGAGCTTACGAATGAGCCCAAATCGACCCTGTCCGATGTGCAATGTTCTGAACGTTCCCATTGGTCTGGATCTTGAACTGTTTTGCGCATGAAGGAGCCTGACTCAACGCACCTTCACATCTCATCACGTAATGTTAATGTACCAACATATAAATCAAAATTATTCTACGACACACAAAATTTTACATTTTCTATCATATATGATTTTTTAGTGTTTTGAAAAATATTTCAAAGGTAAATTCAAATGAGCCACAACATCTGGCTCCACTTGGGGATAGTGCTTTTTTCCACGGAAGCACTAAGAACCATAGATTAGTGCCTTATCCATTGGGAATGGAGTCAAATATTTCTTGGTGACATATGAACAATGAGAAATCTGGTATTTACAATGGTGGAATGCTAACTTTTAATGCTAGAAATAATGCTTCAGATATTGCCCGTTCACAGGTAGCTGTACTGACTCTCCATCTAGATCTTCCAAAATGAATGTGTTATTTGACCTTGCCTCAGATATTTTGTATGGACCATACTAGAGAGGTTCAAATTTACCATGCTTCCCCTTTTATTCTCATCTTGTGTCCCATCTCCGTACCAAATCTCCTGCTTGAAAGAGAACTTCTTTTTCTTTTCTGTTAAATATAGACTTCATCTTTTCCTGATAAGTAATCAAGTTATCCCTGACTTGTTTCTATTTTCACTTGATTCAATTATTTTGTTCAATCTTCTTACCAAAGCATTAGGTTCTTCTTGAGCTTCTTGAAGGAAATAAATCACTGGTTTGACCAGCTAAGTGGGAAATAGTGCTTGAGTTCCATAAAATAGTTCATAGGGAGACTTTCCAGTAGATCTCCTGGTAGTGACTCAAACTTCCTAGAGGGAAAACTTCAACTTCATATCACAATCCTTCTTATTCTCGATGATCATCTTCTTCAAGATTCTGACCAATGTCTTATTGGAAGAATCTACCAATTCGTTCCCTTGGGGATGATATGCTATGGAATGTGATAAAATTACATTATATGTTTGACAGAAATTAATGAAACGAGCAGAGTTGAATAATTGAGCGTTATCAGTCACAATTTTGACTAGACATCTGAATCTGCTGAAAATGTTTTCCTCCAAAAAATTCATCACTACTTAGTCATTCGCCTTCTTAGTGGGTATTGTTTCAATCCATTTTGTAAAATAATCAGTGGCAGTTAGAATCCACTTGAACTATCCACTTGATGGTGGATTGATCTCTCCAGTAAAATCCAATCCCCATTGCCTGCAAGGTTCTTCCATAAATATTGGGATGAGAGGTAATGGAGCAAGTTTTTTTCTTTTCAACAGACAAATGACACTTCTGACAACTTCTGACCAGTCTATAAACATCTGCAAATAGGTTTGGCCAATAGAATATTGGCTTGATAATTTTATGAGCAGTGAACTTCCAGCTGTAATTTCCTCCACACAGACTTTCATGTTATTGTTTGGTGACATCAATAGATTCTCCTTCAGTCAAACATAACAAAAAAATACCAGCAGGATCTTTCCAGTATAGCTTTTCTTCTACAATAGATATGGCCGAGACTTGAGCTTGAGAGCTCTGTATTTTTTTCTATTTAATGAAGTTGGATAGGAAAAGAAACACAGGTAATGAAAAATATCTTTATACCAATCAGAGCACAAAAAATTATATTGAATACTTGTTTTCGACTTGCTTTGACCTTCTTCATTAACAACTCTATCCACTGTTTCCAATAGATTAATTCCCAGGGCTTGAAAATTTGTCTCTGTCAACAACTTCGCTAACCCCTGTCCCTTGACTATCTTGGTGGGTTTGATGTCCAAATCATACTCTTGTATTTTTTCTATCCACTTCCCCCTTTTTCCTTCAACATCACTTTGGACCAACACGTATTTCACAGTAGAATTAGGAACATGAGTAGTTATTTGGGACTATAACACATAATTCCTAAAGGATTTTAGTGCTTTGACCAAAGAATATACTTTTTTCTCTAGACTATTGTATTTGAACTCAAAATCTCTGAGAAATTTACTGAAAAATGCAATTGGTTGCCCCTTACTATCTTCATTTTTCTGCAACAACACAACACCAATAGTAGTGGGGGATGAAAATGAGAATACTTGAAAGGATTTTTTATAGTCTGGACTAATCAAAATTGGAGCTTCCTGCAATGCTTCCTTTATTCTAGAAAATGCATCTCTTGCTTCCTTATCCCATTTCACTTCTGCAGTTTTCTTCAACATATCTGCTATACTTCTCACGATCTCAGCATAATTGGGCACAAATATCCTCAAAACTTTTATTTTTCCAAAGAATCTCTGGATATCTTTCTTGCTTCGTGGTAAAGGAATCGTATGAATGGCTTTCGCCCTTACTGGGTCAATCTTTACTCCTTGTTTAGAAACTATGTGACCCATTAATTTACCTTCTTCTAAGGAAAATAAAGATTTCTTGGGATTTAATGAAAGATCAAAGTTTCTGCACTTTTGAAAAGTTTTTTGCAAATGCTCCAAGTGTTCATCATCTGGCCCTAAGAAAATAGTTACATCATCCAGATATATAACTACAAACCTGTCACCAAAGAAGGCTATGTTCATGGCCCTCTGAAATGTTGCACCTTCTTTCATAAGGCTAAATGGCATCCTTGCATACATGAAGGTGCCCCAGGGCATCATGAAAGCATTCTTCTTCTAATCTTATTTTTCTACTGCTACCTGATTATACCCAAAAACTCTGTCAACCATAGGCAACATGTGGGCTCCTGCCACCTTCTGTAAGACATAATCCATTTTCGGTAAAGGATAATTATCTTTTAGAGACGCTCGGTTCAAGTTCTTGAAGTCTACACGCAATCTTATCTCTCCATTCTTCTTTCTTATAGGGACCATATTAGAAACCCAGTTTGAATATCTGAGAGGGACTATAATTTTTGCCTAAAACAATTTCTTCACTTATTTTTCGATTGGAGCTAACAACAATGGATTGATCTGTCTGAGCTTCTGCCTGTGTGGTTTGAGTCCTTCCTTCAATGGAATCTTATGCTGAATTATGATTTTTTCATATGTTTTCAGGCCTTCATATGACTAGGAAAACACATCTATATATTTCTTAAAAAGATAAATGTATCTTTCTTTGTAGTTTTTGGGAACACCATTGAACAATTTCACTATTTTGGGTTCCTGCTGAGTTCCCAAATTACAATCTTCCATCTCTTCTTCTTGATGTGTTTTCTTTGAATCAACAACAACATCATTGGCATCGAATAATCTTTCAAGGGGGGCCAACCCTTTAGGGAGCACATTATCTTTCAATTGGATAATCTTCTATTCACCTATTGACTGCTTAAGGTTTCTTATTTCTGCTTTCTTCTCTGTTTGTTCTTCCACTTGGTCTATCTCAACATATTCAAAGTTTCCAATAATTTTCAGGAACTGATTTATCTATTAATCATCATCAGGAACTGATTTATCTGTTCATCATCATCAAACACCTACCAATGTTTCACATTGTTAGGGATAGAAGGTATATATATAATTTCAATTTCATACCTTAGCCTTGGATTTATTAGAGGTTTGAAGGTGTTTGCTGCAATTGCTAAAGAATCTACCAGTATATTCTCCTCCTTCGGAATAAACTGAAGATTGAAAGCTTAAAAATAGTTTTCTATTAGATCCGAAACTTCATTCCTATATGATCTTAACCTCGGATGCTTGGTTTGACATTGATTTTTAATCTGCTTTATTATCAATTCAGAGTCACCAAAAATTGAAATACATTGAACTCCCGTCTATTTAGCAACTTCAAGGCTTGAGATTAAGGCCTCATACTCAGCCACATTTTTTTTTGAATCAAATTCTAGTTTAAAAGAGAAAGGCATGATGTTACCTTTGGTGATATCAGCAAGAATCCAGCACTTGAGCCTTCCTTGGAGTAGGCACCATCAAAGTAGCACTTCCAAATCTTCCTTGAGTGCAGCTCATTATTTACAACTGCTGAAGAGATTTTCTTCCATGTTTCTTCAAAAAATTCTGTATCTTCATGCAGCATGAAACATGGAACATATTTTTGTTTCTTGAATATAAATGGGGGAATTTCCCTGCATCTTTCTTGGAGATGGTCTTCACAAACCTTGTTTCCCTGTACAATCTCCTTTCTTCCCCTTTAAAATCTGGAATGATAGCATAAGTGAAATCTAATTTTAGAACACCTCCCAACTTTTCTCCCCAAGATCTTGATAGAGGCATTCCAAACCTGGCTGGGATGTTAGCAACCACTATATCCATGATTATACTCTTTGATGGGATTTGTGCCAACAAAACTGCTATATATTTAATTAACCCAACACATTTCACTCTTTTGGAATCAAATGAATACACATCCCTATAAGATTTGTTTATCTGCAAGTTAAGTTCCTTCATAACAGACAATGGCATGAGATTATGGGACAATCCTGAGTCCAACATGCAATTATGTAGAGTAAAATCATGAAGCAACAGAGAAATATAGAAGGGTGGAATAAAAGGATCTAGTTCTTCTACATGAGGACCAAAGGTGATCACTGGCTTTTCTTCTTGTAAGTTCACCATGTCACTTATATCTTCCACTTGTGTGATATTAATAAATTCTGAAATTTCTTTCTTATAAGTTGGTATTTTAGCTAATTCTAGAAGAGGTACCTAAATTTTAACCTTCTTCAACTCTTTTTCCAAATTGAAAGCATGAGTTTTTTTAACGTTCTTTACAAGTTCTTCTTCACTCTTTCTAGAATTTTCCGCTTGTTTAGGTACAAGAACAACTCTCTCCAAATATTAGTGTCAACTGATTTGTTCTGGGAAGATTCACCCTGCTGTACATTTTCTCTATTAAGTGAATTTACAGGTTTTTTCCCCTTACTGACCTGTTTCACAGGGTCTTTTTGTTGTGGAGTCGTCATTAGAGGAGTAATGGAACCTTATTGTTCACCTTCATTATCCTACACTCTAGATCTCTTTCTAGACCCTAAATCATACTTTTTATGTAACTCAACTTGCATGAAATCTATGAATTGCCTACAATATTCATCCATTTCATCTTGATCAAAATATACTTCAACTTTAGAATATTATCCTTCACAATCTTCCTCTTCATTATCTTATATTGTATACATAGTGGATACCTAATCCCCAGTCTCCATTTGGTCATATTCTTTTGGCTCTCCGAGTGCTGCTTCTATATACAATGGTGCTTGAACCTTGTCTTGATCTCTTCTTTCCCTCTACAAAATTTGCAGGGGATGGCTTCTGAATTGAGGGTTAAACTCCCCTCAGTTTTGTTGTAATTGTCTTTGGGATTTTTTATTTTCCAATTCCAACTTAGCTAGCTTATTTGTAAAAAAATTTATCACCTTTTTCATATCTTCAATTCTTAGATCTTATGGTGATTCTTCTTTTGCTTTCCCCTTCTCTTGGACTGGTTGTTTCCCTTTCAGCTTTCCAGCTAAATTCATATTAGCGTCAATGTCTAAAGCATATGTCTGTATCTGCTAAAGGGTAGGGGCTATTCTCTCTCTTAATGTAAAACTAAAATCAACTTCAAAAGCCCCAGAAAAAACTACCTTTTCTCATACAAGGGGGGACTTCATCTCTATAGGTAAAATATTGTACAATTTGTTGAATATTTTTACCAACTCAGAAATTTTTTCATTAGGCCTTCTTTTAACTGTATTAAACTCTGTCAATGAGTAACCATGATCTCTCTTTTCTCCCCATCTCTGAGTGAATTGAGTTTCTAACTCTCCCCAATTATTTATTGAACCATTTGGTAAACCTTTGAACCATTTTCGAGCCTCTCCATTTAGAGACTGCACAAATAGTCTAATCACAACATCAATATTTTCTACATTTAAATTCTTAGAAAAAATTCAAAACAAGTGTAAATGTTGTTCTGAAGTTACTTCATCTTCTCCAGTGAAACGAGGAAGTAATTTAGGTATTCTTGAGGCATGGCATTCATTGATTGTGCAAGATTTAGTGGTGAATATCTATCCATTAAGAAAGCTGGTGTTGCCATATTTACACCTTGGTTAACTATTCATTGGGTAGTTGAGGTTGATGAACCTACTGCGAAAGTGAATGAAGGTCTTGAGAAGATTGATATGGGAGTGGGTTGATGAACAATGGTAGAAGAACTAGCAACTATATTTGGTTGAGCTTGAGTGAAGGTAAAAGAGACAGACTCGAAAGAATTTTCTTCTAACTTAGGTTCTTGAACATGAATGGGTGTAGAAGGGGAATCATGTTCCAAGAAAGAGAGTTCCTTGGAAATATCTTCAAAGAAAGGGTTATGAGAACTACTGCCAGGAGCAGACAATGTAGGATCTAGTGTTGAAGGAGTTTCAGGTTTTTGAGCCTTTTTAGAAACAAATCTTTCTGGATCTAGAAAAGAAGCGACTATTTGTTGTGAGGTATCTGGCCTCGTGTGAGGCCTTTTGAGAGCCAGAATTTTGAAAATAAAAAACATAAAAAAATATTTCCTCCTCACTGAACAACCAAACGAAATAATGTGAAAAACCAATGAAAAATAAACTTCATTTCTTTGTCCCTGACAACGGCGCCAAAAAATGTTGTTTCTCAAGAAACAATCCCTCGGTTGTCGTAAGGAATCAGTGCTTAAGACATTTTGTAAATGTATGTAAAAATTACAATATCAAATGGCATCTGTTTAACACCTTTGGAATTTAATTATTTAATACCCTCAATAATCTGATATAATAAAAGATTTCACAATGCCATAAATTGTTGATATTTGAATGAAATGAAAAGAAGAACTGTAAGGGAAACTCAAAATGATATGATGAGAAATAGAATCTATCGCTTTTAAGTTTCAGAGGAAATTCATGGAGAGAGAGGAAACTCGAATAATATGTTGTAAACATAGAATCTATTACTTTAAATTCTCATCAAGAGTTTGTGAAGAGAGAAGAGTGAAGTAAAGGAGCGCAAATTAAGGTTATCTAACTCTTATTCACAAATGTAATTAAGAGACCGGATGCTACATTACTTCACTTAATTTGAAGAGGAATAAACATAGAGCGAACCTGGAAATACATATCAACATCAAAAGGTGTAGGAAACTTAATCTTCTTTCATTTATTTCTCAAAAAATTCAATTCAAAATTAATAGTCATATAGAGGTCCAAAACTCAGAACCCATTTTCTTTATTTCTATCTACTTAAACACATCAAAGTCGTTTGTAACTTCTGAACTTATTAAAACTACTCGACTACCTAAAATATTAGGATTACTTATGCAATCATACCAAGAAAAAAAATTGAAACTGGAAATATCATTCATTTTTCTGAATCTTATGTTGCTGATGCATCCCCTCGAAGTGCTGAGGTGTCTTTTCTGGTTATGATGCCATAGCTGCATAGTCCTGTAACAACACCTCAGTGCCGACTTGACCCAGCTTTTGTGCTTCCCACAATGACACTATATGGTATTCTACCTGACTCTGCCTATGCCTTTTGCGTTCCGAACACTGTCATCATGTCACCTGCTACCTGACTCTGCCTCTTCTGTGCGTGCCTGCTATTTTTAGCCTTCTCTTCTCCTTTTCTCTACGTCGGGTCACTTACCCGAGTCTCTCTGTCATGTTTTTCCTATTTCTTCATAAAATGGCGCAAAAACCTCTTAAGCCCGGACTTGAAATCCTTAGATTTCATCATGGAACCACATCACATACGTTCCAACATCGCACTTCACATTTCGCTCTCTTTAACTTTTCCATAGCACTTATATTTTAAAACTTACGATGTGCATTATGCGATCGAGTCCCACCTGGCATCGCACATCACACTTCGGTGACTTTATCACTTACCTCTCACGGTTATCCTTTAAAACTTGTGATTTTTTATTTGCGATCGGGCCCCACCACATCACACATTGCACTTCAATGATTATAACACTTACCCTTTGCACTTAAATTTTAAAAATTGTGATTTGATATTTGCGATCAGGCCCCACTGCAACGCATGTTGCACATTGGAGATTTTAACATTTACCTCTCATGCCTATCCTTTGAAACTTTTGATTTGCGGCTTGCGATTTAATCTTCGTCGTCCATCTCTCCGCCCCAATTCTGCTCTTAGATCCTGAACATCTATTTTTCCCTTTGCACCTCCTCCCAAACTCTTAACTTTTTAAGGTAAATGTACCCTTTCTCCACCTTCGATAATTTAGTTTGTTTGCTCCACGGTGTAATCCTCCTGAGTTGATCCAGTGTTCTGATGCACTCGTCCCTCCTGAGCTTGCGAATGAGCCTGACTCAACCCTTTCCGATGTGCAATGTTCTGAACGTGCCCATCGGTTCTGCACGTGAATGAGCCTGACTCGACCCACCTTCACATAGAATCACGTAATGTTAATGTACCAACATATAAATCCAAATTCTTCTATGACACACAAAATTTTACATTTTCTATCATATATTCTTTTTTTGTGTTTTGAAAAATATTTCAAAGGTAAATGCAAATGAGCCACAACGCACCTGGCATGGGGTTCGCCTTTGGGAACCTGATTCATTGGAGAAGGCATTCAGGTTGGCAAGAAAAATTTAAAGCAAAATTATGGCGACAAGGAAGCATACCACTCAGACCTATAAAGATGGAAGTGTTGCTACTCCTAGCCTTCCACAACCTACAAGGTTGACACCACAACAGTTGGAAGAAAAAAGAGAAAAATGGATTTGTTACATTTGTGATAGAAAATACACTAAATTTCATAAGTGTGCCGAGAATAAATTACTTTACATAGATTGTGAAGAGGAGGAAGAAAAGGAACAAAAAAAAAATTCAAAAGAAGAAGATATACACCAAGAACCAAACTTAGAGAAAGATGAAATGAATTCGACCATATCTTGTAATGCATTGGCAGGAATGACCACTCCTAAAACTCTCAGGATAGAAGGACATATCAAGAAGAAAAATTTAATAGTGTTTATTGATTCGGGCAGTACCCATAATTTTATTCATTGTAATATAGCCAAGGAATTGAACTGCTTCCTATATCTAGCACCAGAGTGTCAAGTGATGGTTGTAAATGGAGGAACTATAAATTGCTCTAGAAAGTGCCATAATATCAAGCTAACCATGGGGGAATATGTATTAATTATCCCAATTCTTTCCATTCCAATGGGTGGTGTTAATGGTGTACTAGGAGTTCAATGGTTACAATATTTGGGTACAATAACTTTTAATTTTCAAGAAATTTTCTTGAACTTTTTTGGGAAGGAAAGGAAATTGAATTAAGGTTTATCATAGGGAAACCAGGAAAGATAATTAGATCTAATGGCATGACAAATCTTCTAAATAAAGAATAATAGGGCATAATTGAAAAATTATTCTCACTAGAGTTTCAAACATCGAAATCATTTATTTCTCCATATCTCCAAAAAGTCTTGGAAAATCATTCCAAGGTATTTGAGACTCCCAAATTCCTCCCAACTATTCGTGATCATGATCATACTATTAATTTGGTTCCAATAAGTGTCCATCAAAACATCATGATCCGAACTTATGTAGGAACTCAATAAAATACATAAATAAATATAAACGCAGAGATGTAGTAGGAATAATACTTCATTTCATTAATATCAAATACTGAAAATTGCTTACAGACACAATGGAAAATAAACTAGCTCGGGCGATGGTAGCTTATCTCTGAAAAGAGATGTGGCGTCTACATGCCTCTGAAATGTGTTACATTGAGGCTAAAGGGCCTTTATATTATTTAACAATAAGAGAAAACCCTAAACAACCAAAACCCTAACCTGAGGAGATGTAAAAACAAGAGTTTATTGGCCCTGTTGGGGTTAGTTGGGCAGCCAACTTCTTGGGGTCATAACTTGGTCATATTCTCTCTATTTGGCATATGATACCTCATTTGGAATATATCTCTGAGGACTATAGCTATTAATGAATTTTTTTTCAAATCACAAGAGAAATCATGCCCAAAAAACATCGTTTAGGACCTCAAAATGGCTCTAGAAGTTCAGGACTTGAAGAACTGCTAAAATTGAAAATGAAAAAAACTGATGAACTGACTAGGTGGAATAGATAGGTGGACACCAATATCCACCCAGATCACATCAAGCCTTACAGATATCCCTATTCCCAAAAGAGAGAAATTGAACGTATGATTGAAAAAATGCTAAAGGCCAATATAATTCAACCACCTAAGTTATTTCTCTGCTCCAGTAGTATTGGTGCACAAGAAGGATTGATCATGGCACATGTGTCCGGATTATAGGGAGCTAAACAAGCTCACTATTAAAGATAAATTTCCCATTCTTACCATTGATGGATTATTGGATGAATTACATGGAACTATTTAATTCACCAAATTCGACCTCCATTCAAGATATCATCAAATTAGAAAGAAGACAGAAGACATTCCGAAAACATCATTTAGAAATCATGAGGTTTATTATGAATTTTTGGTCATGCCTTTTGGCCTTACCAATGCACCTTCTACATTTCAAGGGTTGATGAATTCCATTTTCAAACCCTTCCTTATAAAACTTGTGTTAGTATGTTTTCATGATATACTAATCTACAACAAGTCTTGGAAGGATCATGCTCAACATGGTGACAGTGTGCTCAAACAATTGGAGGAGAAAAAAAATATGTGCAAAAACCTCCAAATGTTTCTTTGGAGTACAGGAGGTGGAATATTTGGGCCATATTGTATCTCATGAGGGTGTTAATGTAGACCCTAACAAAGTTAAATCCATTAAGGAATGGAAATTCCCCACAACCATAAAGCATCTGCGAGTATTTCTCAGCTTAACAGGGAATTATAGCAATTTTTTTAGGAATTATGGGATAATAGTAGCACCTCTAACAAAATTACTGAAGAAAGATGCATTTTCTTGGAATCCATAAGCAACTAAGGCCTTTTAACATCTTAAAAAGGAAATGTGCCAAGCACTATTCTAGGTACTCCATACTTCACAAAAACCTTTATTGTGGAATGTAATGCCCGAGGAAATGGAATTGGTGTTGTTTTAATGCAAGAAGGATGACCCATTTCTTTTGAAAGTCTTACAATCAAAGGAAAGTATTTACAAAAACCTATTTATGAGAATAAAATGTTGTCAATACTACATGCACTAAAGAAATGTTGACCTTACCTAATGGGAAGACACTTCAAGGTAAAAACAAATCATGATAGTCTTCAATGCTTTTCGGAAAAAAGACTATCTTCAGAAGAGTAGCAAAAATGGGTCACAAAGATGTTTGGTTATGACTTTGAAATCATCTACAAAAAATGGAAGCTAGATGTTATTGCAGATACACTCTCAAGCAAGGATGAGGATTTGGAAGAATTTCTTTGTGCAATTTCTATTATCCAACCAGATTGGATAACCAAAGCAAGGGACGAATGGAAGAATGACGAAGAAGTGTGGACACTCCTTCAAAATTTGCAGCAATATCCAAGTATATTTGATACATTTAGATGTAAAAATGATTCATTATGGTACAAATATCACTTATATATTTGTAATAATTCCCAACTAAAAAAAAATATTTTTTTGGAATTGCACACTCTCCCTTAAGAGGATACTCGGGATTTTTAAAAATTTACCACATGGTCAAGAAAGAATTTTTTAGGGATGGCCTTAAATTTGATATTCAAAAGTTTTTGGTAAAAATTTTGGTCTTCCAAAACATTAAAGTTGAGACAATTAATACCTCAGGTCTGCTACAACCTTTATCCATTCCACGTCAATGTTGGGACTAGGTTTCAATGGATTTTGTCACAGGTTTACCCAAGTCCGAAGGAAATAATGTCATCATGCTAGAATTTGATAGACTTGCCAGGTATGTGCACTTTTGTGCATTATCTTGTCCATTTAAATCCAGTATAATTACTACTGCATTTATGGAAACAATTCAAAAGCTACATGGAAACCCAAAGATTATTGTAAGCGACAAAGATCCCATTTTCACTGGAAATTTTTGGACGGAATTATTTTCTTGTCTAGGTACTCAACTAGCTCATATATCATCTTATCATCCTCAATATGATGGGAAAACTGAGATAGTGAGAAAATTTTTGGAAGGATATTTTCGCTGCTTTGTATCTGATAAGAAAACACAATGGGTCAAGTGGTTACCTCTCGCTGAATGGTGGTATAACATTTCCTTCCATACTGCAAAACAAAAATGACCCCAGTCATGGCACTTTATGGATATCATCCGCCACCATCACATCATTTTTAAGAGAAAAATATAAGGTTCAAGCAGTGGAAGATCATATTAGCATCAACAACAAGTTCTCCAACTCTTAAAGGATAACCTCACTTTAGCGCGAAATCAAATGAAACAACAGGAAGATCAACATCGTAGAAAAATAATTTTTGATGTAGGTGACTGGGTATTTTTACAGATGCAACGATACAAAAAAATTTCCCTCAAGCAAGTTAAGAAGGATAATAAATTATAGCCAAAGTACTATGGTCCTTACAAGCTGTTGCAAAACATTGGTACTATGGCATACAAAATGGAGCTTCCTGCATATTCCTGAGTGCACCCAGTTTTCCATGTTTCATGCTTAAAGAAAATTATAGGTGACAAGCTCCTAGTTCAAACAATATTACCAAAACTTGGTGAGGAAGGAAAAATCATATTGGAACCTAAAAAAGTCATGGAAACAGGAACTCGACAGCTAGGAAACCGATCAATTTCAGAGTTTCTCATCATGGAAGAACTTACCGGCTGAAGATTCCACATGGGAGGATAAGAATTTAATACAGAAGCATCCATAACTACTCAAGAATTAAGGACAACACTTTTTTTAAGGAGATGGGAATGTTAGGTCCCTATAATACTAGTGTAGACCTTATTTTCATTGTTAGTGTAGCCCCCTTATTGTTATTGTTGTGCCCATGTAGCCCCATATTGTTATTATTGTGCCCCATAGAAGCCCACTGTTGTTATTGTTATACCCTTACATAATTATTGGTACGTAGGCTCTGATTATATTGTGAACAATTAGACTCCTATATATAGAAAGTAGTTTTTGTCATTTGAATCATCGAATAATTGTTCATTTATGTATTGTAAAGGATCTTTCCCTCTCGAACTAGATAATTTTTAAGTTGTTGAACTATATCTTCTTCTATTTTTTGACCTAATTATACAAAATAGGGCCGCATTTATCTAGGTGGATATTGGTGGCCACCCACCTATTCCATTTGGGCCCGCACCGTCAATTCTTTCATTTTTTTAGTTTCAACACAACTTACTATTTTTAGTAATTTTTCGAGTCATGAACTTTTGGAGTCATTTTGAGGCCCTAATGATCTAGGTGGATATTGGTTGCCACCCACCTATTCCATTTGAACCCCCACCATTGGTTCTTTCACTTTTTCAGTTTTAGCACAACTAACTATTTTTAGCAATTTTTTGGGTCATGAACTTCCGAAGTCGTTTTGAGGCCCTAAATGACATTTTTTGGGAAACCAGGGAGCAACATTGGTCCATGGATCAATGTTTTTCACTAAAAAGTTTTATTCCTCGGATATGTATTTCTAGTGATGTATTGAGTGCATCAAACGAATATCGTATGACAAATTTATGTCCCCAGGAAGATTGATGTACCAATTTACCCAAACGGGGCCCACAGTTTTTGCACTTCATCTCCTAGGGTTAGGTTTTTGGATGTTTAGGGTTTTCTATTATTTCTCAAAAATAAATAGGCCTTCGAGCCTCATTGTAACACAATTCAGAGGCCTATAGCCGCCACATTTCTTCTTAGAGATAAGCTAACAGTGCCCTAGCTAGTTTATTTTCATTATGTATGTAAGAATATTTTTGTTATTTGATATTAATGAGATGAAGTATTATTTCTGCTACATCTCTGTGTTTATAATGTCTATTTCTATATTTTATTGCATTCCTGCATAAATCCAGATCAGTGGTATCAGAGTGGTTTGCTCTTTCTCTATTTTTCTTTGGATGTCCCCAACGAGGTCAGGGTATAAGGAGTTAGGGCTCGATCTGGTTGAAACCTTGCAAGATCAACCTCGCAAACCCTAATGACCTCTAATGGCAGAAGAAAATAAAGACGAGGTAGTAGGAGATCCTATAAAAATATTTCTCGAGGAGGCCCTCGAGAAACAAAGGAATGTGATGATGGATAAATTTGCTTAGATCCTTCAACGGGTGCCCACCGACAGCGTATCTACATCCAACAACCACTTTGGAGGTGCCACTCCCTTCAAGGTATAGGTAAACTTTGACATTCATGTCTTTGAAGGCCAAATAGATGCAAACATTTTAGATAGATGGTTGAATTTTCTAGAAGGGTATTTCTCTGCCCATGATTTCTCCATCTGAGAAAATATTATTTTTGCACTCCTCAAAGTCATCCCCCATGTCAAAGACTGGTGGGAAAACTATTGTGAGAAAAAGGATGAGAGGGAACCCTCTCAATTCTTAACTACACCCACTTGGAATTCATTCCAAGACGGCTGTAGAAATTTATACAAAATACATGTATGTCCTAGATTCTCCTGATCTAACAATATGCTACTGTTAAATATAGAATCTCTTCCAAATCTTTGTGGAAATTTAAAACACAATTTCCAATTATAATATCATGAAGAAAGATCAATCACACACAACACAGATAATTTACCAGGGAAATATTATAGCTAAAAAACCCACTATATTCTATTGTATATTATATCATGGATAATGAAACAATTACATACAAAGCTCCAATACAAGAGCTCTCAGTACATAAGCTAATTGTCTCACAATGTCATACAAAAATTGGCAAGTTCCTTAGCCAATTTACTGTCTTTAGACAGCCTGCCTCCACTGCAAAATGCCTGATGGTAAAGAACCTTGAATGATGGATTGCCTTGCCTTCCTTGACTGCGTAAATATCATGGGCACATCCAATGTGTGTGTGGTTGCATGTGTGAAACCGGATAATGTCACGACTGATAGTTTACTTCCCTTTTACCTAGAACTCAACTAGGTATCCACAGGATCTGACATGCTTGCAGCTAAAAATAGTAAAAACATCAGTTGCATGTGATATCACTACATGTGAATTAATTAATATTTAATTCACTTGATATCTCACTAGCGTATCTTCAGTTACAACTACCACAACTGACTTTAACTCACTTAACTGAGTTAAACTGATTTAAAACTTGCACAACTCATGCACCATTGCAATTCCAAATCTGTTAAAACTAGAATTACTCTGTTACAACTCAATTCAACCTGCCTTTCCCACCAACCAACCTCTTAACTCGAAATTCACTTAGCTAACAGATTTGTCACTTCAGTTAACTATTTCCAAGTCCACATTGAGAATAGATTAAAATTTATTGTCCATCGATATTAAGGGATAATAAAGATAGAGATGCATATATAAATATATTATGCGCATACATATATAAATGGACATACACTTAAAAATATCCTATGCGGGCCCCACCTAGTGTAGGTGCTTAAGTTTCACTAGGATCAAGGATGTTGTTTTCCGGATGCCAATTTCACTGTTTCTTGTTGCAAATTTCAACAATGACATCAAGGAACAATATTAGCTTGTGGGGAGCTATGAGTACAAGTACATCCAATAGACCATGTTACAACAAAAATTGGATCAAGATGTGCACGAACTAACGAATTTGTTCGATACCCTGCGCACAAAGTTGGGTATTAAAGATTCAGAGAGACATTTGGTGCTCAAGTACCACAATTGTCTACACAGACACATTTAGGAGGAAATGGAGTTCCTCGACATTAACTCGCTTGGCATGGAATATTGCTATGCCACTAATATAGAGCAAAAATTTAAGCAGAAGAAGCAAGACTTTAGATCCACAAATCCGAAGCCAGGGAAAGGCGCCCCCGTACCATAGAACAGGGGGCAGAGACAAAGCAAGGTGACTCAAAACACCACCAGAAGGACATGGGTAAGTGGTGTGAATTTCATAACAGCCCCACCCACAACAAAAACGAGTGTCGGGCCAAACAGTCATTGGTGGCCGAACTGAAGGCACCCCAATTAGATGCATGTTCTGATCTTGAGCCAGAACCAGACAAGGGCATGGAAACTTTTAGGGGCTAATATTCGTAGGTGGGCTAATTTTCCATGGTTTTTCAAAAAGAAAGATTTTCCAATTTCCATTTTTTTCTAAAATTGATTCGCCCAAATTTTATAGTATAAAATTATATTATCCTAAAAATCGCAAAAAAATTATAAATAATATACAAATTTGTTAGAAATTTGGATATCTTTAAAAAAATATCACCAAAATTTTTAGAATCTGCATATGAGGGACTCGTAAGATTCGCCAAGGTTTCTAAATTTTAAGTTAAATTTCCATCCTTAAAATTTTCCTTGGACAAGGGAGATGAAAAAGGGAAGCAAATAATTGATGCAGACCCTAGTGCCATTTTTTCCACCACCAAGCTCGAGAGGGAGGATCCCGAGGATCCAAAGGAGGGGGAGCGCCTCTTCCATTCGCAGATGTGGGTGAAGGTTTCTCCATTGCAATTTCCTGTCAATAGCAAAAGCCAAAAGAACCTCAATTCAACAAAGGTCGTGAAGCGGCTTGGCCTACCAAGCATAGCACACCCGCAGTCATATACCACCGGGTGGCTTCACCTAGGGAGAGATCTCTGTGTTTGCCAGCAGTTCCGCCTTGCATACAACATCAAGCCATTCATGGATGAGGTATTGTGTGATGTTGCTCCTCTTGTTGTAGTTGATGTATTATTGGGTCTGTTGTACCTTAAGAGACAATCCCTTAGCTATGATAAGGAATCGGTGTTTAAGACATTTATATGATTATGTCACGAAAATATTTTTCTCTGTTTTAATTACCTTCAAGTATCTACAATTAAACCCTTAGATATCAAACACAATGAATGTCTCACAATGCTACCATTTTCTGATGTTGAATGAAATGACCAGAAGAAAATGAAAGAAAGAAGCCCAAACTGATATGTTGTCACACAGAATATATCATCTCAAACTTCTGAAGAATTTAGGAAGGAAATAGTTAAAACAAAGGAGTGCCAATTAAGGATTCTAACTCTTGTTTAAATAGGTAAAAAGAGACTTGCTGCTCATTACTTTTTTTATTCAAAGAAAGAAAACATAGAATGTAAACTTAGATACATATCAACATAAATATATGCTAGAAACTTGCTTACTCATTCATTAATCATTGAAATCTCTGAGTAAAAAATAATATTCTGAAGGTCCCAAAACTTAGAACCTTTCTTCCTCTTGAAAATTACATTAAATACAGTAAAATGTAGTTTGGAATTGCTGTAACCAACCCTAACTACCACAAATACTTAGGACTTCGGAGGGTGTCTATTACATGCCTTGAAAATGTCTTATTACAATTACATTGCCTTTGAAAAAGTAATATAATGTAAAAATATATATCCTAATCTATGGAATTGCAGATGATGCTGTTGCATTTCCTTGGTTAGCTGATTTGTCTTTCTTTGATGCTGAAAACCCTTTTGGCAAGTCTATTGTCAAAGCTCTACACTTTTTCCATATCTCTACCTTTGTCCTGGGGGACTGTGTTAGATTGTGATACTCCAATCTGAATGCAGTAATTCGATTATAGGATGGTCTTTCTGTGAAAAGGGTTTTTACCAACCACAGTAGCTGAAAATGTATCTATAGAAAGTTGACCATTGTTTCCCCTTTAAGCACTTGAGTTTTTTCATGACTGTTATCAACTTTAATTTTTGTCATAACTAGAAAATTCTCATAAGAATCCCATGTCAAAATATTTTCTTCATCTCCCCAACATGATGGGAGACCTATTCTTCTTAATTCATCAAATAAATTATCAAACTGACTTACTGCTTCTTTAATTTCCATCAGTTTATTTTTTGTAGCCTTTCTATGGTCATTTCTAAAAATCATCTTATTTATCTCTACTACATATAAGGTCCTGTCTTTAATGTCATTCTCTTCTAATTCCTGATTTGTTTTAGAATTAATAAATTCAATGAACCTTATATCCCAAATAGCCATATTAATTGCCTTTGTTTATCTGTCATGATTGGTTCTTCACATTCCCTGATAAGACTTTTCTCCTCTGCAACTATCATCAAAACACTCCAAATTGATTTCATTTCTGAAATGATATCATTCCAAATGATATATTTGGCTTGTATCAGTGAAATGTTTCCTTTCAGTATTTCTTTGAGATTTTTAATCTCAGCATCATCATTCTTAATATCCGTTTTATACTTGTTAGCTTCATTCTCTATGGCTTGAATAAGATTTTTTTCAGTCTCCAGATCTGCTTGAGCTTTTTTCTGATCTCTTTCAGCCATCTGCAACTGAGTATTCAATTGAGAAATATGTGCTTGTGGATCTTTGTTACCTGTAGGAAAAAAAAAAGTACAATTATGGTTATCAATATGATTTTGCAGTGATATTGCAGTTTGCTTTATTTTGGAAATTTCTTCATCTTTTTGCATGAGTTGCTTTAAAATATTTCCTTTTCCTTCTCCACCTCTGCAACTTCTGCAGCCATAGAATGTTCTCCTGTAGGAAGTTTTAGCTTTTTCCTTAATGTAGATATTTTTTCCTCAACACTTTGCATACATTTCTATACAATAGTCTTGTCACTAGGGTCCACTCCAATCTTTACAATGATTTTATTTAGCTCATCATTCTGAACTGTTAAAGCTCTTGAGTTAGCTTTCTCTAACTTTAATTGCTTAAGTACCTTTCCCAACATATTTTATGCCTTCATTTCCATTACATTGGTCTTTGTTAGGTCATTCAAAATCAACTTACCAATTTGCATATGTAAATTCATCTCATCTCTCAGGGGAATATTCTTCACATCCACAATCGCATTTACAGTATTGAAATTGTTAGAAGAACCTATTGACATGTTTGTAGGACGTGACAGGGAAATTCTAAATTGATCTTTCTCAAGATCCATGACAGTCAAAATTCTTGTTTGATCTCGAGCAACTTGATATTCAACTTGGTCCTCCATGTTGGCCTTCATCTTCTGATTCACTTCTTCAATTTTTGTAAACATCTGTTTGATCATAGGTACTTGTTCATGAGAGATTTTGTTGGGGCCCTTGTTTTTGTTGTTTGGAATATTTTGCATTTTGAATAAAGGATGGCCTTTTTGAGTTGCGGCATTAGGACACATGGAAATCGTGACCAAGTCGCAACAACAGCAAGCCGTGGAGCTATCGAGGTGGCGCAGAAGCAAGAGATAGCTGAAGACAGCAGATGCATGAAGATATACAACAGAAGACAGAAAGCGGAACACACAGATGACAAGAGAGAAGCGGGAAGAAGCTGAAGAAGAACAAAAAGAGGAACTAACAGTTGTGGAAGTGGGTGAATAAATAGCAGTCACCCAGCCGAAAGAAAGAAGAAGAAGGCTACAGGAACGGAACGCAAAGCAACTGGAAAATATCGTCCAGGACATCTCTGTAGTTCCTAGGGTTCTCTCATTTACCTTTCTGTTATGAAATGCATATGTACCAGACTGTAAGCTCTCCTTGAGGAAGTTATGTAAATATGATTGTGGATGAAGATAGTAATACAATTGCAGGTTACTATCCCGCTACATAGTTCTTATGCATGCATGATGATTATGATGGTTCAAAATTTTATTTGCTTAATACCTGTGTATGCTCTGAATGTTCTTGCGGATATATATATGTTTATGAAATCTATTTAATGGTAATCATGAGTTGCGGATATGTTCCTTGCTATCGATCTGTTCCCCTTCTGCATGTGGTTGCGGTACGCCTTGGGTGAGACTCTCTGCTCTCCGAAGTAGGGTGATAATGCCGGCGTGGTTCTAGACTACAACGGATTCCTTTGTTGGCCACAACTCTTGAACCTGGGTCTTGCCTACGGGACCTGATTCCTCGCCAACAAATGGTTCCATTGCCGGGACCTGCATCGTATGAGGGGAACTAGATCATGGTATCGAGGATCTACGAAGGTGAAATACGGAGATGGTGGGATAACCATCTGGATCAGTTCATTGCTCAGCAAGCGGAGGTGATGCATAAAAAGGAAAGTGTGCTTAAGGATCTTGTCCTCTTCTCAGATTCCGCCAGTGACACTTACGAGATCCTCTAGGGAAAGTTCCCTAGTGACCTCTGTAATTGGTTGTGGAGGTTAAAGACGAAGGTACCTAGGGATAGCTCGCGGAAGATAAACCGCAGGTGGGTGCACGGGGATCTGGTGGCTCTGCATCGATTGGACATTGAAGTAACCCACGTGGTGGATTTCTGGGTAGAGACCACTTTGAACGGATATATTGTGGAATTTGCTACCGAGTGTTATCAATCCTTCTCGAAGGCTAAAGCTATTTTCCATTCCGGGTTGAGAGGGAAGCTGCTTAAGGAGATTTTGTTGTGGATTAAGGCCCTGATGGTGGATGAGGGGTTAATGGAATTTCAAAAGACGGTCATGGAAGCATAAACCTTCGGTGTTGGGGGAAGAGCTGAAGGGACAGATGCTATGTAGAATGTGAGGCAGGGAATGGGGAATGGATGCTGAGGCTGCGTGAAAGTTGAGGGAGCGACGTGCACATCGGCGGTCGTAGATCGCCGATAGGTCGCGACAACGGGTGATGCGGGATTTGAAACAAAGGGAAACTGATAGGAAGAAATAGAAGGAGGTGCCTCAGAGGATAGGAATTGTGGACGCGGAAACCCGGGAAAAGGGAGGGACTGCGGTGGGAGTACGGTGGGTGCATGGGAGCCCAGCCAAGCGAGGAAGGGAGACGGTGACTGACGAATACAATGCAGGGATGTAGCCTGATGAGAGTTCTGATGGTGAATGGTACGTCGCGATGCAGCAGTTGTTTCAAGAGCGGACGACATTCATTTCTCCAGGCAGCCCTGCTTCCAACACTCTGCATGGCAAGGATCCCTACCTTCCCTTGGTACTTTATCAACCTTTAAGTAATATTTTTGTTAAGCTACAAGCATTGAGTCAATTGCATAGCAGTTCATTGTCGACAGCGACACACGTTAGTAGTAGTGGCACTAGTAACATTGCATTCCCTAGTGGAACAATCACGCAATCAGGACCCGGCGGCTTTATCCTGGTCAACCCAATGCAAGTAAATATGGCGGGGTCTTTCACCCGGTATCCAGAGTTCTCTAGCCGGGGCAATGATGATGTCGAGCAACACTGGTATCTGTGCAAAGCCACATGGAGGGCTCCGCAGACGCCAGATGCAGGGAAGCTAATAGAGTTCTAGACCACGCTCAGAGAGAGAGCTTTGTGGTGGTTTATCAAGTGGTCTGAGGCCCATCCTAATCCAGTAATTGCGGACGTAAAGCGAGATTTTGTCCGCGAATTCAAACTACCCCAGATGGACCAACAGGGTCTATCCGAGCTCTGGGAGATTAAGCAGAAAGAAGGAGAGACCGCATGGGAGTTGATGCATCGATTCAAGGATGTGATCAGGAAGCTCAGCTACCCGATCGACCCCAACCATCAGAGGGATTGGTTCATCAAGGCCATGCTTCCCTTGACACGAAACCCCCTCACCCAGCAGAAGATTGACAACTTGCAGGATGCCTTGGAGCAGGCCATGAAGATTGAGGCCATGGTGGGTTATCCTCAGGAATATCGAGGAGGGCCGACCCCACCAGATCCCTCCTTGGTGGGGCTACAGCATCAAATTTCCAGTCTGATAGAGAAGCTCAAGGAAATTTAGCCTACAATACCAACCAGGCTGAACGTTTGGTGTACTCACTGCCTGGTTGAAGGCAACGTCGCAACAAAATGTCCTCGGCTGCGTGGGATGGGTGTGGGACCCTCGGTTGCAGCAATCCAGGGGGGTCCACCTATCGGGGGTGGTGCGGCGATGAATCCGTAGGGTTTATACCAGCCGCAATAGCCTTACACGGGGTTCCCACCTCAACCGAACCCCTCCACCACAGAGTTCTGCGAGATTTTTCGGACGATGGGGCATCCCCCTCGGATGTGCCCGATACTACAGAAGTACTCCAATGTCCCAAACAATGTGTACTATGAGTTTTGTGCTTCCACAACTCACAACACGGAGCAGTGCAGGGCTCTCGACGCACTCGCGGACCGGTTGGATCGACTAGCCTATAGGGTGAATGAGGCTTCCAGGGGAAGGGGAGGCGGTATGCGTGGAGGCCGCACGGGGGGTCATGGTTCGGTGAAATGTTACAACTATGACTAGGAGGGTCACGTGCCTCGGGAATGTCCCCTCCCCCGATGTCCTTGGTGTTGTCAGTGCCACGTAAATGCCCACGCCATGGAGGATTTCCCAGAACTTATTAAGAAGTGGGAAGAGTGGACATGGTAGCAAGGCGCGAATTTGGTGAACTCTGAGCCACGAGGAACCACGACTCAGGATATGCAAAATGTAGCTATTGTGAAGAGAGGAGGTAAGAAAACGAGGGAGGATGCTCGGGGGAAAGAGCCGGCACAGATTGTTCGGCCAACCTCCCCGAGCACGTTAATCAGGCCCGAAGCCCAGAAGAAGTATTTCCAGGAGGCAGTAGAGGAATTTTCTCAGCTAAGGGACGCAGGAGGCCTGGAGGCACCCGTGCTGACAGAACCGGGTGCGCCAAGTGCCACAGGAAACGTGATTGAGGAATGGCTCCAGTTACTCCTCAAGATTGTTGACAATTCCACGCTGCGGCAACAACTAAAGCTTACGTTGGAAGGGGCACTGCAGGGGAATACAGGACTGGGGGAACCGGTGCAAGCAACCCCCCAGTATGTGCAGCACATCAAGCGGAAAAAGCGATGAATGGGAAAAGAGTTCCGGCTTAACACGCAGGTTGCGGGATTCCAAATCAGCGATACCATGTTGGATTTGGGGTCCGACGTCAACATCCTGCCACAGAAGACGTGGGAGGCTCTTGGACAGCCCCAGATGACCTACTCGCCAATCCAACTCAGAATGGCGAACCAGTATTGGATCCTGCCGATCGGCCGACTCGAAGGCGTTGAGTTCGACATCGCGGGGGTGAAGACTTACGCGGACTTTGAGGTTATTGATATAATGGGGGATAAGGATCCTTATCCCACCCTGTTAGGCATCAACTGGGATTTTGAGAATTATGCCATCATCGACCTCAAAAAGGAGATGATGATCTTCGAGGATGGGGAGGTATGGGTCATGTAGCCCCTCGACCCGTATCAAGGCCTACGATATACCGAAACTGTGGACAACTGGCAGGACGCACTAATGATGGAACACTTGTACCAGATGACTGCAGGGAAGAGGGAGGACTATATCAACCTGACTGCCACAGGCTTCGTCAGCTGGCGCAGTGTCCAGAGCTTGGAGTTGGGCTCGGAACTCGCCTGGGAAGACTCGCAGTGGGGGGGTACGAGACCAGCACGCGGAGATGTGCCGCCATTTCCCGAGTCAGATGGATTGGTGCTGAGTTCAGAGAATACCCCACCCTGTCCAACATGCAGGATGTGAATAATTTTATTGCAAAGGTCGAGGACATGGTACCAGAAGGTAGCAGGATACCCCTTTTGGACGTCGCCCTATAGTCCAGATTGTCCAGGTGGTGGAAAAATCACCGCACCACCTTGTCGCGGTGGAGTTGCGCGACTCAGGATTTGAAGGCACAGTTTAAAGAAGACGAAGGCCCTCGAAGTGCACACAAGTACGAAGGGATTTCCGATCCGTGGGACAACCTGAAGAGCTGTGAGGAATAGTGGCAAGGCCTGGGATACCCGCAAGAGCTGTGGGTACATCGGTTTATCCACTCCTTGGATACAATCCCCCAGGCTTGGTACTTGGAAGAAGAGCGGAAACGAGGAACCCGCTTGTGGCAGGAAGTCACAGACAAGTTTGTTCGATGCTTCTCATTCGAAGGGGAGACAGAGCAGGAGTCTCGGGCACTACGAGCGATCAAGGAGGTTCTATTTTTCCGTGACCCTGGGGCTGGTGGGGCCACGGTTGCATCATGGCCTGAGGCCAGGCGCGAGTTGGTTTGCCAACGGATTGATGGAAACCTAGATGATGATAGTTTGGAGGGCCTCAGGCACCTATATTTTGAAGAAAAGGAGGGCGAGCGGAATATCAACGACAAACCGACCACTGAAGGTATCCATTTACAGCCATTGAAGACCAAGAATTTAAACATTGGTATGGAGGAGAAGCCTAAGTTGGCTACAGTGGGCGATTACTGGGACGAGGAGACCACAAAGGAAATTTTCAGCCTCCTCCAGGAATATGAAGACTTGTTCCCTTCATCGGTGGCAGATATGAAGGGCATCAAGGGTGACCTCGGAGAAATGCACATCGTGTTGAAACCGAATGCCCGACCTGTAAAGCATCGACCCTACCGGCTGAACCCACGAATTAAAGAAAAGGTCAAGATGGAGATTGACAAGATGTTGGCTGCAGGTCTCATCTTTCTAGTGGAAGAAGCGGAGTGGGTGAGCCCATCGTCATTCAGAATAAGAAGTACAAGGCAGAGATCCGTGTCTCTGTCGACTACTGGAGTCTGAACAATGCCTGTATCCATGATCCATTTCCCACTCCTTTCAGTGATGAAGTGCTAGATCATGTTGCGGGCAATGAAGCTTACTCCTTCACGGATGGTTTTTCGGGTTACCATCAAGTGTGCATTGCGGAAGAAGACAAGCCGAAAATGACATTCACCACTGAATGGGGATCGTTCACATACCACCTGATGCCGTTTGGCTTGAAAAACGCTCCGACCGTGTTTTCATGGATTGTCATTGCTACTTTCTGGGATTATATCCACAAGTTCTTGGAAGTCTACATGGACGATTGGACTGTTTACAGTCTGCTAAAGAAACACGCCACCTTGTTGCGTATTATGTTTGATCGGTGCCGCCAGTTGCAGATTTCCTTGAACTTGAATAAGTGTATTTTGCATTTCCTTTCGGCACGCTGTTGGGACACGTGGTGTGCAAGCAAGGGGTTTGGGTCGATCCCACCAAGGTCGCGGTAATTGTCCACATGGAAGCCCCTGAGACTATGAAGCAGTTGCGGGCACTTCTCGGGCACACAGGATATTACAGGCGGTTTATCCGCAACTACGCAAAGATCACTACCCCTTTGGAGAAATTTCTGCGGAAGTCAGAAGTCTTTCAGTGGATGGGGGAGTGTCAGAAGGCCCTTGACACTCTGAAGGAAAAGCTGGCAACGATGCCCATACTTGTTCACCCAGACTGGGATAAGCAGTTCCATGTGCATATTGATGCTTCCAGTATTGCACTTGGGGCTGTCTTGACGCAACCGGGAGAGACGACCGTCGACCATCTCGTCTACTTCGCCAGCCGCAAATTATCTAACGCCGAGAATAATTACACCACTACCGATAGGGAGGCCCTGGCAATGGTTTATTCGCTCTAGAAGTTCCGCCACTACCTTCTTGGAGGCAAGTTTAAATTCTTTACGGACCACTCTGCATTGAAGTATTTGGTGAATAAGCCTGTTTTGGAAGGACGGATCTGTCGCTGGCTGTTGCTCTTTCAAGAGTTCACGTTTGAGGTGATCGTCAAGCCCGAGAGATTGAATGTTGGGCCCAATCATTTATCCAGGTTGGCGACAGGGGAGAGCGACGACTCGCTCGATGACCAGCTGCCAGACGCTAACCTCTTCCGGGTCGAAGCAGTCCCAGATTATCTGGCCGACATCACCACCTATCTGACCACGAGGCAGTGCCCTCAGGATTATACCCCGCTCTAGAAACGGCATTTGGTCATCCGTGCTACCGAATACCAACTGATTGCAGGGAAACTGTATAAGCTGGGTCTTGATGAGGTCCTGCGCCGATGCGTCCTTGACCACGAATGCGAAGCTGTGATGTGGGAATGCCACAACAGTGTTGTGGGAGGGAACGTGGGTGTGAAACCGACCGCGAGGAAGGTACTCCAAGCTGGACTGTGGTGGCCGACAGTGCATGCCGATTGTAAAGAATTTTTGAAGCGATGCGATGTGTGCTAGCGGACGGGAAGGCCCTCTCATAGGGATGAGCTTCCGCTACACCCGGTCCAGGTGTTGCGGCCGTTCGAGAAGTGGGTTGTCGACTTTGTAGGCCCCATCACCCCCATCGCTCGGCACTCCAAGGCTCGCTATATTATTACCGCAACTGACTACCTCACCTGGTGGGCCGAAGCAGCGGCGGTACGCGACTGCATGGCGGATACAGCAGCCCTGTTCATTTTCGAACACATCATCAGCCGGTTTGGCTGCCTGTGAATTTTAACCAGTGACTAGGGTACGCATTTCATTAATGCCACGGTCAAGTCGTTGCTGGACACATTCATGATCCAACACCACAAGAGCAGCCCGTATCACCCGCAGGCCAATGGTACGGTTGAAGCGTTCAATAAGATCCTTGGAAAAGGCTTGACTAAGATCTGCAATGCCCAGTGCGACGATTGGGATGAGTGCGTACCAACTGCATTGTGGGCTTACCGGACCATGGTGAAGTGCTTGACCGATCAGACACCATTCTAGCTGGTGTATGGCCGGGAAGCTGTGATTCTCGCCGAGTTCACTATACCCAGTCTTTTAATCGCCATGTCTCTACAGTTCTCGGAAGAGGAGTCGCTTCGGGAACGCCTCCACGAACTCCAGGAACTGGACGAAGCCAAATTCCTGGCCGAGTTTCACTAGAAGGTTCAAAAGGACCGGCAGAAAGTGTGGCACGATCACCACATCAAGCACAAAACCTTCCAAGTTGGCGGTAAGGTCCTCTTATATGACAACAGGTTTCAGAAGTTTCCAGGAAAGCTGCAGATGCACTGGCTAGGACCTTACTTCGTCATCGAGATTAGAGATTCCGGAGCTGTTCGGTTGGCTCAGCTGGATGGTACGGTTCTACCAGGGTGGGTGAATGGCGCACGCCTGAAGCCCTACCAGGAGTAAGTTTCTTCCAACATTCATCAATAATTCTCGCACTCGAGAGCACCCGTAGAGTAGCGTAGCTGCATAACTTTCCTGCAACCGAGACAAGCATAGGTAGTCTTTTCCTTCTCCGCATAACTCGTCAATAACCGCTCTGTGGTGGGGACCGCACCGCAACTGATTGTGGTCGGGGAGGGGCGTGTCCAGTGTTTCATCCCTGTAGGATCCATAAACATGCCCGTGTCAGTCCAGGTCATTTCAGTCAGTACTTGTGTCATTCCGTAGGATCGTCCCGATTTGCGTCATAAATTCCCATAATTGGAAGTAACCTCGCCATAATCATTCTGCCATCATCCTGCCATCATCCTCCGTAACCTCAGCCATTGCGTCTGCCCATTTCCCCATGCCATCGTTAGCAATTGTCAGAATACCCATTGGTACGTGATTGATCACACGATTATCACAGAAAGGAATGCCAGCAGGAATTAACTTGTTATGGGGTCTCATCATCTTCACTAATGCCAGGAAACTACTTTGTTTGCATGAAGAAAGCACGAGAATGTCAGAACACTTAACATTAGCAATTGAAGCAACATAGGAGCAGCTGGAGCATTCAGGCGAACAACACCGAGAGAGGCTACCAGGACGAATTCTACACGTTTATCAGTGCTGAGCCAAAATTTCGAAGGCCCTCATATTCATCGTTGAACCAGAGTTGACAGCAAGATCCATAGGACAGAGTCTCTGGTTGGGAAATATGACAGTGCAGCTCTTATAGATGCCAACCTCTCAGACTCAACCGAATTCCCGCCGCTCCACTGGAAGGTGTATATCGAGCACTACTACAGCACAGTCGACAACTCAGCCAGCCACATTCTACCAGTGTTCCGGGGACTTCAGCAATCTTCACTCATAAATCTTAGAAATCTTTCGGTCTTTGGGACCACTGGACTGATTTTGCAATGCACTCGTTTCTTGCTTAGCTGCATTTAGAATGGGTCCTTGTGGCTGAACAAGGAAATTGCCATTCACGCTGAAGACATCCATCGTCTGACCAGGCTCTCACAGACTGGTGTGAGTGTCTGGACCGCATGTCAGACCACCGCCAAGCTAGCGCAGAAGTCCGGGGACACAGACCTATACAACAAATACGGCACCCGGCGGGGAGGGAAGGGAGCCAAGATAGAGCTCATTAATGCACCCGAGATTAAATTTTCTTGCTACCTCATTTCTAGCAAGACAATGAGGCATTACACAAAGGGCGAATGCACCTTGGACACTATCTCTATTGCGGAGCATTGCGTTGAGGGTGCCCAACTGAATTGGTGCTCCTTTCTGTTGAAAGAGCTACTTGATGCGTGTGAAGAAAATTACAAGCGCACAACAAGCTTTATTTATGGATACTTGCTCATTGCTTTTGCCATGTGGAAATGGCACACTCCTCTGGTCAGGGTACCAGTAGAAATTCCAGAGGGCCAGCCTCTAGAGTGAATGCAGAGGCATTCCGGTCTTGGTACGGGCTCATGATGGACATGGTGGCCAGTCAACACAGGGTGCCCCGGAACCTGATGGATGAGTATAGCGAGCAGGTGTGGCTTGGGGTAAGTCACCGGCATACTTACATCTACCCCACCTGCGTGCTGGAAGACACCTTCCACATGGCATCCTTGAAATTCCAGCTGGACGATGCCACTTTCCACCACGAAGTCTGTTCGTGGCCGGGGGTCACGAAGCATCACCGCGACGGTATCCCCTGGTACAACTTTGAGCGGATGAGGCCAGTGCAAGAGCCTGCCGAGACGGATGTGGTAGCGCCACCCCAGGGACTCCCCGAACCACTCATCCCCATCGTCCACCACTTCAATACTCAGGTATGCAATTTCAATGCGGCGACCCAGGTTATTTCAAGCGGTGCTTCTCCATTCCCTTTATTTTATGAGTTTCAGCTCAGTCATTCTATTTCTCGCTCTCAAACCACTCCTCTCACCTCTCCCATCCCGACCATTTTATTTACCTCTGTAAGCCCCATCATCACCCCAATGGGAGAAAAGGGCCCGGCCCCAGAACAATTAGAGACCCCTCCAGCTAAGCGGGCCTGCACCACCGTAGCCAATCCGGTGGTGGACCTTACTGATGATGATCTGCCACCTCCCACAAATCTAGGGGCACTGGTCCAGGAAGAACCCCTTATTGACCCTTTCGAGTTTATTAACATTTTCCCTCCCTCCACAGCTCCACCTCCATCCACTGTTCCACCTCCACCTCCCACTTCATCCGTTCCGTCCAATTCATCTGCCACTGTTTCCGACCCGCTCATCCTAGAACTCTTTGGCGGGGACCACGGGGCTAAAGTCGACTCCCGTACTGCTACCGTTGTACCACCAGTCGACCCCATGGGTGCACCCGAGGTTTCTTTATCTGCTATATTTACCCAGTTGGAAAACATTGAGGCCGACTCAGTCGAGGCTCAGCCAGAGAATGTTGACCCTCCCCCCCTGGGCCAGACCGATCAGCAGGAGCAACCAGATTTGAATATGGCCAACTCAGCACAGCAACAGACACAGTCATCCCTGCCAGAGCATTCCAACCATTCAGTTGCCAATGGGAAACCCGTCCAAGAACGAAGGCTGGACCAGGGTGCTTCGGGCACAACTAACTTAGAGACATGGGGTATAGCCCAACTGTACTTATTCATTCAGAGGGCGGCCCAGCAAGCCGAAAGGCTTCACTCAGAGCTATAGTAGTGGTGCGAAGAGTAGCAACAATAGATCGTGGTGCTTACTGAACAACGCGACCAGCTTATCACAGCACAGGAATGCATGCAAGATCAGATAGCCAATGTAACTCAAGTATTTTTAGGCCTATGGCCCTTGGTAAAGGCTCACTACACCCCGCTGCCTGCTGATGTCGCGGAACATAATGTTGTCACCCAAGCTTTCTACATTCGGACTGCACTCACTGGTCTCCACCGGGAAAATGTGGAGATCCACGCAGCATTGGCTGCCCGACCAGCCCTGCCTAACCCCACGGCTACCTATTCAGCCCAGGTTGCCGCCAAGCAGGGCCAGGCAACCCAAATGCAGGAAACGCTCACCTCTGCGGCGCGTGAGGCGTACGACCTCCTAAAGGGTCTTTAGGAATGCTCCCTGGCCTTGACTGTCAAAGCACAAAAAATCTCCATACAGCTAGAACAAGTTTCTCGGGAAATTCAGGAGGTCACAGACCTCACCAGGTTGAACCAATTATACACCCAGGCAGGTGATCTAGAAGTATAGATCCAGCAAACAGAAGCCAATTCTGTAGAGGCAAAACGCGTCATTCGTGAGCTCCACCCATCCCTCCAAAATAACACCAGGATAATGCAACAGCTCGCAGCCGAGGCCGAACACCAAATCAGCACGATGTTCGGGGCTGTCCCAACGCCCTTAGAAGCGGCCGCTGTCACCAAGATCGCTGAAGACACAGATTCACTCTTGCAAGGGTGGCAGCAAGCTTTATCAGCCTTCGTGGAGCTTAAGTCTACCGCATTCCGCCGAGTCCCAGAGTTGGGGCCCTTGTTTGAACAGCAGGCACAAGCTGAAGGTGCACAGCGGGAACAGGCACAGGCTGAAGGCACACAGCGCGAACAGGGCATGGGATCAAGCGGGGCAATGGAGATAGAGACCGTCATTTGTGATTGACTCGAGGAAGAGTCAAGAATCTGTGGTTGGGGCCTATTGGGGCCCTTGTTTTTGTTGTTTGGAATATTCTGCATTTTGAATAAATGATGGCATTTTTGAGTTACGGCATGAGGACACATGGCAATCGCGACCAAGTCGCAACAACAGCAAGCCACGGAGCTATCGAGGTGGCACAGAAGCAAGAGATAGCTAAAGACAGCAGATGCATGAAGATATACAACAGAAGATAGAAAGTGAAACACATAGATAAAAAGAGAGAAGTGAGAATCAGATGAAGAAGAACAAAAAGAGGAACTAACAGTTGCGGAAGTGGGTGAATAAATAGTAGTCACCCGACCGAAAGAAAGAAGAAGAAGGCTACAGGAAACGGAACGCAGAGCAACTGGAAGCGATCGGCCAGGACATCTCTATAGTTCCTAGGGTTCTCTCATTTACCTTTCTGTTATGAAATGCATATGTACCAGACTGTAAGCTCTCCTTGCGGAAGTTATATAAGGATGATTGTGGATGAAGATAGTAATACAGTTGCAGGTTACTGTCCCACTGCGTAGTTCTTATGCATGCATGATGATTATGATGGTTTAAAATTTTATTTTCTTAATAACTGTGTATGCTCTGAATGTTCTTGCGGATATATCTATGTTTATGAAATCTGTTTAATGGTAATCATGAGTTGCGGATCTGTTCCTTGCTATCGATATGTTCCCCTTCTGCATGTGGTTGTGACACGCCTCGGGTGAGACTCTCTGCTCTCCGGAGTAGGGTGATAATGCCGGCGTGGTTCTAGACTACAGTGGAATTGTTGGCCACAACTCTTGAACCTGGGTCTTGCCTGCAGGACCTGATTCCTCGCTAACAGATTTCATGACTCCTGGGTGAAGTAGGAACATTTGGTTCTTCTCCAAAATGTAAAGAAAAACCAGGTGGGTTAGATGTAGATTCTTTAGTAAACTTTGTCCTCTACTCAGCTCCCTACTCCTCATCATATAAATCAATCACTGTTTCTTTTCTTCTTTTTTTTGATTTCTCTAATATGATAGGAGTCTGAATGTTTGAACCTGCTGAACTCATCACACCTTTACTTGCTATCTTCCCAAATCTAGCCTGCTTTCATGAATGAAAGCTGCATACCCATTCTCAATTCTTCTATTCGAAATTACACTGTGAAGTTCATAAGCCCAAATTTCCCCTAACAGCATATGATCTAAAATTTTAGTAACCTCCTCAAATTCCTTTCTCATATTGACTATAAAAGGGCCTACAGTCATGGGTAGTTTGTACATATGCCCCTTTTTCATGGGCACAAAGTGAACCTGATCAACATTTAGGCTTTGTCGAATAAATTTCAAGGCAAATAGCCTCATAGGTACAAACATTGGAAGTCTATAAGGCTCAACACTTGCTCCATATAGCCTAATTTCAGAGTAATCCTAAGAAACAAACCAATCTCCAAATTTTCAATTTACTCCTAAATGCAAATATTCTTGAGCTTTAGGTAAAAAACATGGAGGAGGAACTCCATTCAAGATTTTCTATGCAACTGACATGAAATAATTGGAAAAATCAAACAATCCAGCTTCATTTTTCTCTCCTCTTACTACATCTGTCCAAAACACTACTGATTGCCTTTTCTTGTTTATATCCATAATATTTAGACCTAGATGCATGAATGCTTCCACATTTTGATATAAGAACAAGTAGATAATCAATGAAGGAAATTTAAAAGAACACGTTAATGAAAGGCTCATTAGCTGTGAATTAACTGTTTCCTGCCAATATGATGGAATATCCAGCACTATTCCTGGCTTTGTCATCATGGAAAACATCCCCAAGACTAATTTATGCATTTTAATTTCATCATCTTTGCCCAGAATTTTCGCAATGCTGCTTAACACTGGTCAAATTTCTGCATAAAAAATCTCCATAGCAAACTCTTTGCTGTCCGGCTGAAATTGCTTCGTGTTTGGCTTCAAAAAGTATATGAACTGATTAAAATCTTCACCTGTAATATTATCATAATAGGTTACCATAGAATCGTCGGAGAACTGAATGGATGACTCTGACTCAGGATAACAAAGGGCTCGCTGGATTAGTTGGGTAGACACTTGCAAAACATTCTCTCCTTGACAATTCATAAGAAAACATTTCCCAGGGTACATGACTGACACCAACCAATAGATAAACTCAAGAAAAAGGTGGGTCTTTGGGATACATGCACAGAGCACTCCAGACTTGACCATGCTAGAATAGACAAGGGAGGCTTTGTCATTCAGGATGACTTGCTGATAAAACAAAAGATGAATTATAGAACAAAGGGTGTCTTGAATATCCCCCTCGGTTTCTATGAGAGGGATATGACTAGAAAAACCTGACAAGGACGAACACTTAGCCATGACTGAAAATTATTGCAAATAACAACTCACAGTGTGGTGAATTTTATTAGGGTGACAGAAAACTAAAATAGGACACAACACAAACTAATAAAAAATTATTTGAAAAAAAAATGCCAATTTTGTTTAAATAGGTGGTGCGGCCTTAAAATTTAATGCTGACATGACATGCCTACGAGTCGTTGATTTCACTCAATGTGAAATATAGCTGCGAACAACTCAGTGCCCTATGTCACTGCGAGGGGTCTCGAGGTAAGGATGAAAATTTTGGCTGGTGCCCCCACACTTAATCTTCAACGTTCATCTATGTTGTCCTCGCATTCAACCCAATCAATTGCGGAGGCACTCTTATTATTATCTCGTGTGCTGGTTGTGCCCACGGGTTGGGCCTTTTGATAAGAATTCAAACCATCAACACTTTCCGCCCAACAAATTGATCGATCTTTAAACATAAATACGAAACCCACTTTCATAAAGTTTAAAGTGTTTAAACTTTTAACTCCAATATATCAACATAAATGTTTTTTATGCTAAAGTATAAGATGTTAGGTCCCTATATCACTAGTATAGTCTCTTATTATTGTTAGTGTAACCCCCTTATTGTTATTATTGTACTCTTGTAACCCCCATTTTGTTATTATTGTGCCCTTAAATTATTATTGTTAGGTCGGCTAGGATTACATTGTGGCCCACTAGGATTACATTATGGCCCCATGGACTCCAATATATAGAAAGGAGGTTTTGTGAATTGTATCATCCAAGAATTGTTCATTTATGTAATGTATTGGAGGTTGCCCCCTCGAAGTGGCTTATTTCTAAGGCGTTGATATCTCTTTTCTTCTATTTTTCAAGCTGGTTACACAACATTTGGTATCAGAGCTTTGGATTCTAGGGTTTCGCTGCTCCAAATAGGTCATCGTGGCATTTTCGCTATAAATTTTTTCTATGAAGAAGCGGAAAGTTTTAGAGTGCGAAGACGAAATCCTTAGGAATATTTTCTAAAAATTTCAGAGCTTGGTTCGCAATCTTTTCGAAGATATGATCTGTGGAAGTTGGGTCTTTTTTCAGGCTCCTAAACAGGTCATCGTGGAATTTGCGCTATAACGTTTTTTCTACGAAGGTTCAGAATCTGAAATTTGTATGGTACGAAGCTGAAATCCTAAGGAAATTCTTCAAAAAATTTCAGATCTTGGTTCGCAATATTTTTGGAGATATGATCTGTGGAAGGTAGTGCCTTTTCAGGCTCCTGAATTTCATCTCAAAGAGGTGATCATGGAAAAATTTCAATAACTCTCTCTTTGGGCATCGGATTGGAGTGCCATAAAAAGTGGGCGCAAGTAAACAGACTGTAGTTTCTTGGCTATCAATTTCAGAGACAAAGGACAAAACAGTGACACGTGGCAAGTTGTACAAGTTCGCTCTACTGAACCAGTCCATAATTAGGTCATTCTGGGAGATTGGGCACAACTTTGTCTTGGAGAATCCAAATCAGGTCAGACCTGTGGCATTCAAAATAAACTTCGGAGGGCTACTTCAGTGCTGAATTTCAGATATAGAAGATCCGCAAACACATAGATAATACAATTTCAATATCGAGCTCCTCAAAAGCAAGTAAAAGGTGTGTATTTTTTTCCGAATTGCATAAGTCTTGTTTGAAGAATCAAGTTGAATTGATTGCAAGGGCATATTGTAGAATATGAGACGTATTTACTATAAAATGGTCCCAAAAATAATTCAACACCCATTGCTTCTCTCTCAAAATTCCTACTATGACTCATGAAGACGAAGAATTGCAACATGATCTATCAAAATTACAAGAGCAAGTGCAACAAATTTCACTCGCAAAGAGCAACAAAAAATGAAATGGAAGTTTTGAAGAAATACATGAAGCTAAGATGGATGGCGCTAAGATGGATGACGAAAGGAAGCTAAGATGGATGGCATGGAGGCGGGCATGGAATCTAAGATGGATGACATGGAAGCTAAGATCGATGAGAAAATGGAAAACATGAAGAATTTTCTAAAAGAAGACATGGAAGGTTTGACAAAGTTGATACAAGAAAGGTTTCCTAATGGTGAAAAGATAGTAGAAGAACCTCATGATGAGAACAAAATAAATGTTAATTATGATTTCATAAACTCTAATGTTGGCGGGAAGAACCACCATATTCCAAAAATGGATATGAGGAAGTTTGATGGAAAGGATCCTGTAACATGGATACTACAGATGGAGCAATATTTGATCTCCATAACGTGCAAAACACACAAAAGGTACGCATTGCAACTTTACATTTAGAACAAAATACATTTGTATGGTATCGATGGCTTTGCTCCCGTAAAAAAATTGTCACTTGGTCAATTTTTACGGAGGAAATGATAGCACATTATGAAGATACAAAGAGAAACACCTTCTTTAGCCAATTGATAAATCTCAAACAAAAGGGTTTAGTGGGGCAGCACATTGAGGACTTCCAAAAATTGAATATAAGGGTAACTGATATTCCAGAGGAACACGGGATTGATCTCTTCATAGGCACTCTAAAGGATAACATCCAACATGAAGTTCATGTTTTGGAACCTGATTCATTGGAGAAGGCATTCAGGTTGGCAAGAAAAGTTGAATATAAAATTATGGCGACAAGGAAGCCTACCACTCAATTCTATAAAGAAGGAAGTGTTGATACGCCTAGATTTCCACAACCTACAAGGTTGACACCACAAAAATTGGAAGAAAAAAGAGAAAAAGGGCTTTGCTACAGTTGTGATAGAAAATGCACTAAAGGTCATAAGTGTGTTGAAAAGAAATTATTTTACATAGATTGTGAAGAAGAAGAAGAAAATGAACAAGAAGAGGATACACACCAGGAACCAGCCATAGAAGAGGAAGAAATGAATCCGACCATATCATGTAATGCACTGGCAGGAATTACCACTCCTCAAACTCTCAAGATAGCAGGATAGATCAAGAAGAAAAGGGTAATAGTGTTGATTGATTCAGGTAGCACCCATAATTTTATTCATTGTAAGGTAGCCAAGGAATTAAATTGTTTCCTATACCCAGCACCAGAATGTCAAGTGATGGTTGCAAATGGAGGAACTATAAATTGCTCTGGAAAATGCCATAATATCAAGCTAACCATGGGGGAATATGTATCGACTAGTCCAATGCTTTCCATTCCTATGGGAGGTGATGATGTTGTACTAGGAGTACAATGGTTACAATCTTTGGGGACGGTAGCTTTTAATTTTCAAGAACTTTTCTTGAAATTTTTTTCAGAAGGAAAGGAAGTCGAATTACGGGGTATTGAAGGGAAGCAAGGAAGGATAATAAGCTCTAATGTCATGACAAATCTTCTAAAGAAAGAACAACGAGGCGTAATTGCACAATTATGCTCTCTAGAAGTTCCGACATCAAAATCATCTTTTTCTGCAGATCTCCAACAAGTCTTGGACAATCATTCCAAGGTGTTTGAAACTCCCAAAGGACTCCCACCTATTCGTGATCATGATCATGCTATTCATTTGATTCCAGGAAGTGTTCCTCCAAACATCCGGCCTTATAGATATCCTTACTTCTAAAAGAGCGAAATTGAACGTATGATTGCAGAAATGTTAGAGGCGGGTATAATTCAACCCAGTCAAATTTCTTTCTTTGCTCCTGTAGTATTGGTACACAAGAAGGATGGATCATGGCGAATGTGTCCAAATTATAGGGAGCTCAATAAGCTCACCATTAAAGACAAATTTCCCATTCCTGTGATTGATGAATTATTGGATGAATTACATGGAGCAATTTATTTTTACCAAGTTGGATCTTCATTCAGGATATCATCAAATTAGAATGAAGACTGAAGATATTCCAAAAACAACATTTTGAACTCATGAGGGTCATTATGAATTTTTGGTCATGCCTTTTGGCCTTACCAATACACCTTCTACATTTCAAGGGTTGATGAATTCCATTTTCAAACCCTTCCTTAGAAAATTTGTGCTAGTATTTTTTGATGATATACTAATCTACAGCAAGTCTTGGAAGGATCATGTTCAACATGTTGACAGGGTGCTCAAACTATTGCGGGAGAAACAATTATATGCAAAAACATCCAAATGTTTCTTTGGAGTACAAGAGGTGGAATATCTGGGTCATATTGTATCTCACGAGGGTGTTAAAGTAGACCCTAACAAAATTAAAGCCATTAAGGAATGGAAAGTCCTCACAACCATAAAGCAGTTGCGAGGATTTCTCGGGTTAACAGGGTATTATTGCAAGTTTGTTAAGAATTATGGGAGAATAGAAGCACCTGTAACAACATTATTGAGGAAATATGCATTTTCATGGACTCCTGAATCAACTAAGGCCTTTGAACATCTTAAAGAGGCAATGTGCCTAGCACCGGTCTTAGCTACGCCGGACTTCACAAAAACCTTTATTGTGGAATGTGATGCCTCAGGAAATGGAATTGGTGCAGTTTTAATGCAGGAAGGAAGACCCATTGCTTTTGAAAGTCGTCCAATCAAAGAAAAGTATTTACAGAAACCTATTTATGAGAAGGAAATGTTAGCAATACTGCATGCTCTAAAGAAATGGCGAACTTACCTAATGGGAAGACACTTCAAGGTAAAAACCAATCATGATAGTATTAGACACTTTTTGGAACAAAGACTATCATTAGAAGAGCAGCAAAAATGGGTCACAAAGATGTTGGGTTATGACTTTGAAATAATCTACAAAAAAGGAAAGCTTAATGTTGTTGCAGATGCACTCTCAAGAAAGAATGAAGAACTGGAAGCATTGCTTTGTGCCATTTCTATTATCCAACCAGATTGGATAACTGAAGCAAGAGATGAATGGAAGAAGGAAAAAGATGTATGGACACTCATCCAAAAGTTGCAGCAAGATCCTAGTACATCTGATACATTTAGTTGGAAAAAGATTCCTTATGGTACAAATATCGCTTATATCTTTGTAAGAATTCCCATCTAAAACAAAATATTCTTCTAGAATTGCACACTTCTCCTTTAGGAGGACACTCGTGATTTTTAAAAACTTACCACAGGGTGAAGAAAGAATTTTTTTGGGATGGCCTTAAATATGATATTCAAAATTTTGTGGCGGAATGTTTGGTTTGCCAGCAGAATAAAGTGGAAACAATTAAGACCCCGGGACTTCTACAACCTTTATCCATACCAAGTCAACGTTGGGAGGAGATTTCAATGGATTTTATCACAGGTTTACCGAAGTCCGAAGGAAAGAGTGTCATCATGGTGGTAGTTGATAGAATTACCAAGTATGCACACTTTTGTGCATTATCTCATCCATTTAAAGCAAGTACAGTTGCTACTACATTTATGGATAGAATTCAAAAGCTACATGGAATCCCAAGGGTTATTGTGAGCGACAAAGATCCCATTTTTACTGGAAATTTTTGGACGGAGTTATTTTCTCGTTTGGGTACTCAATTAGCTCATAGCCCATCTTATCATCCTCAATCTGATGGTCAAACTGAGATCGTAAATAAATGTTTGGAAGGATATCTTCGTTTTTTTGTATCTGATAAACAAACACAATGGGTCAAGTGGTTACCTCTTGCTGAATGGTGGTATAACACTTCCTTCCATAATGTAGCAAAAATGACCCCATTTATGGCACTTTATGGATATCATCCACCATCCATCACATCATCTTTAAGAGAAAATTCGAAGGTTCAAGCAGTGGAAGATCACATCGAGCATCAACAAGAAGTTCTCCAACTCTTAAAGGATAACCTGAATTTGGCACAAAATAGAATGAAACAACAGGCAGATCAACATCGTAGCGAGAGAAGTTTTGATGTAGGAGATTGGGTATTTTTACGGCTACAACCATACAAACAAATGTCCCTCAAGCAAGCAAAGAAGGATAATAAATTATCGCCAAAGTACTATGGTCCTTACAAGGTGTTGCAACAGATTGGTACTATGGCATACAAATTGGAGCTTCCTTCTTCTTCGCGAGTACATCCAGTTTTCCATGTTTCATGCTTAAAGAAGGTTATAGGTGAAAATCTTCCAGTTCAAACAATATTGCTAGAACTTGATGAGGAAGGAAAAATCATATTGGAACCTGAAGCGGTCATGGAAACAAGAACTCGACAGCTACGGAATCGATCAATTTCAGAGTATCTCATCAAGTGGAAGAACTTACCCACTGAAGATTCTACATGAGAGGATGAGAATTTTATACAGAAGCACCCAGAGCTACTCAAGCATTGAGGACAACACTTTTTTGAAGGAGAGGGGCATGTTAGGTCCCTATATTACTAGTATAGTACCTTATTATTGTTAGTGTAACCCCTTTATTGTTATTATTGTACCCTTGTAACCCCCATTTTGTTATTATTGTGCCCTTAAATTATTATTGTTAGGTCGGCTAGGATTACATTGTGGCCCACTAGGATTACATTATGGCCCCATGGACTCCTATATATAGAAAGGAGGTTTTTTAAATTATATCATCCAAGAATTGTGCATTTATGTAATGTATTGGAGGTTTCCCCCTCGAAGTGGCTTATTTCTAAGGTGTTGATATCTCTTTTCTTCTATTTTTCAAGCTGGTTACACAACATAAGAATTTTAATACTTTAACATATTTTCAACAATTTTCAAATTTTGTATATTTTCAATTCTTTAAAATAAAAGGATATGCAAATGATCCACAACATCTAGCTCCACCCGGGGATAGTGTTTTTGCCACGAAAAACTAAGAACCTGCAGATCAGTGCCTTCACTTCGGGCATGGAGTCAAAAATTGCTTGATGAAAAATATACAATGAGGGAAAACCGAATATGTACAATGATGAACTAGATGTTTTTAGTGTTGGAAATAGTGTTTCAGATACTGCCCATTCAAAGGCCGCCCTACTGCGTCTCCATCAAGATTTTCCAACATAAAAGTGTTATTTGATCTAGCTTCAGTGATTTTGTAAGGACCATACCATAAAGGATCAAACTTGTCATGTTTCCCTTTCTCCTCTCTTCTGGTATCCCATCTTAATACTAGATATCTAGTTTGAAACATGATCTCCTTTTCCTTCCTATAAAAAATGGACTTCATTTTTTCCTGATATGTGACCAAATTGTCTTTGACTTTATTTATTCTTTCACTCAATTCTATCACCTTATTCAGTCTTCTTATCAATGCATTAGGTTCCTCTTGAGCTTCTTGAAGAAAAGAAATTACTGGTCTTGCTAGCTTAGTGGGAAACAAAGCTTGAGTACCATATACTAATTCATAAGGTGACTTACCAATGGATCTTCTAGTAGTCATTCTCACTGCCTAGAGAGAAAAAATTGGCTTTGAGTCCTAATTCTTCTGGTTTTCATTGACTTTTTTCTTCAAGATCTTCACCAATGTCTTGTTAGATGATTTTGCTAATCCATTTCCTTGTGGGTGATATGATCTGGAATGAGACAATATCAGATTATAAGTTTGACAAAAATTTATGAATCTGACTTATTTGAATACCTGAGCAATTTTTGTTACAATCTTCACTAGACATCCAAACCTGCTGAAAATATTCTCTTCTAAAATATTCATTACTACCAAATCATTTGTTTTTCTAGTAGGAATTGCCTCTACCCATTTTGTAAAAAAATCTGTGGCAGTTAGAATCCACCTAAACTTCCCACTTGATGGTGGATTAATTTCCCCAATGAAATTCAATCCCCATTGTTTGAATGGTTCTTCAATGAAAACAGGAAGAAGAGGCAAAGGAGCAAACCTTTTATTTTCTGCAAACAATTGGCATTTCTAACAACTTCTAACAACTCTGTATACATCGGCAAATAAAGAAGGCCAATAAAAACCTGATTTAAGATTATTATGGGTAGTTAATTTCCAGTTATAATGACCTCCACACAAGCATTCATGGTATTCTTTGATAACTTCCATTGTTTCTTCTTCTATCAAACATAACAGTAAGACACCAGCAGGATCTTTCCAATACAATTTTGATTCAATTATAACATAAGGCTGAGCTTTAAGTTTTAGAGCTCTGTACTTAGCTCTATTGATTGAGGCAGGACAAGAAAAGAAACACAAATAGTGGATAATATATTTATACCAGTCCGGGCAAAGAAATTTGTATTTGATTGCTGACTTTGTCTTAATCTGATTATTTTCCTCAGCCACTTCATCTAAAGGTGCAGGCAAATTAATTCCCAAAGCTTGGAAATTAGATTCTGTCAACAATTTAGCTAGTCCCTGTCCTTTGAATAACTTAGTAGGCTTAGTGTCCAAATCATATTCTTGGATTTTGGCAATCCATTTCCCTCTTTTCCCCTCCACATCACTCTGTACTAGCACATCTTTTATAGCAGAATTAGGCACATATGCTACTACTTGAGAATGAAGTACATAGGTACTAAAATATTTTAATGATTTAACTAAATCATATACTTGCCTCTCCAGGATATTATACTTGAGCTATGCATCTCTGAGGACCTTATTTAAAAAGGCTACAGGTTTCTCACTTCCTTCGTCATTTTTTTGTAACAACACAGCAGCAATAGTAGAGGATGATGCACATGAGAATATTTGGAAAGGCTTCAAGTAATCTGAACTGATCAAAACTGGAGCTTCTTGGAGAGCTTCTTTAATTCTACCAAAGGATTCTCTTGCATCCTTGTCCCATTTCACTTTAGCATTCTTTTTCAACATATATGTTATTCTCCTGACAATCTCAGCATAATTTGGAACAAATCTTCTCAGAAAATTAATTTTCCCTAGAAACCTTTGGATATCCTTTTTACTTCTAAGCAGTGGAATTGTTTGTATAGACTCAACCCTTGCTGGATCAATTTTCACACCTTTATTTGAAACTATATGACCCAACAAATTACCTTCCTCTAGAGAAAACAATGATTTATTGTGATTCAATGATAACCCAAATTTTCTGCATTTCAAGAAAGCTTTTTGCAGGTGCTCTAAGTGCTCATCATCAGAACCTGAAAAAATAGTAACATCATCAAGATAAATGACTACAAATTTGTCACCCAAAAAAGAAATATCCATTTCCCTTTGGAAATTAGCTCCTGCATTCATGAGGCCGAATGGCATCCTGGCATACATGAAAGTTCCACAAGGTGTGGTGAATGCAGTTTTCTTCTGATCTTCCTTCTCCACAGCTACCTGATTATATCTAGAAAAACCATCAACCATGGACAACTTGTAAGCTCCAGTCACTTTCTGCAGAACAAAATCCATCTTTGGAAAAGGATAATTATCCTTCAGGGAAGATCTGTTCAAATTTCTGAAATCCACACATAATCTTTTCTCTCCATTTCTCTTCCTGACTCGTACCAGATTGGAAACCCAATATGAATATCTGAGTGGAACTATGATTTTTCCTTGCAAAATTTTCTTTACCTCTTTTTCAATTGGGGCAAGTAACAATGGGTTAATTTGTCTGAGCTTTTGCTTGTGTGGCTTAACCCCATATTTCAGTGGTATTTTGTGCTGAATAATATCTAGATCATAAGTCTTTAAATCTTCATATGACCATGCAAACAGATCCATGAATTTTTTGAAAAGATATACATACCTTTCTTTATATTCCTTAGGAACTTCTTTAAACAACTTGACCATTTTGGGCTCATGCTGAGTTCCTAAATTACAGTCCTCCATTTCTCAATCCTGAGATACCTTTTTCTGATTCACTGCCAGATCATTAGCATCAAACAATCTCTCAAGAGGTACCAAACCTCTGGGAAAAATATTATCCTTCAATTGAATTATCTTCTGATCACCAATTTTCTGCTTCAGGTTTCTAGACATATCACTTTCATCACTTTCACCAACTTCTAAATCAATTTGACTATCTTCAAAATTTCCAATCATTGTTAAAAATTGATTAATCTTCTCATCATCCTCAAAAACATGCCAATGCTTTACATTATCATGGATTGAAGGCCTGTGTCTCAACTCAATTTCATATCTCAACCTTGGATTAATTAGTGGCTTAAATGTAATGGCTGCAACTACCAATGAATCTGCCATTCTAATCTCTTCTCTTGGAATAAACTGAAGATTAAAGGCTTCAAAATAATTTTCAACTAGATCCCACACCTCATTTCTATAGGACCTCAATCTGGGATGCTTAGTTTGACACAAATTCTTAATCTGTTTTATTATTAATTTGAATCACCAAAAATAGAAATAGAATGAATCCCCATTTGTTTGGTTTTTTGCAGGATTAAAATCAATGCTTCGTACTCAACCACATTATTAGTAGATTCAAATTCTAGTTTAAAGGAAAAAGGTGAAAGGTTACCTTCAGGAGATATAATTATGAATCCAACTCCGGTGCCCTCTTTAGAAAATGCACCATCAAAATAACACCTCCAAATTTTATTTGAGTGTAGCTCCTTATGTACATTGGCTGAAGAGAGTTGTTCCTTTGAGTCTTCAGCAAATTCTGCATCTTCATGTAGCATGAAACATGAGAGATCCTCCTTCTCTTGGCTATACATGGGGGAATTACCTGCATCTTTCTTGGTGGCAGTTTTCAGAAATCTGGTTTCTCTGTATAACCTCTTTTCATCCCCATTAAAAACAGGAATGATGGCATATGTGAAATCCAATTTCAAGACACCTCCAAGCTTTTCTCCCTAGGATCTAGACAACAACATACCAAATCTGGCTGGAATATCTGCTACTACAACATCCATCATAATACTCTTGGCTGGAATTTGAGCTAAGGAAACAACCATGTCTTTGATAAGACCTACGCACTTCACCCTTTTTGAATCAAAGGAATAGAGGTCTATATATGGCTTAGTGATTTTTAAATTTAGCTCATTCATCACAGACAGTGGCATAAGATTATGTGATGCATCAGAATCTAGCACACAATTATGTAAAATGAAATCATGCAACAGAACTGATATATAAAAACATGGAACAGAATAATCTACCTCTTCAACATGAGGCCCAAAAGTAACCACTGGATTTTCTTCTTGCAAATTCATAATATCACCCACCTAATCAGACTGAGATAGATTAATAAACTCTGCAATTTCTTTCTTATAACCAGGTGTTTTAGCCAACTAAAAAATAGGTACTTGTATATTAACTTTTTCTAACTCTTTCGACAAACTGAAAGTTTGATTTTGTTTTTTCAACTTTTCAGGTTCTTCCTGATTTTTGTTTGGATTTGCATGTTGCTCAGGAAAAGTAACAATCTTCTCCAAAGTATTAGAGTCATTAGACTTGATTTGGGGAGCCTCAGCTTGTTGCTTCTCCTTTTATTTTACTGGATTCATGGGCTGCTTCCCCTTGTCTGATTGTTAAATTGAATTTTTCTATAGTGGAGTCGCCATTCGGGAAGGTACTGACTCTGATTCTTTCTCTTCATTATCTTGAGTTAGCAACCTCTTCTTTGATCTCAAGTCATACTTTTTATGCAATTTTTCTTTCATAAAATCAGTAAATTGTTTGCAGTAATCATCCATTTCTTCTTGATCAAATGAAACATCAGCTTCTTTACATTCTTCTGCACATTCCTTTTCACATTCTTCTTCTGTTTCACCATATTCCATATAGACAACAGAAATTGGATCTTCATCTTCTTTTTTATCATAATCAGCAGACTATGATGGTGTTGCTTCTATATATAAGGGTGCTTGAACTTGATCCTGATCTCTTCTTTCCATATGCAGAATCTGTAGGGGGTGCTTTCTGAATTGGGGATTAAAAACCCCTCTATTTTTTTGTATAGATTTCTTGTTATCCATTTCCATCTTTAATAATTTTTTTTAAATTTTTTTAATGACCTTAGTCATGTCATCGATCCTTTGATCTTTTGATGACTCTTCTTTATCTTTTCATTTATCTTGAACTGACTGTTTTTCTTGTACTTTTCCAACAACAATCATATTTTCCTCAATCTCTAAGGCATCATTTTGAATTTGTTCAAGAGTGGGTGATCTTCTTTCCTTTATGTAAAACTGAAATATGATACAAATGCCCTAGAAAAAACAAACCTTGCTCCAATAGGAGGAGGTTTCATTTCCACAGGAAAACTATTGTACAATTTATTAAATCTTTTGATGAAATCACTCATGTTTTCATCTGACTTTTTCTTTATAGCATTAAATTTTTTTAAGGAATAACATGATCTCTCTTTTCACCCCATATTTGGATGAAATGTCTTTCTAATTCATCCCAATCATTGATTGAGACATTTGGTAATCCTTTGAACCATTTTCTTGCCTCTCCATTTAGAGGCTGCACATAAAGTCTCATTACAACATCAAGATGTTCTACATTGAGATTTTCGACAAAGGTGAAAAACAAAGGCAAGTGTTGTTCTGTAGTTATTTCATCTTCACCAGTAAATATAGGAAGCAACTTAAGATACTCCTAAGGCATTACATTCATTGGTTGGGGAAGATTTAATGGTTCATATCTATTCATCAAGAAAGCAGGGGCTGCCATGTTTATGCCTTGATTGACTGCTCCTTGAGTAGGGGGAATATGAGTACCAGTTGTAGGTGTGGATGAATGGGGTAGAACAACTGATATGGGAAGGGGTTGATAAAAAATATAAGAGGAACTGGAAACTGTATTAGGTTGAGTTTCTGCGAATGGAAATGATACAAAATCAAAATATTGTTCTTCTAATGTTGGTTCATGGAAATGAATGGATGAGGGCAAGGATTCTTGTTTCGAGAAAATGAGTTTCTGGGAAATATCCTTGGATGAAAGGGTATGAGAACTACTGCCTAGTGCAATCAGTGTGGCATCAGGTGTAGAAAATATTTTTGATTTCTGGCCCTTTTTAGAAACTATCTTTTCTGGATCTGATAAAATGGGGGCTTTTTGCTGAGAGGTATCTGACCTCGTGTGAGGCCTCTTAGGAGCCAGAATTATAAAATGAAAACACAACTTTAGTATTTCCTTCTCTCTGAACAACCAGAGGAAATATGAACAAAACCCAGGGAAAAATTTTCTTCTTCGTTCCCTTACAACGACGCCAATTAATGTTGTACCTTAAGAGAAAATCCCTTAGCTGTGATAAGGAATCAGTGCTTAAGACATTTATACGATTATGTCATGAAAATATCTGTCTTTATTTTAATCACCTTCAAGTATTTACAATTAAACCCTTAGATATCAAACACAATGAATGTCTCACAATGCTACCATTTGCTGATGTTGAATGAAATGACCAGAAGAAAATGAAAGAAAGAAGCCCAAACTGATATGTTGTCACACAGAATATATCATCTCAAAATTCTGAAGAATATATGAAGAAAATAGTTAAAAAAAAGGAGCTCCATTTAAGGATTTTAACTCTTGCTTACATAGGTAAAAAGAGACCTACTGCTCATTACTTTGTATTATTCAAAGAAAGAAAACACAGAATGTAAACTTAGATACATATCAACATAAATAGATGCCAGAAAATTTCTTACTCATTCATTAATCATTGAAATATCTGAGTACAAAATAATCTTCTGAAGGTCCCAAAACTCGAAACCTTTCTTCCTCTTGAAAATTACATTAAATATAGAAAAAGGTAGTTTGGAACTGCTGTAACCAATCCTAACTACCACAAATACTTAGGAATTCGTAGGTTGTCTATTACATGCCTTGAAAATGTTTTATTACAATTACATTGTCTTTGAAAAAGTAATATAATGTAAAAATATATATCCTAATCTATAGGAATTGCTGATGATGCTGCTGCATTTCCTTGGTCAGTTGATTTGTCTTTCTTTGATGTTGAAAACCCTTTTGGTAAGTCTATTGTCTAAGCTCTGCACTTTTTCCATATCTCTACCTTTGTCCTGGGTGAATGTGTTAGATTTTGATACTCCAATTTGAATGCAGTAATTCGATTATAGGATGGTATTTCTGTGAAAAGAATTTTTACCAACCATAGTAGCTGAAAATGTCTCTGTAGAAAGTTGACCATTATTTCCCCTTTAAGCACCTGAGTTTTTTCATGCCTACTATCAACTTTAATTTTTGTCATAACTAGAAAATTCTCATAAGAATCCCATGGAAAAATATTTCCTTCATCTCCCCAACATTATGGTAGACCTATTATTTTTAATTTGTCAAATAACTTATCAAACTAACTTACTGCTTCTTTAATTTCCATCAGTTTATTTTCTGTAGCCTTTTTGTGGTCACTTCTGAAAATCATCTTATTGATCTCTACTGCATATAAGGTCCTGTCTTTAATGTCATTCTCTTCTAATTATTGATCTTTTTCAGAATTAATAAATTCAATGAACCTTCTAGCCCAAATAGCTCTATTAATTTCCTTTTGTTTATCTATCATGATTGGTTCTTCACATTCCCTGATAAGACTTTTCTCCTCTAAAAATCATCAAAAATCTCCAAATTGATTTCATTTCTGAAATGATATCATTCCAAATGATATCTTTGGCTTGTACAGTGGAATCTTTCCTTTCAATCTTTCTTTGAGATTTTTAATCTCAGCATCAGAATTCTGAATATCCATTTTATACTTGTTAGCTTCATTCTCTATGGCTTGAATAAGCTTTGTTGCAGTCTCCAGATCTGCTTGAGCCTTTTTCCGATCTCTTTCAGCCATCTGCAACTTAGTATTCAACTAAGAAATCTGTGCTTGTGGATCTTTGTTACTTGTAGGTAAAACATTAGTACAATTATGGTTATCAATATGATTTAGTAGTGATATTGCATTCTTTTTGCATGAGTTGCTATAAAAGCTTTTCCTTTTCCTTCTCCACCTCTGCAACTTCTACAACCATAGAATGTTCTCCTGTAGGGAATTTTATTCCTCAATGTAGATATTTCTGCCTCAGCTCTTTGCATAAATTTCTGTATAGCAGTCTTGTTACTAGGGTCCACTCCAATCTTTACAATTATTTTCTTTAGCTCATCATTCAGAACTGTTAAAGCTCTTGAGTTAGCTTTCTCTAACTTTAATTTCTTACGAACCTTTCCCAACATATTTTCTTCCTTCATTGCCATTGCATTGGTCTTTGTCAGGTCATTCATAATCAACTGACCAGTTTTCATATGTAAATTCATCTTATCTATCAGGGGAATCTTCTTCACATCCACAGTCACATTTACAGTATTGAAATTGTTAGAAGAATCTATTGACATGTTTGTAGGATGTGACAGGGAAATTCTGAATTGATCTTTCTCAAGATCCATGATAGTCAAAAGTCTTGTTTGATCTGGAGCAACTTGATATTTAGCTTGGGCCTCCATGCTGGCCTTCATCTTCTGATTCCTTTCTTCAATTTGTGTAACCATCTATTTGATCAGAGGTACTTGTTCATGAGAGATTTCATGACTCCTGGGTGAAGAAGGAAAATTTTTTTCTTCTTCAAAATGTAAAGAAAAACTAGGTGGGTTAGATGTAGATTTGTCAGTAAAATTTTTCCTCTTATCAGCTCCCTACTCCTCATCATATAAATCAATCACTGTTTCTTTTCTTATTTTGTTTGATTTATATGATATGATAGGAGTCTGAATGTTCGAACCTGCTGAAATCATCACACCTTTACTTGCTATCTTCTCCAAATCTGGTCTACTTTCATGAATGAAAGATGCATACCCATTCTCAGTTCTTCTATTCGAAATTACACTGTGAGGGTCATAAGCCCAAATTTCCCCTAACAGCATATGCATCTCATCTAACATTTAGTAACCTCCTCAAATGCCTGTCTCATATTGACTATGAAAGGGCCTACAGTGATGGGTAGTTTGTACATATTCCCCTTTTTCATGGGCACAAAGTGAACCTAATCAAAATTTAGGCTTTTTCTAATAAATTCCAAGGAAAATAGCCTCATAGGTACAAACGTTGGAAGTCTATAAGGCTCAACACTTTCTCCATATAGCTTAATTTCAGAGTAATCCTCTAAAACAAACCAATATCCAAATTTGAAATTTACTCCTAAATGTAAATATTCCTGAGCTTTAGGTAAAAAACAAGGAGGAGGAACTCCATTCAAGATTTTATATGCAACTAACATGAAATAACTGGCAAAATCAAGCAATCCAGCTTCATTTTTCTCTCTTCTTACTACATTTGTCAAGAACACTACTAATTTCCTTTTCTGGTTTATGTCCATAATATTCAGACCTAGATTTGGAGAAGATATAAGAACAAGTAGACAACCAATGAAGGAAATTTAAAAGAACATGTTAATGAAAGGCTCATTAGCTGTGAATTAACTGCTTCCTGCCAATATGATGGAATATCCAACACTATTCCTGGCTTCGTCATCATGGAAAACATCCCCAAGACTGATTTATCCATTGTAATGTCATCATATTTGCCTAGAATTTTTGCAATGCTGCTTAATACTGGTTGAATTTCTACATCAAAAATATCCATAGAAAACTCTTTGTTGTCTGGCTAAAATTGCTTCGTGTTTGGCTTCCAAAAGTATATGAGTTGATTAAACTCTTCACCTACAAGATTATCATAATAGGTTACCATATAATCATCAAAGAACTGAACGGATGACTCTGACTCAAGATAGCAAAGGGCTTGGTGGATTAGTTGGGTAGACACTTGTAAAACATTCTCTCCTGACAATTCATAACAAAACATTTCCCAGGGTACATGATTGAAACCAACCAATAGATAAATTTAGGAAAAAGGTGGGTCTTTTGGATACATGTAGAGAGCACTCCAGACTTGACCATGCCAGTATAAACAGGGGAGGCTTTATCATTCAGGATGAATTGCTGATAAAACAGAAGATGAATTACAGAAGAAAGGGTGTCTTGAATATCCCCCTCGGTGTCCATGAGAGGGATATGGCTAGCAGAACCTGACAAGGACGAACACTTAGCCATGACTGAAAATTATCGCAAAGAAAAATTCACAGGGTGGTCAATTTTACTAGGGTGACAGAAAACTAAAACAGGATGCAGCACAAATTAATCACAAATGATTTGAAAAACAATGCGAATTTTGTTTAAATACGTAGCACGTCCTTAAAATTTAATGCTGACATGATGCGCCAACGAGCCATTTATTTCACCTGACATGGAAGACAACTATGAACAACTCAGCACCCTATGTCACTGCGAGGGGTCTTGAGGTACGGATGAAAATTTTGGTTGGTGTCCCCGCACTTAATATCCATTGTTCATCTCTATTGTCCTCACAGTCAACCCAGTCAACTGCGGATGCCCTCGTCTTATTATCTCGTGAGTTGGTTGTGCCCATGGGTTGGGCCTTTTGATAAGAATTTAGACCATCAACGCTTTCCGCCCAACAAATTGATCGATATTTAAACATAAATGCGGAACTCACTTTCATAAAGTTTAAAGTGTTTAAAATTTTAACTCCAATATATCAACAAAAATGTTTTTTATGCTAAAGTATAAGAATTTTAATACTTTAACATATTTTCAACAATTTTCTAGTTTTTTATATTTTCAATTGTTGAAAATAAAAGGATATGAAAATGACCCACAATAGGGCCAACCATACTTGTGGAGGCAACATGTTGTGTAGGAGTCTAGGCCTCGTTTTGTTGTTATTACTTTGGGAAATAAATTGTACAAGATACCATAGGTAGTACTTCCTCCTGCCATCTCCTTGAATATTGAAAAACAACTCAGTAAGTCTGTTTCCAAAACCAGGAAATTTGTTTTCCTTACAAATCACTCACAAGGAAAGAATAATATTATGGCCACAGCCTCGAAATAGGGCTCCCCTGCAAGGCTGCAGCATATGGAAAAAGTCGTGAAGGAATACGAGGAAATTTTCTCCTCACCCACAAAGGTTCCTCTACACTGTCACGAGAAGCACTCCATTGATCTGACCCTCGATGCACCGACACCTTATGTTGCCATACCTCATGCGACTACACAGAAAGAATCCACACATGTATTGTCTGAGGCAACCAAATTTATTGAACGCATCCAACACGTCTGCCAGCAGGTCCATGACATCCTGGACAAATCCAATACCAAGTTCAGCAGAATTTTCCTCTCATGGAGGAACTTAACGCAATGGGGAACATTAATTCCTAAGGAGGGAGGAATGATCCAGGTGGATATTGGTGGTCACCCACCAATTCCATTTGGACCTGCACCATCAATTCTTTCACTTTTTCAGTTTCAACACAACTTACTATTATTAGAATTTTTTTAGGTCATGAACTTCCAGGGCCATTTTGAGGCCCTAATGATCCAAGTGGATATTGGTGGCCACCCACCTATTCCATTTGAACCCCAACCATAGGTTTTTTCAGTTTTTCAGTTTCAGCACAACTTACTATTTTTAGCAGTTTTTCGGGTCCGAACTGCTGGAGTCGTTTTTGAGGCCCTAAATGATGTTTTTTGGGAAAAATGGGAGCAACATGGGTCCATGGACCTATGTTCTCACTCAAAATTTTTAGTCTTCAGATAGATATTTATAACAAGGTATTGAGTGCATCAAATGAACATCACATTCCAAAGTTACGTCCCCAAGAAGATTGATGTACCAATTTACCCAAACGGTGCCCACAGTTTTGACGCTTCATCTCCTACGGTTATGTTTTTGCATGTTGGGAAAAAATACTGAGAGGGGGGGGGGGGGGGGGGTGAATCAGTATTTATAACTCACTATAAAAATTTTCTTTTTCTTTAGTAATTTCTATACGCGACTTTAATGAACCCAAATACCGTATACACGAGACTATCTTTAAATAAACTTGCGTATGTCCAGAGATCTTATTATGCAGATAATTCTTTACTTAGATCAGTCCATCATTCATTCATCAAATATTTACTAAGAAGTAAGCATGTGCAGTAATAATAGAATAAATCATCACACATAAGCAACACACATGAACACCAAGATTTAAGGTGGAAACCCAAGTCGAGAGAAAACCATCGTTGCTATCGTCTCTGTCTTCAATATTTATTATAAAGAAAAATTATTACATTATTGTACTAATGCAGACTCATATCAGTATGCAAGCATCTACCTACAAAAGTTTGCAACCTTCTCTTGTTCTCCAGCTACTACTAGAAGGGAGCTCCAGCCCCTGATCTCATTTACTAGCCACTACTGGAAGGAAGCTACGACCCCCTGTTTCTCGTTTACCAGCCACTCCAGGAAGGGAGCTACAACCCCCTGATCAGAACACCAACTTCTACTACCAGGAAGATTCTACTTCCACAATGAAGGCTTCAACCCTTAGATGCATTGCAAACCACGTTTCATCAATTTTCACACTAGATCCAACAACTTCAACACAACACAACTTGTAGGCTTATTTTCAACAGATTTTCAGATTGGACCCACTCCACTCATTTAAGAACAAAGAACATACATTAAACTGAAACTCATAATTGTATCAAATCATTCATTGAATCATCAATCAACCAATATCTTGAATACTGAACCAACCATTGAAGAAAACAGTCACATAACCAATTACCAACTCAATTCATAGTGAGATCACTATAACCAGAATATCAGATCTGAACCAAGACTACTGCATCAACACATTGAATCAATTGCAACCCTGATCATTCATAAAACAAAATGTATATGCTACTTCACTTACTGTCACCTATGTGTATACACGCTTTCCTGCACACCAACCTACGTATAGATCTATGTATAATGAATTTTAAGAATCTTATCAGACTCATAACAGATCTGAGGCATTCAGTCATATTTTGTCATATTTTCATAACCCTTATTTAGTTTGCAGCATCCATCATATTCAATCAACCAGTCACTGATCATATTTATACATAATCAACTAGCAGCCTAGACAATATTCAAACAATCCATATCTACATGAAGACATCATTAACAGACAACATAAATATAGCAGAAATGATCAGAAATTTCCTTCCACATACTTCAGAAAAACCCTATGTTCCATACGCGCTTTTGTTGAAATGAACATGTGTATATATGCGCTTCCATAGAGATGAACCTATGTATAGATCTACAACTATTTCACGACTACACAACTCTTCAGAATAAATAATCAGCTCAAATCTTACCCTTCACTTTAGAAAACATTCGCCAGATCACAGATCTAGACATTTCATAAAAAAATCAAGCAAATACATAGTCTTTTCAGGTCTAGAGATCCTGATCCATCATTGTATTCATAGGTGCATTATTATTTTATATCTATCAATAATCTATAGCCCATTCCATGCAGATATACTTTAGAGTGAAGTATTCATTCAATACCCAAACACATGCACACCTTTGCACTATGATCTTCTTCTCCTTATATAGGTTTAGCCTTTACCAATACCATGAGCCAAAACCACACAAGTGTCGATGGTATTCTTGGATGGAATCAAATAGATGATTCCGTGCTTAATATTATTGTCTAATACCATGGTAAAGACCATTGGTATTATAAAAGTGAGTGCTTATGTACATATGCGACTTGGCTTCTTCGTACTCGCATGTATATGTGACATCTCTTCATCAAAACTGGGTATATACTAATTCTGGATGTATACGCAGGTTGCCTATATACCAACCTGCATATGTACGCAGGTTTCCTTCATCAAACCTACGTATACTTTGTGAAGTATTACCTTTTTCATTTCTCTGGCACTTACTGGAATTCCTTTCTTTGTCACATCTGAACTAACCTATCGAAACATCATTTTTACATCTTTAACAAATAGGTTTCTATCAAAAGGAAACTCATCAAGTAAGATTCCAACTCATCAAGTAAGTTTCCATCAAGGACAACATCATCGAGTAGGTTGTCATCAAGGACAACATATTACAACATAATGCCAACATTGTATGTTTAGGGTTTTCTATTGTTTCTCAACAATAAATAGGCCTTCGAGCCTCATTGTAACACAATTCAAAAGCCTGTAGCCGCCACCTATCTTCTCAGAGATAAGCTACCAATGCCCTAGCTAATTTATTTCCATTATTCCTGTAAGCATATTTTTGTTATTTGATATTAATGAAATGAAGCATTATTTCTACCGCATCTATGTGTTTATGTCTATTTTGGTATTTTATTGCGTTTGTGCATAAATCTGGATCATGCATGAGTCGTTTTTTATCACTTAAGCATACAAACACTAGTAAGTGGTGTTACACCCATAAGATGACCTCACCCTCAAATAAAAAGTGACATGCAAACAAATCTCTTTTAGTACATATATCAATACACCTACATAGGATCGAGGGAAGTAGATAACATCTAAACAAAAAAAAAATTGTAAAGGCATGTCACTAGATTGGTTCCTTCTAAAACCACTATAATATATGAGGAGGAAGTGTGTTTGTTCTATAATCAAAGGTGTGTTCATTATAATAACAGTTACATTTCATTTTTTGCTATTGTAAATAGAATAAATTGATCTCATTGATGAATGTTTAATGTATAAAATTAGCTATCAAATCTCATGCCTTGATCTAAAATGGATCATTAACAAAGAAATGGTTTTTAGTTTATAGGTTTAATTCCACAAACCCTTGATAAACATATTTTATAATCCTATTCAAAACCTTGTTATTAATTCCTTAGAAAGCTTAGTGCATGTAAAGATAATGATAAATGTAGATGGTATGTAATATCGCTACACTCTACACACTACATAAGGATAAAGAAAAATAAAGGAATATTGTGGAGGTTTGGACTTTGTAAAGGAATGGAACTAGACATAGTGGAAACTATCTTTTCACTCCACATAAATATAAGGCATAAATATAGTTTAAATCCATGGGGATCAAGGCATACAAAACCAAACAATTATAGCAACGGTTTTGATTAACCTCTACATTGTTAAAGAGATGGCCACTATTCATAGGTTTAAGAAATTAAAAAGAGTTGAAGACAAGAAATTTCATGGCCTACCTTGAAGATTATGTGGCCACACAAGGCAGTGACACATGTACACACCATGAATATTAAGGTGGCACATTCCATCCATAATGGAAAAGTAACCTTATCCATAAATTCTCGTGGATATTCCACTCGATAGTTCATCACAATAGATCGAATAATAATATATTAAAATATTTAAATTTTACACTATTACGGTTTTGTTTAATTTCTAGATATGTATATTTTACTGTAATTAGTGCATGCATGCAAATACAAATTATGGAGAAAAGTAGAGAAAATAATCTTACACACACATAAGACACAATATTTGCTCTCTGGGAAACCCTTTCGGGAGAAAACCCAACTGGAAGGTGAGGCCACTTCGCTCTCTTTATCTATCTTGAAATACGGTTGTAGATACAAAGAAGTAATGCATGTGGCCTGTGGGATGCTACAATGCATAGATCCTATTTTTTTTCTCCACCTCCTATCTCTCCCGGCTATCTTTGCTCAGCTATGGAACAAAATTTCTCGAAAGAATGGAATGCCTCTTCCTCCTAGTGGCCTGGTCATAACACATCTTGATATCCTACTAGTGGTTAACTTTGACTACATCAAATCTCAAATAGAGTTACAAAATAGACTCTTCTAGATTATTTTATATCAAAAAAATGTGTCTATCCCCTTTTCCATGAATAATGGGGGTTGACGCGACATCCTCTCAAATTATAGGTGTGAAAACAGGAAGGTCAACTTCTCAGTGGCATAACTTTTGCATACAGACTCTGATTGACACACTTCTTGTGTTGTTGGAAAGATATCTATGTGTAGAATACCATGAAAAGGTGTTACCCAAAAGTGGAAAAGTTTTACCCCAAAAAAACATCTTTTGATGCCTCAAAATGCTCCTAGAAGGTTTCATACCTCATTTTGCCAAGCTGGGTCCTGCTGGTAAAAAACGTACCATGAGTTTATTCCTCCACTTTTTCCACTCCAAATGCATCAAGATGGATGAAAAAAATATAATTATCCAATTTAGATCACACCTCCCCATTTTGGAAAGCTTTTAGTCCCAAAAATAGTTTACTGAATGAGGTGAGGAAATTTTTCCTCCACCTTCTCTCTAGTGTACCATTTAGCTTTTCCTGGAAGTTTTCCCTTCAACCCAATCTGCCAAAGGTAATGCTACCCTTGTCTTGTAGTTCTAGACCTCTTCTACAAAATTTTATATTCTATCAACTCTTCCCGAGCCTCTGGTGCCAATTCCTCCACAAAAGGTAGGACTTGTTCCTCTTCATGATCTAGCACAGAAGGCTCATCAAGTTTCAAATTCTACACTTTCACAACTGAGTAAATGCGCATATATGGTGGTAAACTGAGTTGATAGGCATTATCACCCACTTTTTCTAGTATCTCAAAGGTGACCATATATGAGAGCCTTGATTTTCTTACCAGGCCCCTGCAGCCCCTCCTTGTTCAATTGTAGCCATACTTTGTCTCCCACCTTGAATAACTTCTCTATTATGTGTCGAACATGCCTGGCCTTATACTTCTCTTGCGACTTATGCAGTGTTTCATGTACTTGTATTTGTATCTTCCTTATCTTATCTATAAATTTTTTAGCCCTTAAAGCATCTTCTGTAATATTTTCCCTCACTCCTCTTTGTTTCCCATATGCAATATCCAAAGGTGAAGGTGGAAAATATCCAAAAAATGTTTCAAATAGAGACTTTCCTGTAGAAGTGTGGATTGCTTTGTTGTAGGAATGTTGTAAATATACCAAATTTTCATCCCAGGTCTTTGGATGCTTCTCGATGTATCCCCTTATAAGTTTCACCAAAGTCTTGTTGAATACTTATGTCTGCCCACCTGTCTATGGATGTAATTGTTGAATTTCCATGATCTTGGGTCTAGGATAGAATATTAAAATCTTTGATGCTACCAAACCAGAATCTCAACGATACTAATTTTCACATCATAATATAAACAACAATAAATCACATATGCACATAATATAGACAAATTTTTAAATTTTCAACCCAACTTCGTTATATTAAACAAAATAAAATACAACAGTCTAGGGATCTCGTACCAAGGATAGTAGCCCTCATCCATCCACTAGTACAAGATACTCTAACCATCTGGATGTAGTGCAATCTTTTAGCTCCTCTTGATCGTACCCTATACCTTCCTAGTGCTTTGGCTCCCGATCTGCAACTCCTGCCTCTATCAATGCTCCAAGTCCATATGGCCACTAAATATCGACTATCAATTTTCTCTCTAGTTGTGACTCAGTCCATCAAGGCCACAAGACATCAAGCCTAATTCCGAGTTGTTCATAGATCCACTTGTGAAAAACTTTAAATCTTCCCATTGATGCTCTTCATCTACTCAGGGACTTCATCCCATTATGATCTTCATGCGCTGCAATGATAAATACCAACATAGGGCACAGAGGGTTTCCACCTATCACTGCAATATTTCCATCTCCCACAATGAACACAAGCTCGGAGGAATTCCCATCATCCGTTGTAGAATTCCTTCTCCACACACAAGTCTTAGGCTCCACAAATTTCTCCTGGCTTATCAGGCCCTTGAGCTCCAACACCTACCTCTCTCATAACTACCTTTGTCCATCAAGGTGGTGCTCACCAAGCTCCAAATTAGACACTATCATGTTGTGCTCTAGCTGACCATAAGTTCCCAATCACATCCACACTTGGTCCACTCTCACACTTCCCTCCAATAGTGCATGAGTGACCAATTCCACGTTGTAGAATCTTCTCCTAGTTATGGCATCCTCACACCTAGGAGACCCTTACACATGGTTGCTAACAAACTTATACAACCTACCCTTTTCTTCTGAAATAGAGGAGTTATTGCACAAATATAGGCACATAAATTTTTCCTCACCTAGGACACCATCAACCCATCATACAAGAGTCCATCCGCAACTCCTTTTGTTGTTTTCCTCTTAACTAGGAATGTGTGCTTCCTATTGTAGCATATGCCCAATAAGAAACCATTTCTTCTAGATACCACACTCTAGCTACCACAATCATCCAACATGTGTAAACACTAAATCCCTAGCATCAAACTCATAATTAATTCATACTTATCATCTCTTCTGGACTGATGTGCTTGCTGTCACCTTGGATTCCTGATAGATGGTTCCTAAAATTCCTTGTTAGGCTCCTCCAAACAACTCCTAAGACCTCCTACAACTGCTCATCAATCAATCCAATTTTGGCCCATAAATCATGGACCCAACACAAGGCACAATGTGATTTCTCAAGTATGTTACATTCTTGTCATATTAGTGACTGGTTATGGCATCCTAGGCATACTGCAACAGCCCTAAAGAAGCACCCAAACAACCCTTATTATCTACATCCCTACCAAGGAATAATTCTCCTCATGCGTGCTGCTATTTTGGGCACAATTCTTCACCAAAATCTCTCCAACATGCCCTTTTTTGAGGTGGTTAGGCCTATGGCGTACCACATTTCAATTGTCACCTACATCCATCCCTAAAACAAATAATATTTTCCTTGATTGCTTTGCAACAGACCCTCCTACCACCTGCATTTATCCCTTGCCACATTTTGCCTCTCTGTAGCATAATACAACCCTAAAATTTGTCAAATAAGCACCCAAACCATCCCTAAACCCTCATGTTGTTTTTTCTTCTTCTCCTGCAGCAAAACGGAGATATATTACCTTTTCTCTAGTTGTTGTACAAACTCTTTAATGATGCCTTGATGCTGTTCTCTTGGACAAGAGAAATGACTCTCATATCAACTCCTTTATATACCATAAATAAGGTATCCTTCAAAGTCACATAAGGGTCTTTTCCAACTGTCATAGGCCATATTATCACCAAGCCAACCTAGAATCCAACTCATGCAAACCCACACATAACTTCAAAAATTCATAACTCTTCAACGATAACTTGGAATTGGATGATTTTTTATGCATCGGATTTGTCTCAATGAGCAATATCATGCTCATCCATCACATGTTTAAAACTCATCATGTTTTTGGCCCAAATATCGATGTTTAAAAAACCCCAATCTTGGGTTCCAAGCCCACAAACCTACTTGTGGCGTTTTTCCCTCCAATCCCCGAACACTAGGGCTTGGAGTACCTCCCAAGCTACAAAAAATTCAACAATCCCTCTTGGAGAGGGAGGTACTTCCAAGACTAGGAAGAAACCATCATCCAATGATGACACTAAACCATTTGGCACCCATCACTGCATCATACCGTATATATGAATCCGACAATATTGGTAGTGCCTCTACCTCATCACATTTTAACCTGAAGATCCCAAATATCCATAGGGTTTCTCCCTCTTAGGCTAGACTCTCTTTGAGCCTACATTATCTCCACTGGCTTGGTCCTGCAAGCACTCATCCTCCTGGCTCAAATACCACTCATGCAAATCCCACCAATCTCAGATATGCAACATCACAATCCGATGAAGACTTTAGCCTTCCAATATGAATTCCATCACATGAATCCATCATGATAAACCTAATCTCATCCAAGATAAATCCATCCTTGAGATTTCCCAACCATCCATGACAAATCAACAGAATTCCATGATCAACAATATTCCCTAAAAAAAATTGTTGTTCACCAAGCTCCTCGTCAATCCACCAGAACTCCCAGCCAATCTCACTACCAAGATAGTCAAGACCACACCTCCATGTCTCCAATTGAACCCTCTGTTCCATGATATAGACACCCACAACTCCCTTTGAGTTTCTTTGTTGTGCACACTATGATTTATTATCCCTCAAAGTATCTTAGATACGCTCTGATACCATGTTAAATTTCCATGATTTTGGTTCTAGGATAGAATATTATAATATATTATGCTACCAAGCCAATAATATCAATGATACTACTTTGTACATCATAATATATATAGTAGTAAATCACATATGTACATAATATAGACAATTTTTTAAATTTTCAACCCAACTTCGTTATATTAAACAACATATAATACAATAGTTTAGGGATCTCGTACCAGGGATAATGACCCTCATACATCCACTAGTATAAGATGAAAAACAAGATACTCTGACCATCTAGTTTTAGTGCAATATCTCAACTCCTCTCACTCATACCATGTTACTTCCCAATCCTTCGGATCCCGATTTGCAGCTTCTGTCTCTATCAATGCTCCAAGTCCATCTGGCCACTTAATCTCGGTTTTCAATATTCTCTCTAGTTGTGCCTCAGTCCATCAAGGCCACAACACATCGATACTCTTGTCAAGTTGTTCACAACTCCACTTGTGAAAAACTCTCAATCTTCCCATTGTTGCTCCTCAGCTACTCAGGGACTTTAGCCCACTATGGTCTTCCTGCACTACAATGATGAATACCAACATAGGGCACGGAGGGATTCCACGTATCACTGTAATATGTCCATCTCCCATAATGAACACGAGCTTGGAGGACTACCCATCATCTTCTATAGAATTCCCTCTCTACATACAAGTCTCGGGCTCCACAAAACTGCTCCTAGCTCATCAGACCCTTGAGCTCCAACAACTACCTCTCTCACAACTACCATTGACCATCAATATGTTTCTCACTGGGATCCAACTTGGACACTATCACATTGTCCTCCAGCAAACCATAAGTTCCTAGTCACATCCACACTCGGTCCACTCTCATGCTTCCATCTAAAATTCCACGAGTGACCAAGTCCACATTGTAGCATCTGCTCCTAGTTAGAGCATCCTCACACCTAGGAGACCCTTACACACTATTGCCAACAGATTTCTCCAATTTGCCCTTTTCTTCTGCAATAGAGGAGATATTGTACAAATCTAGGCACATCAATTTGTCCTCATTAGGACACCATAAACCCATCATACAAGAGTCCATCTGCAACTTCTTCTATTGTCGTCCTCTTGCTTAGGAATGTGTGATTCCTACTGTAGCATATTCCCACTAAGAAACCCTTTCTTCTAGCTGCCACAGTCATTCACCACATGTAATCACTACATCCCTGGCATCAAACTCATCATTAATACATACGTATCATCACTTCTGGACTGATGTGCCTATTGTCACCTTGGCTGCCTTGTAAGTTCTTCCTAACATTCCTTGTTAGGCTCCTCCAAATAGCTCCTAAGGCCTCCTACAAATTCCCATCAACAAATCCAAGTATGGTCCACAAATCATGGACCCAACACAAGGCACAACGTGATTTATCAATTCTATTACATTGTTTTCATATTAGTGATTGGTTAGGGGATCCTGGGCATACTGCAACATCACTAACCAAGAAGCCAAACAACCCTTATTCTCTCTGGCCCTTCCAAGGAATAATTTTCCTCATGCGTGTTGTTGTTCTGGGCACACGTTTTCCCAAAAACCTCTCCATGTTGCCCTTGTTCTGAGGTGGTTAGGCCTACGACCTACCACAGTTCAGCGGTCACCTACAACCATCCCCAAAACAAAGAATATTCACCTCGATTGGTTCCCAACAAACCCTCCTCCCACCTGTGTTTATCCCTTGCCACACTCAACCTCCCTATGACATAAGACAACCCTCCATGCAGTCAAAGAAGCACCCAAACCAGCCCTAAACCCTCACATTGTTCTGACTTCTTTTCCTATGGAAAAACATAGATATCTTACCTCTTCTCTGAGTTGTTGTCCCTCCTGCTTAATGTTGCCTTGAAGTTGATTTTTTGGATGAGAGAAATGACTCTCATATCACCTCCTTTATATACCATAAAGAAGGGCTCCTCAAACATCACACAAGGGGCTTTGCCAACAATCATAGGTCCCCTTATCACCAAGTCAACCTAGACTCCAACTCATGCAAACCCATACATATCTTAAAAAATTCATAACTCTTCAACGAAAAATTGGAATTGGATGATTTTTGATGCGTCGGATTCGTCTCGATGAGCACTATCATTCTCATCCATCACATTTTGAAAATGGATCACAATTGTTGCCCAAATATCGATGGCTGAAAAACCCTAGGCTTGGGGTCCAATCCCACAAGCCTACTCATGGTGCTTTGCCCTCCAATCCCCTAACACTAGGGCTTGGAGTACCTCCCAAGATACAAAAAAATCAACAGGAATGTTGTATATCTCTTTAAATTTGTATAAATATTCTCCCACAATGTAGTCCATAATGCATTGAGAAACCTTGTATCCTTTTCTGAAATGATGCTCCTTGGTATCCCAAAGTGCACTCAGACCTGTGCAAAGAACAATTTTGTTGCTTCTTGTCCATTGATGGCATTTTTATGGGGAATCATAACACACATATTATTGAACTTGTGAACTACCACGAACAGGTATTCATGTACCTTCCTGGTTGTCAGTAAACCTCCCACAAATTCCATGGAAATTTTTTCCCAAGGATGAGTAGGTACATGTAAGGTATGATATAGACCCTTTTTCTTGTTGTTAGGCTTGTTGTTACAGCAAAGCATGCATCCTCTTATGAACCTAGCTACTTGCTCCTACATCTTGGGAAAATACACATACCTATGAAAGTTAGCCATGGTCTTCCCTACACCAAAGTTCCCTACAACCTTCGAGGTGTGATTGCCTCTAATCAGCTGCAATCGCTCACATTTAGGAACACATAACTTATCCAGCTTGTAGAGTGACCCATCCTGTAGATGGTATTCAACAGTGTTAATTCCATCATACACATGACTCTGACTCTACAACTACCGATACACCTGCTTGAAGTCCTCATCCTTTGAATATGCCTCTCTATATGCATCATGGGTGAATGGATCCATGTGCATAAGAGTTCCCAAAATTGTGATCTTTGATGTGGGTGGCCTTGAAAACATGTCGTTCAACTTGTTTGTGCTTCCCTTCTTATACTGGATCACCAAATGAAACTCTTGTAAAAAACTCATCCACTTGTAATTCTTGGTCTGTTGTAGCTTACTCTGGGCCTGCGAGCATTGTAATTGCTAGTGATATCTATGGATTACTATCTCCTTTCCCATCAAATAGTACTTTCACTTCTTCACATATTACACCATGGCATAGAGCTCCTTATCATAGGTAGGGTATTTAATAACTGCCCCATGAAAAAATTTAGAATCGTAACAAACGGGTCTTCTTCCTTACATCCAGACAACTCCCATAGCATACCCACTCGCATATGTCTCCACTTCAAAGGGTTGTTGAAATTTTGGTAATGCTAGAACAGGTGCTTGACTGATATTCTTCTTCAGCTCCTCGAAATTCTTCTGCTGACCTTTTCCCTAGTGGAAACTCTTGCCACTTTTTGTTATGGCGTGGAGTGGTGCTGCTACCATTGAAAACGAAGCTATGAATTTCCTCAGGTATTTTGTTGCCTCAATGAAAATCATGACCTCGAAACATTAGTAGGCACCAACCATTTCATGATGGCCTCCATCTTGGAAGAATCTATCTTTAGTTATCATCCACCGATCACATACCCCAAATACACCAAAGACTACTGCAGAAACTCACACTTCTTGAGATTTGCTACTAGCTGGTGATTCTTCAATGTTTCTAGCACCTGTGTCAAATGTGAAATATTCTCCTCCCAGATAACACTATATGCTAGTATATCATCTAGATAAACAATAACAAATGAATCTATAAAATGGCACAGTATATCATCTAGATAAACAATAACAAATGAATCTATAAAATGGCACAGTATATCATTCATTAATCTCATAAACATAGTTGGTGCATTACATAGGCCAAATGACATAACTAACCACTCATAAATACCTTTCCTAGTTTTGAAGGTGGAATTCCATGTACCTTCTTATTTTATTCAAACCTGGTGATATCCAAACTTCAAGTCCAGCGAGGTGAAGTAATTTTTTTATTGCAACTGATCCAAAAAATCATCTATCTTGAGCAGGGGGTATCTATTCTTGAGCATGATTTTATTCAACACCATATAATATATACACATCCACCAAGTCTCATCTTTCTTTGCATAATGATGGTGGATGACCCACATGGTGATGTACTCAGTTGAATGACACCCTTTTCCAGCAGTTGTTGCAATTGTTTCTTCACCTCACTTGCTTCTAAAATGGACTGCCTATGCAGCCCAATATTTGGAAATGGAGATTATAGAAATAGCTAGATCTCATGCTCCACTTCTCTCTTTGGTGGTAAGCCATTGGGATCTTAGAACACATCTATGTATGCCTGAAACAAATCCTCCAATTGTTATTTTTTTTCTTATTAAACCCCTATATGGTTGTCTTGCCTCTTATTGACTCCTCTTCAGACAAGATCTCTCTTAAAAACAATAAAACATACTTCTTGTTGGAACTTATCAATTTCTTGGCTTGGTTGGAACTTATGAGTGAAATTTTCGACTTGCTTTTGTGTGCATTGATGATGAACGATTTTCCATACTTTATGAGCCAATACTGATTGGCTCTCCTTGTGAATATTGCATCTCACATGTACATGTATGTACTCCCAAATACAACTCCACATACATCAAGGGGAACCACATCTAGATCTACTTCATCAATAAAATCAACACTGATATCAAATCTAATTCTACATTATTTTGTTACTTTCAACTTTGCATCCTTATTTACCCATTCCAATGGATATGGGTTTGGATGATCATGAAATTCCAGCCCCAAATTCTTGACCAACTGTGATGCAATGAGATTCACTTGTGATCTTGAGTCAAACATAGCATCAATATTTGTCTTCTTGACTTGTATCTTTATATGGAATATTTTGGTCATTTCTTTATCTTTATGCTATTGAAGGCAACTAAAATTCACCTCCTTTTGTACCTATTTCACATGGTTTGGGTTCAAGTACGGGTTCAACTATGATTAGGTTCGATTTGAATTCAATTTTTTTTATGATATTTAGATGGGGTTCATCATTAGGTTTGTCTATATACATTTTATAAATATGTACATATATTAAGTTTAAAATGAAATATAGGATAAAATAGTAAGATATCAAAATCAATAAACATAAAAAATGCTACCATGAACATGGAAATTGCAAGGATAGATTACAAGCTTTATTTGTGACACGAGGTTATGATTTTTTTATCTATGGACTTGGTCAATGGCTATGAGATTTGATTAGGTTCACCGAACCTAAAAATACTTTTAAGGTTTGCAAAATTCAAACCTCAAAGTTTAAGTTTGATGAACCTTGTGACATAGTTTTGTACTGATGTATAGATGTTCTTCTCATCCACATATGAGTTGCTTTCAACTTGGTTTCTCGAATTAGTGGCCATGAGATTCTTCTTCTTCTTATATTTCTTCTTGTTCTTTGAGTTTAGCTCTGGATGCAACTTCCAATATTTCTCCTATGTATGGACATCAATGTTGCAGTGGTTGCAGTGGTTGATAGGATCTTTTCACTTGTGTGTTGTGGTTTTCATCTTCTTATATTTTCCCCCTTTTTGCTTCTTATTCCCCTCCTTAGAAGCATCTTGTTTTTCATTCTGCTTCGATTCATTTTAATATGCTCTTTTTAGGCCTATGTTCTCCAGGTTTTGTGCATGTACAAAATCCTCATCCACTGATTTGGGCTTAAACATCATCACTTTCTTTTGTAACACCCAAATTTTTTATTGTCATGCATGCAACGTAAATATTTTTATAAATTAAAAGGATGAGAGAGGGACGTGGATTTCATTGCTTGATGTAGGATATTACTTGAGGGAATGGTTTTTAAAATATCATTCCTTGGTTGGTTGAGTGGTTTAAAATGGGTCTAACTGTGCCTTAAATTAATAGAAAAAGAAAGGACAAAGGTAGGTGTCCTTTAATTTGCATGACAAGAAAGAATAAGGAGAGTCATGAGGGGAGGGAGTGGTAGGAAAAATGGGTCAGATAGAAAAATAACCACAGTGATGAAGAATGAGGTAACTTACATGCCCTTGGAGGAGAGCCGTCAAGGACAAGGATGTTAAGTTGTAGCAAGAAAAGGCTTCATTTGACATGTTCCTTAGTCAAATGCGAAAATTCAAATTTCCACAAAAATAGGATGACTTGAGTTGTAGTTAGCAAGAGTGACATGGCCAAGTCACTTAGTTAAGTCAGTCAATTCAAGTTTATGGCAAATAAGTAGAGGTGTGCATGAGTTGATTGCTAAGATCTAACAATCTAGTGGAGTTATAGTTAGTGAAACTCAATTATCTGAGCTCTAGTCATGAATAGATTCAGTATGAGTTCATTTGAGTAGTTGTAATTTTTGTTAACTTAATGATCTCTCAGTTAACTAGTAAATTTACTAAAAATATCCCTAGTCATTCATGCAATTCAAATTGCCTAGTTTAGTGGAGGGAAAAGGCATAATTGTATTTATTATTTTATACTATTGAGTGTACAAAGTGGATAAGTAGAAGATGATATAATTTAATTAGAATTGTGCAAGGAACTATAAGCGAGTACATGAACGTGAGTGAAGGAAGAGTGAGGGCAAGAACATCAGTGAAGGAAAATTGAGCGCATGAATGTGATTGTAAGCATAGCAAGTGCAGGAACGCAACTGCATATAGAGCGAGTGCAGGCTCAGTATTTTCCAGAGTAGTCTTAGGAGGAGGAGATCAGTATTGTAGTGTAGATTGAGCTTCAAGAATTGAAGTTGTCATTGTAATAAATATATATTTCCATTTGATATAATACAAATAGAGTGGTTTTTCCTAGTTGGCTTACCTAGTGAAAATATTGTGTTCATTGTGATTGAATGATTGCATGTGTTTCTATTGTATGCTTTCCCTTCCGCAAATTAAGTAGAATAATTTGTGTATATTGTTTGTGATCTAAATTCATTAGAAACTACAAATTTTGAGTTATTTATACATGGTATCAAAACTATTGAAAACTACATAGAAACCATGTTCCCAATCTCCTCTTAGAAAAATTTCGAATATCATATTTATGGTGTAGGAATTTCTCCACTGCAAGAGGACATTGTGAGTTTCTAGGAAAGAGTAGAGAGATTTCCCACGGGGAGATTGAGACCTAGAGGGAGTCTAGTTTTAGAGGGAGAATTCATATGGAAGCTAGTCCTTTAGGATCTGGGGAGATCAAACTCATTATTGTAGTAGTTACAACAACAATATGGAAGCAACAGTACAATAGTAACAACAACAGTATAAGTAAATCATATTTCTCTTTGTATGTAGTTATACCTCTAGGAGTGAGGTGGGGTGATGTAGAGCCTTTGTCCTAGAGTTGCAAAGATTTGGGCAAGGTCCATAGGAGAGAAAAAATAGTTGCAATATACTCTTCTAATGGATCAATACCATTGGTACAGGGCCCCACAATATTCAGTAGTACGAGGATCAGTGTCAGTTGGTGCAATAAGTTCCAGCATGACAGTTACAGCTCAAAGACATAGTTGATTTAGTATTTTGGATACTTCTCAGTTGTATTCGTAGTAGTAATAGTTGACAAGGAGTTGTAGTAAAGTGCAATGTCAGCAACAACACAGGTGCAACATGGTTTAGCTATAGCTAGTAGCATATGAATCAAGGTTAGTGTAATTGTTGATGGAAAATGGCAGGAAACTACATTTTTCAAACATCAATAGCATGGGTTGGGGTTGTTCATAACCATTTTCTTGCTAAGAGGGAGTGCTAAGTTGTAGTAAGAAAAGGCATCATTTGACTTGTGCCTTAGTCAAATGAGGAAAATCAAATTTCCACATCAGCAGGATGAATTGAGTTGCAATTAGCACGACTGGCATGGCCAAGTCACTTAGTTAAACTGGTCAATTTGAATTAGTGGGAAAGAAGAGAGTTGTGCATGAGTTGGTTGCTAAGATATAGCAATTTAGTGGATTTATAGTTAGTGAAACTTAGTTATATGAGCTCTATTCATGAATAGAATCAGTATGAGTTTAGTTGATTAATTGTAATTGTTGTTAACTCATTAATCTCTCAGTTTATTAGTAAATTTACTAAAAATAACCCTAGTCATGCATGAAATTAAAGTTTCGTATTTGAGTGGAGGTAAAATGCATATTTGTATTTATTATTGTATAATATTGAGTGTACACAGTGGATATGTATAATATGAGATAATTTCCTCATAATTGCGCAAGGAAATTGGAGTGAGTGTAGGAATGCAAGTGCAAGAAAAGTGAATGTAGGAAGAGCAAGTGCAGGCTCAATATTTTCCAAAGTAGTCTCAAGAGGAGGAGATCAGAATTGTAGTGAAAATTGAGCTTCAAGCATTGAATTTGTCATGGTAATATATCTATATTCTCATCTAAAATAATAAAAATAAGGGGGGGGGGGGTTCCTAGTTCCCTAGTAAAAGCACTATGTTCATCGTGATTGAATGATTGCATGTGTTTCTATTGTATGTTTTCCCTTCTACAGATTGAGTAGAATAATTTTTTGCTTATTGTATTCATCCTGAATTAATTAGCAGCTGCAAATTTAAAGTTATTTCTAGAAATGAAAATAAGTAGAGAGGGGGGGGGGGGGATTCTTGGCACACAAAAGATAGAGTAGAGGCAGAGAAATCAGTATTCAGAGCTACGTTGTTGATCTTTGAGGAGAGCTATAAACCAACTAAAATCCCTATTGAAACTTGCAGAGTGTATTATTACAAAGAGAGTTGCAACTTGCCTTAGGAATGAAGGCAGGGTGTCCTAGTGTATTTTGTTCAATGATATACTCATTAAATTCTTCCCTCTTAAATAACTCCACTTCAAGCTTTGAATATGGCTCAAGTGTGAAAAATACAAGTACTAGTGCTTGTAGCTTGACTATGGTTGGGTGGAGAGTTGGACTCCCACTCTCAGTTTGAAAACTTATGTATTGTCAATATTATTTATATTATTCTTCTCACTCACCAATAAATGTATGCACGGCCTTGTTAAAATGATGTTATGAGTGCATTCAGAATGCCTGCAACTACCATTAAGTAGAGTGGACTAATGAGTTGTGTTAATGCTTGAAGGAGTTGAATAGTGCATGAGAATGATAGTTAAGCATAAAAATAATAGTATGAGCACTTTATTTCTTATTGCATAATGTTGTCTATGTGGGTTGCATATTTTCATTTCATTATTGTGTTATAATGTGGTAATATGGAGGATTTCCTCTTCTACTCTTATTGATCTGTATGTGGGTCTTCTCGAAGCCTTAGTAAGGTAGACTCTGATGTTGGGTCGACGCATTAATTTTATTCATATCTTAGACCAAAAATATATATTTTGTGCTTTATAAGGCACAGTCTCATTGGCTAGAGCAACTCGAATTTATATTCCTGCACTTCACACAATATTTCACCTTTGATATGTGTTCTTTTCTATGAACCTCACAAGGTTAAAAGCCATATATGTTGCTATGATTATGATCGTGATGTAACAAAAGATCTATTCATAAGAATGTGTGCATATGGTCAATGAGTGGATGAAACACATGTCGAGTAGCATTGCAACATGCAGTGTGAGTATTGGATGCTCTTCATGAATCAGCAAGCCTGCGACAAAGATTGGTTGACAACCATTGGTGCAACTATGCATATGATTCCATGTCCCTAGAAAGGGAGTGTTCATAAGTCATCTATATTATCCATTATATGTCTGTATATGATCTTGTTGCTTGAATTCAGACTAAAAGGGAGGAATTCCCATCATCATGTGATCCCCTTGGCACCATGTGCTTTATGGTGGCTATTATATGCTTACAGTGCCTAGTTGATCCTTGATGGAGACCTGCATATTTATAGGCAAAGATCTGTCTGATCTCAGGAGGATGCAAATGACCCAAGGGACCGTAAAACCCTAAGAGACTATTGATGGGTGTTGGAAATATGTCAACCAAGGGGGTCTCCCCTATGTGAATTCCCAATTATACCTCACACCATTTGGAATAGGATCCCCATCCGAGGTATCGGCTCGGATGCCATATATTCTTATAGATTTTCCTTTGCTACAAAGTTCAGCAAAAGAGAGTAATGCATAGGTAATCTTAGATCAATGAGTGAGTATTCCTTGTGAAATTTTCGGCTATGGATAATATCAAGGTCCTTCTACCGAAAGGGAAGAGAAAAGTGGGCCCTTTAAAGACAAGTAATAGTAATAATCTAGAAAAGGCACACAAGAGTATACATATGAATGAATCATTTATCAACTAGCGAAAAAGTTCACAAGGAAGCAACAATTTCTAAAGAAAATATAACACACCTTCAACAAGATAAGTACCAAAGCCACCGAAATAGTTCAATTTCCTTAGTACAGATGAAAAAAACATACATCACAAACATTTAAAGAATAATTGTACAATATTCACGACATATGCATGAAAGCATGTGGGCTCAACGAGATTCTGAATTCAGTAAAAGTTCCAAGATACATCAAAACAGTGAACACCACCAACCCCAATAGTGGAACATTAAAGTAGTCACTTACTCCTCCAAAACAACTATCTTTCTCTTTAATTCCTAGTAGGAGGAGCCAAGGTGAAAATTATTTTGCATGAAAAATGAAGGTGTATTTATAACAAATGGGGTGATCCTTCACCTCCCTTATTACTCTTGGACTACCCTCATAATTTTTTGACTTCTCATGACTTTTTGACTTCCTACATGACTCTTCATATTACATAGATGACTCTTGGACTTCCACTTTACATTAGATTTTCTAATATAGAATTACATAATCCATGAATGATGTGGCACATGATTGCTCATGACATTGCGTGACATGAAACTAATGACATGGACTGCATGATGACATGGAAATGCCAAGTCACCTTTTGTTATTGCTTTCTTTGTGTCTTCTTGAAAATATGACGCATATTCTTCTCCTTCCTCCTCCTTATGACATGAAGATAAGGAGTCTTCAATGTGGTCTTGATCTTCCATCTTCTGTTATAATCTAGTGTTACTTCACCTTCTTGCCTGCTGATCATCTTATCTCCTCAACTCCTTAGTTGTCTTCTATAATGGTCTCGTTTTCCATATCCTTCATCATCAACATGTCATGACATAATATAATACATGTGGCTACAATCCACCCATGAAAATACGAGATCAATTCGATAAACCATTAGCTAAAATGCTTCATGAAATCACTTGTTAAGGCTAGAACTGGTGACTAGCTAGGGGATTTCGTAGTTCCAAAGGAAAAAGTCTGGGACTAAGGCTTGAGTTTGTGCAATGCATAGTTCAAGATGTCCAGGGTCAAAGTATTGCATAGTTGAAGGACTCGAGGATTCAGGTTGGAGGCTTGAACCTTGAGATTGTGCAATGCATATTTTTGGAGGCCTGGGTAGAGGGATTACGTAGTTGAGGGGTTCAAGGAGCCAGGTTGAGGGATTGAGCACTGATTTTTCTCACTGTGCGGTGTTTGAAGGAGTGGGTGGCCAGGTGATTGCACAATTTCGCAGTTCATGACCTCAAGGTTGAATCTTGAGGATTGAGATTATATAATGTGCATTTTAAGCATGGTTGGAGGGAAATATTGTGAAATTATGGAGCTTAGGGGTTGGGCTTGAGCAATGAGATTATGCAGTGCGCAGTTCTAGGAGGTATCAATTTTGCATTGCATAATTCCAAGAGACAAGGTTGTTTCTTTGGGGCTAAGAATGCACAATGCGTAGTTTAGGATGGCTAAAGGAGGCTGAGTGGTTCAGTTAAAGGCTTTCCAAATTTGACTAAGTGTCGGGTCAGTGAGAGGAAGATAGGAAAAAGCATGACTCTGAATAGGACCACACACTTAGATCACTTGATGACACAACATGGAACACTCAGAACACATGAACACCATTCTTTCCTTAATGCAACAACTTTGTGACTACCTAAATGAAGTGCAACACCAAAGGTACAATTTGCGATCACCATGACGAAACTTATGCAACAGTGCTTGAAAATTTGGAAATGAATGTGATACATGTTTACATGGTAACACCAAATAATTTACACAAAGGTTACCCCTTGAAACCACCAAAACTAGCTTTCGTGCATTGTGTGACACTCCACATGCTAAAATACGACATTTACTATATGAAGAGAAAAGTGTGAATGACACTTGCGATACATGAAAAATAGTGAAAGCAACACATACCAGAGAGAAGATAACATCAAAATGACACTAATTAAAGTGAAATAAAGTGAAAGCGACAGTCGAAAGCTTGAAAAATACACTTGCAAAAACCAAGGTGTGCAAAAGTGACAATTTGAAAAACTCACCAAAATAGAACTAGAAGTGTCAACGCAGCCAGAGGTGAAGGACTGTCAATGAAAGTACACACTAGTTGTCGACATGGGTTGAAAATTGCACAAGCATTGTCTTGATGGAATGTGGTATGATTTTTCAATCTTGCATAAAAGTATGCGCTCGTGAACTTGTTGTGAACTAGGCATGTGTAAGCAAGTGACTTTGACCGATTAATAAGTGACCACAGAACGACTAATCGCAAGATCCATAAAAGGCTTCAAAATTCAAGTGTAGGTAAAATTTTGGAGGTTGTTTGTCACAGTGAAAACAAAGACATATTTGAAAAGTCTATGGTCTGAATGGACAAGTACCTGATCAATTTTCTTTGACACAAACACTGTGAATTAAGAGAAGGAAGCTTTGTTGTATGCTTAGGAGGGATAACACCAATGGATACCTTAGTAAACTTTAATGGCCATGGCGAGAATCTGGTGCAAGTCTAGGTGTTTAAGGAACCATCGTAGCTTAGTTGTGTTCGATTTTTTTTTAGAATGGTGCACAGTGCAGGAAGGGAGTGAGCCCTTATGAAAACCACTAGATTCAAGATCGGGAATATTGTTCATAATATAGTAATACCTCCCTAATTGAGCCATGGAAAATTTCTGTAATGACCTATTGTGGATCTAGGCTTAAGATAAAACCTATAGCCTTAACCAAAGAAATTTTATCCAAAGGATCTGGTAAGAGCCCCATCATGGAAGCCATGGATTCAATGTCAGGATTTTGCCTTATCACAATTGGGTGAATGGAGGGGTGATGAGGCCCGAAGGCTACATCCTATAAGCTTGTAATTGGCAATATAAAAGGAGTGGTCGAGATGACTAGGCATCGGGCCATCTATTCTTACATCATAGAGGTGGAGAGTGCTCTCATTGACTGGAATTTTAGTCCCACAAGGAGTACATTAAAGCGTGCAAAGGAGCAAGTGGGAGGACTTGAGTTTGACGGTATTATTAGGGCCTTTCCTACCCCTTAAAAAAAAATACAAAAACTATGAAATACTTAACTTAATTGCTTGATTTGTTTCTTACACAATAATTTATTTACAATGCTTTTATTTAACATCACTATCCATCCTAAAAGACAATTGGTGCGAACATAATTCAATGGTTAATAATATCAATTTTAAACACATATATGCTTTTATCTCCCATATTATACACACGATAATTCTACATGTTGACATCCTTGAATGTGGTTTATGTAACAAATATGTTACAACAAACTATGATGTTTAATATCCTAAGAGATAATATTAATATTTGCTTCCCACTATATACCTCTTTATTTGATATACACCCATAGTAACAATGTATTTAATTCTAAATTTTATGTGTTGGTTGCGTAATTTATATATATGATATATAGTTTGAAAAATTTCTATGTATAATATTTAATTAAATAATGGATATCAAAAAACATTACCGCGTCTTCTAGATCCTTCTAGTCATGGGCGGGAATTTAGTTTCAGTTGCCACCTAACATGTACTTTATTGCTTCGATCAACGATGGAGACTGTTTGGATCTAAATCAATGGTGTTTGATGCTTCTATGGTTTTTGCCTTGTTTAATTTAGTGTAATTTATTGTTGTCTTGTCTGCTCCTTTGTTTCGTTCAAACTGCTTGGTCATGTCAACCCTTGCGGTGAGGTTTTAGCTTGGGATTACAGTGCAACTTCCATTTTCTCTAGAAATTTTGCATATATGTGTATTTTTTCTTACTTTTTCAAATGGATTACTTCAAAATGTCATAGTGAAACAATTTCCTCTGAGAACTCGTCACCATGGAGTTCCACGTATAAGACTCATCTTCATGCTTGAGCAGAGGTATAGGGTGTTTAACCAGTCTTTCTTTCAAATTTAATTCAGTATGGTTCAAATTTTTTTAATAGTTTGCTAATTTATTGTAATAAGTTTACCGAATTATGTTGGAAACCTAGAGTAAGGACATAGTTTCCACAGAAAGGAGTTAAAGCCATAGTTTCCACAGTTCCTTTCTAAAGGGGGTGTTTGGGTAAGCATGGACACTAATTTTCCTTCTACGAACTATATATATATATATATATATATATATATATATATATATATATATATATATATAACCTAATTATGGTTACAAATTGTTGTAAATTATAACCTAGCGAGGGGTTTCTAAGATTTTGTTTTTTTTACCCAGAGTTGTTTTCTTGAGATGTGGTTTTGCGTTTTTACATCTTTGTGTTTAAGAGTTATTTAGGCACTGAATATTTCCCTTTATATAATGATTACAAATTTTTGTAAATTATAACCTAGCGAGGGGTTTCTAAGATTTTTTTTTTTTTTACCCAGAGTTGTTTTCTTGAGATTTGGTTTTGCGTTTTTACATATTTATGTTTAAGAGTTCTTTAGACACTGAATATTTCCCTTTATATAATTTTCGTCTTTGTTCTCCTAAGCAGTTGACATAAGTTTTCAATGGATTTACGAGCATTGTCTTTGCAAAAAAACACTTAGAGTTAAAGGAGTCATTCTTTGACTCCAAGAAACCTTGGGGTTTTCTTTTTTGAGAATACTAGATGATTCTTATCTATTAGTTTAGAAAGTGACACACACACACACACACACACACACAGATATATATATATATATATATATATATATATATATATTATGACATAACTTTTAATCACGTTATATGTTATTCTTGAATACATTATTTTCTTAAGAGATATCATTATGGTTGTTGGGCCATAATAAAGGTATGTTTTCACCCTATAATTACTTTGAATCATGGCACAATCTTAGGAATTCTTCCTCATTTTGACAATAAATAAAGAAAATATTAATGAAAATCAGAGAAATTGAGCTAACGACAAAAAGGAACATTTCTATAACATAAATTTGACTTATTGTATCTCTGTATGCAGGAAGGCAGAGCAGTTGAACCAACGGCAAATGGAAGACACCCGAAAGAAACGAATGTATGAGACGGCATAAGGCAAAGAGACAGATTCGAGTTCGAATAATTAAACTAAAGTCATGAGCAGTGGTTGTTGTTTGGAGAAAACTATCTCATTACATGGAAATTCCTTTAAAAGTGCCAGGGATGAACTAGATAGGAGTTGAATAGGAATTTTCCATTTGTAATCAATGCATCAAGACAGAGTTTTCATATTGTATTCCTATATTATCTTTTGATTTTTTATGTTTTGAACAATTACCTTTTGGGGTTTTCGTTGCGTTAAAACTTCTAGTGGTCTAGGCCCAACCCCTAGGAGTTTCCTCACCAATTCTGTGTTGTGCGTTAGTTACAGAATCCATGTTCAGTTATCTGATGCGGTTGTAACATACTTTTCTACTCAATAAAGTCAGAGTTTTTCTTCCTTCAGAATAGTTTAGCATTTGTATTTCTTGATTCAGAATAATCACATTTCGTATTTTCTGGTTTATAATAATACTTCATCACCGGTAAATGTTTTCAGTTTCTCCCAATGCCTTTGCAATCGATTTACAAATCGTAAGATATTTATTGCTCGATGTTACTTATCTTTGCGAATTACATTGTTCTTTCAGCATAGTAAAGCATCCAATTATTGATTAATGTCAATGAGTTAGTTTACAAAGAGAATCCCATTGCAAAATTATATAAGTGAGATTTGTACACTTCATTTATATTACTTCTTTTAGATTGCTATTAAATTCATTCAAATTGTTGTTCAATTCATTTATATTGTTGTTCAATTCATTTCTATTGTTGTTCAATTCATTAAGCTTGATGTTCAACCATCATCCTGCTATTCAATCATAAGCTTGACAGAATAATTAGCCATAACCTACCAAACCATTCCTCATTAAGTTGATTGAATTCAAAAGGCTAGATAATCCTTTCTCATAAACAACATAGAGTATCTATCAGTTGATCTCACTTGCATATATTGTGCCGACACTCTTGAAATAATAAGACTTACCTTGGGTTGATAATTAAATGAGAAGCACTAGGGTTGCCTATAATAAGCCACCTCTGTGACACCAACATTTTTGGCACCATTTCTGGGGAGAGTGTTAAGAGTGATATCCTTTATTCACCTTTCTCCATTGTTGTGAAGAATTGGGTATTAAAAACGAGAGGTAAGAACCTGTGTGCTGGCAAGCAAAATGCTTGCTCTCTAGCCTGCTTCTCAGGAAAATTGTTCAAAGACTAGTAGAATAGGTGCTCTTGTTTTATGACTAGGAATAAAAAGAGAGAAAAAAATCGAAAAAAATCTAAAACATCCTCACAATCCCAAGGACCAGTGACCCTTGGAAGGACAATATATATTGATGAAATCTTTAAGAAAGTTGAATCTCAGGCACCCATGGGACCTAGAACTATTTCCATTCAAAGCCCTATCACGCTCCCTCAAGCCGCAACCTCATCATCTGTATCCCACGCCGATATTCACAGTGAAATAGAAGGAGTTGAGTGAAGCCTTCAAAATGGAAATCATATAGGAACTGACCCTTCGAGAGAGGGAGGTTCTTGCAATTTACAAGAAGGGGAAGGAGAAACTAGCGGCATAAGTCAAATAGAAGCTCCAGAACCTAAATCACCTAAAAGAGTGGTCGAGGTAGAGGTACTCAGGATCCCAGAAAAGGGAAGCGCTGTAAAGCCTCCACCGCATTTGCCTCTTAAAGTCCCCGAATCACTCCTCCAGAACAAGAAATCCCTGAATGTTTCTGGAAACTCTTTGATCAAATGGAAAATAATCAAAATTAGAATCAGAGGCAAAAATCAAAATTAGAATACCCCATTGTTGATCATGCTGCAAACACCCCTATGGAAGCCATTCCCTTGCATAACATTCCCACCTTCCATGGTTTGACTACGAAAGATCCTGATGCATTCCTATTTGAATTTGATGTCTTATGTAGGGGGCATGACTACACCACTGATCCTCATAAGCTAAAAATATTTCCCTCTACCTTAAAATGAACAGCACTACGTTGGTTCATGGGACTAGGAGGGGGAACCATCAATAATTGGGACGAAATGAAGAACATTTTCCTTAACAAATATCAAGACTATTGCCAAACCCGAGACCTAAAAGATGAAAAATTTAATATGTCTACAAAATAAAATGAAACATTAGAAGAGTATGTAGAAATATTTCAATACAATTTACAAAGGTCCCCATATACCACGCTATCCAAGGACATTTTGAAAGCCACAATAATTAAAGGAATGAAGGAATAATGGGTTGAAATGCTTAACATAATGGGGAAAGGAGATATTTACCAGGAAGAATATGACGAGATTATTTCCATGTGTATTAGATGCTCTCGGGGTAGTGCATGCAATAGGCCAGTTGGGCATGATTCTATGAAAAAATATCTTAAGCAGTCCAATGGCAACGTAACCAGAGAAAAATTTGGAAATCTGTTAGAAAATTTCAAAACTAACATCTTGGGTACCTTGACAACACAACTTGACGTTTTACAAGCTATAGTAGAACAAAACCTGGCCATCTTTTGCCCACGATGTTGGAAGAAGCACAACCAAAGGGAATTCCCTTTAGACATGGTTCAGACTTGTGCCATTTGCACTAAGGATCATACCATGGACCATTTTCCTTCACTTCCCTGGATGAAAGCAGTTTACAAAGAATCAGAGGAAGAAACAGAACCGATCTACTTAATGAATCAATGTCGGAAATGGTAGGCACGACCAGGTATGCCACAAGAACTGCCTCAGTTCTTCTCATCTCCGCAGTTTAACCAGAAAAACCATGCAGCAGCTTGACAGAATCAAAACCCTTTTTCTACTTGGATGAACCAGTCATTTCTTATACCACCCTGGCCTACACAACCAACATCAAGGAAAAATTGGCCAAGATTTCCTTGTTCTCCCCCTTATTGAAAAAATGTTCCATATCAATCTCAATGGAGAAACCCTCCTCCTCAAAACACTAATTGGAATTGGCAGCGACCCCTGGGAATGACCAACCTACCAATGGGGGCGGGAACTCAAAATCAACCTATGCTACTAGCTCCATACCCAGTTTAGCATAACCCACAGCCTGTCATATGCCCCCAATTACCAACCCAACTCAATCCTAATCCCAACAACAGATCGGTTCAATTAATCCAGATCATATAAAATCCAAATTCTGGCATTGAACATAAACATGCAACGAACTAAGGTTGAGATCAGGACGTACTATATTACCTATAGGAGCCATGACTCCACCTCAGTCCTGAATTGAGACTTCAACTAAACCTAGCCAAGAAAATATAACAGAGAAAGAGGTAGGTAAAGATATAGAAACGATTGACCAACAAGGACCTGAAGAACTTAGGATGTCTCTGTCCCCATTCCGTAAAAGGCTAACTCTGCCCAAACTGATAATCTCTCCAGACTTTGACATCCTGGGGGAATTGAGAAACCTCTATATCAAAATTCCTCCCCTCCAGGCCATCCAAGAGATTCCCATCTATGAAAATACAATTAAATAACTATGTGGAAAAAATAAATTAAACCAAACAAAGGCTGTACCCAATGTTCATGTGGTAGGGGTGCTATCTGATTTGTTACTGGGTAAGGAACCACCCATGAAATATGAAGACCTAGGAAATCCCATTGTGACTGTGCAAATCTTGGGTCACTCATTTCCAAACACATTGGTCGATTTAGAGGCAACCATTAACATCCTAACTACGGGGCCTGCGAAAGACTAGGCATATCAGCTTTAGAACCTACGACTACACTGCTAGAACTGGCTAACAGGTTTGTTATCTGATCGAAAGGAATAGTGCAGGACATCTTGGTCTTTGTGGACTCATGGGAATATCTAGTTGATTTTTTAGTTATTAATCCAAAGAACAGGATGGATGGGCATCTATTTATTCTTAGGTGACCTTGGTTGGCCACAACTAATGCTTACATGGGCTGCCGAACAGGCAGCATGACTATCACTAGAGGGGATTCTATAAAAAATATCATCATTTATCTGTTTTCAAAATCAAGCTTACCCATGGTAAAAACTCACAAGAACCCATGTACATACTGGGAGCAAAAAATTTGTTCACCCATGACACTAGTAGAAGCTCTTGAATTTAAGGATCAAATTGAAGATGACATAATCAATAATTTTATGAGTTAGCCACCCACATATGGAAATTTAAAATGTAAAATGTTGAAAACAATCCTTGAAGACGAAGCTCAAAAGGATCCCATGACAGACCTTGAGGATCAAGATATTCCCACAACTACTGTACGTAACAACATACCTATTGAAATTGAGCCAGGGAAAATTCTGAATATTAATGGAAATTTGGATGAATACCAAAAACAAAAGCTCATAAAAGTCCTTTGGAAGTATCAAGGGGCATTTTCTTGGGATTTCCAAAACATGAAGGGTTTAGACCCTCAGCTATGCACCCATCACATTTATATCGATAAGGAAATCTGTCCCATTAGGCAACCCCAGTGATGGCTAAACCCGCACTTAAAAGAGATTGTAAAAGAAGGAACTGTAGAAGTTATTAGATGTGAATTTAATTTACCCTATTTCAGACAACAAATGGGTCTCCCCTCTGGTAGTCGTCCCTAAAAAGAATGGGAAATGGAGAATTTGCGTAGATTACAGAGAATTGAATAAAGAAACATAGAAAGACCACTTCCCACTCCCCTTCATTGACCAGGTCTTGGATACATTGGCAGGGAAACATTTATTTTCCTTCCTTGACAGGTTCAGTGGTTACAATCAAATCCAAATAGCTCCTGAAGATCAGGATAAGACAACCTTTACCTACCCATAGGGTACTTTTGCTGCAGAGTTCTACCATTTGGGTTATGCAATGCCCCAGCCACATTTCAGAGGGCCATAATTAGCATTTTCTCTGACTTAATAAATGAGTGTAATGTCCCTTTTCCAGGAACATGCTACTCCGTCGGGAATATCTTCAGATATTCCAATTCCTTCTTCAGTGAGCTATCACAAGTCCATTTCAGATATTTAATGATGGGGAATTTACAGGATATGACTCCTTCTAAAGAAGGGAGAAATCCTGAGGCTAGCTGGTCCTTCTCAGACTCTGCCTATGGATATGCAATATTCCACCTCGGGAATTTCTGCTACAGGGTCCTTGAGGACGCTGTATAAGGAAGCTGCTGCAAAAATAAGATATACCAATGCTGGGATGTCCTAGATAACATCTCATACAACTGCTATGCATAATATGAGCTCAAATAAATACATCTAGATGGGTTATTCAGATCTCCCCAATCTAGGTATCTAAAACAATGCTCAAAGAGAGAGCTACAGCAATACAAGAAAAATGCTATATCCATCATGATATTATGATATATCAGCAAATAAATACAAGATATAGCTGAGGGACAAGCCACTCAAGCTTTAAGATCCAACCTCCAATGAATAAGCCATGAAATACAAGAGTAGCTGCAACTGTGATGAGTAAATGAAGGTATAAGCTGCTGAATATGAATAAATTTACACATGGCTGAAGGAATACAATAAATAATCCCAAGAACAAGGAATGGGCTGAAATACAAGATTTCTAGCCAAACTATGAAGATTGCTAGAAATGCCAGAGAAACACAAAATGTGACAACTGAGTTGTCACTGCAACTGATACAAAATATAGATGAGGCCATGGCAGATCTGAAATGTAGATTCTCTCCTTTGATAATTTCTCCAAGCAAAGGGCTTATCCCTTTGTCTCAAAAACATCTTCCTTTGAAGCTCCAGAAATCCCTCTGTCACTGCCTCCTCCAAAATAACGTAGTTCTCCTCATGGAATGCGTAGTGGGAGATGATGGAAGTGTGGCCTCATGCCACTGATCTGAAATCAAGCCTGGGAATCCTCCTTGCAGCTCCTTCAATGAGTAGATCACTCCTCCACTGAAGAAAACTAGACAAGAGAGACTCCATGAGTTCCTCTCTAGCTACACCCAACTACACAACATCCTCTCTGTTGTAGAAATAACACTGTAGAAGGTGAATGAAGCTGTGGCCAATGCCAGATTGAGGAAATTAAGCTCAATCCTCATCCTTCCTTGAGGAAGAGGTAGGAATTCCCGACCGGGAACACCTTAGTGCCCGAGGGCACCATCACCCTGCTAAACAGCCCAGGGATGCAAGCTTTGCAGACCCAAGTCCGAAAATCCAAAACATAACATAATGAAAATGGGCTGCCATCTCCTCCATATAAAGTGAGAGAACTCCTCTCCATCATGGTCCCTACCAATTAGGGTTTCCACCCTTGCATGAATGTCTTCCCTCCAAAACTGCACAGCTTCTCTAGGAAGCCTCTTCCTCCTTGGGCAGCGCTGTTGACTTTAGTCAATGGTGACTAATCAAGTGAGCTGGGTTCCATTCACACCCTTGGTGTTTATTTCAGCTGCTTTATTCACTCCCCTTTCACATTAGGAGTTTTATTTATTCATCTAAAAGGGGCTAAGGTGTCTCCTTCCCCATTTTATTAAACAAAAATAAAATGTGCAACTATAATGTTCCAATTTAGCTTGAGGCTAAAATTGGGAACATTACAGTCCTCCCCTCCCACATGTTGCTTTCCCTCAAGCAACTACATAGAGAGAAAAAATTTGTCTCCCCCTTATTCTCTTGTGGCCTCCTCATCAATGGTCCCACCATTGCTCAAATATGTTGCGATAAATCTGCCCCCCAATGCTCTCTCCCAAGTGTGCAAGCTGTCAACAATGCTCCTCATGGAAAGATAGAAGGTGTAGTGGAATCCTTCTTGCTATGCTAAGGCCTCCTTAAGGTAGGAGTGATGATAGGCATGGGAAAAAATTTCTCCCAATGATGATCCTCTCATCCATGCAATCATCCAAATGAAAATCTCACCCCTTATTTTTGCAATAAGTTGGGGCTGAATGGAGAGTGTGCTTGTGCTTCTCATGATGGCCCTCTCTCCATATGTTACTCATATGGGGTTGCCTTTGTCTTTGGGCTGAAAAGTATGGCCTCCAAGAATGGCCCAAGCTACCCCATCAAGAAAAATCAGCCATGAAATGCCTCTGCATATTCTCCAAGTGGTCCCTCCCACAAGAAGATACAAGTAGCAATGTGGCAATCATAGTTTTCCCATGGTATCTCCTGCAAAATGAAGCATGTATAATAGGGAGAATCATGCTCCCAATGGGTTGTACGTACAATAATCTCCAAATAATGCTCCTCAATAGATATACAACATCAGAAATGTATAAGGAGCAATATGCAATAGAAACAAGTTGTCAAATGACAACCAGAGAGTGGTCTCAAGTTCCACTCATGGAACTGCGCAGTGCCTCCTTGGCCTGCCTCAAAATCAAAATGAACAAGTGCTATACTAGCCACTTGTTTGCTGCCACAACATCTCTTCATAAGATGAAACATGAAATACACATTGGTGCCAAAGGTGCACACCAAGAAGCATGTGGCTTCCCCCACAAACCATCATAAGAATAGCCAAAATCAAGGCTACAAGTAGCTGCAAGTACATCCTCATGAAAAATGAAAGAAGGAACAAGCCTCCTTGATACATTATTCTCCTCAATCAATGAAAATAAGTACAATACCAAACATGTAATTATACCTCCTCCATCATGCACTAGAGCTCTTGAGCTGAAATGGCTCAACTGAATGCTCTCCCTCTCCTCCAATGAGTAAGGGAATGGTTGTGACAACCTCTCCAATAATCAACCGGGCTATGCATCTATCCATATGCTGATGAATATCATAACGAATGCCCTCCAAAGTGAACTCCTCTAGCAAGGCAAAGTATGCATCTAAGTGCATAGCTAGGAAGTCCTCATGTGTTGCATGCAAAAGTTTCTCCTTGAGACTAGGAACTCTAGTGAAGAATATTCTGCCATGATGAAAGATTCTCATATCATCCAATAGGTTTCCTCCATCTCCATAAAGGCTATCCAAGAATCATGCATGCACCAAGATCCTGAGACCTCTCAACCAGAAGCTGAGTCCTCCAACATGGATTAATCCTCCACATAGATAGCGCTGGTAATCTACAACAAAGTGCTCCCATCACTCTGCTACCTGCTACCTTGAAATCCCCTCATGCCAAAGTCATCCTCCAAGTTTCTTCCATGCCATCATGCAGCTGCTCATGCTCAAAGAAATGATGATCTCTGAAAATAAGCCTCCCATGAGAGACTATCACCTCCAAATAATCTCCCGATCCTGGGCAATGTAAGCATGAGTTTCCTCCATCTACTCCAAAGCATGAAAGATTCCTTCCCCAAGGGAATTAATCTCTCTCTCACTAAATCCATGGAGCATTCATCCCACATCAAGAATATGCTACCCTCCATCCATGCAGCAAACTCTGTCAGCACAGTAAAGCTGATGAAGAGGGGTGATACTGAAAATGAGAGAGTATATCTCTCCTCTTTGAGTTTACCCCAAACCCTCTGCACTCTGTTGGATCCCTCTAGTTTCTCCACCTCTCTGAAATCCAATAGTGGTGAACCAATATGACATTATGCCTCTCATCATCTCAAGATCATGTGGCCTTCAAGTGGAAAGATTCCAAAAGTGAGACATCAAGATAGGAAGTGGACTGAATATGTGAGAGGAATGAAAGGTCCTCTCTCTCTCTCTGTACTGCGCAGTGCAGTCCTTCCCGCATGTGAAGAAAATCTCTGGAATAGATAAGGGTGAAGGTCCATCATCCCTTCATGTTGATACTCCTGGTCTTCTTCTTCTTCCAATGGTGCAGTGCTGTAGATTCTTCTATGCACCTCCTCTCTACCAATATGTGAGTGTATCTCCCCATCAATGAGAGGCCTTGTACCTTGGCCTTCATTTGAAAGAAATATATCCATACCCTCAAAAATGGAAGAGTGCCCTTCATACAATGGGGGTCTTGCCTCTAGCAATTCATTCTCCTGATTTCTCCCTCTCTAGAAAGATGGAATGATCTTTTGTTTCGTGGTTCTCCTCCATGCATGCAAAGTGTTTGAAGTTTTTGTCACACCATGTTTCACATCAGTTTTCATCAATCCCCTTTGAAAAAATCTTTGTGACTGCAACATATGATCTCTCATTTGCATGAGAACATGAAATAGAACTCTGAAATCAATCATCATGAATCATACCTTTGAGTTTGCAGCGCTACTCCTCCAAAGGCCTCAATATCTTTCCATCCATTCTTCTTGCAATAGCTATGGGAAATGTACTGCATTTTGTATCTGCATGTGTGTCTGAATGCTCACACCCTCCATGTGAATAGCTAGGGCTTGCTCCATCCACAAACCCTTCTCAGAAAATTTCTCCCAAATTTTCCCCTTTCAATAGATCTTCAATGGTGTGCTCAATGGTCTGGAAAAGAAGAAGGGAAACCTCCTCTTCCTTCATTCCTCTTCCTTGTTTCCTCTATCAATCTCCTCTCCTTGGAGAGAGAAGCTCCTCTTTTTGATGGAAATAGATCTTGGGCATAGGCTGAGCCAAGATCATGCTTTGATACCACTGTAATGTCCCTTTTTCAGGAACATGCTGCTCCGTTGGGAATATCTTCAGATATTCCAATTCCTTCTTCAGTGAGCTATCACAAGTCCATTTCAGAGATTTAAGGATGGGGAGTTTACAGGATATGAATCCTTCTAAAGAAGGGATAAATCCTGAGGCTAGCTGGCCCTTCTCAGACTCTGCCTATGGATATGCAATATTCCACCTCGGGAATTTCTGCTACAGGGTCCTTGAGGACGCTGTATAAGGAAGCTGCTACAAAAAATAAGACATACCAACATTGGGATGCCCTAGATAACATCTCATACAACTCATATGTAGAATATGAGCTCAAATAAATACATCCAGATGGGTTATTCAGATCTCCCCAATCTAGGTCTCTAAAACAATGCTCAATGAGAGAGCTACAACAATACAAGAACATAACCAGAAACTCTACATATCTGAAATACACCATAAGAGGGAAAATGATACAGTCATCACGATATTATGATATATCAGCAAATGAATACAAGATATATATGAGGGACAAGCCATGGAAGCTTTAAGATCCAACCTCCAATGAATAAGCCATGAAATACAAGAGTAGCTGCAACTCCACAAAATGCCAGAGTAACTGCAACTGCACTCAGTACATGAAGGTATAAGCTGTTGAATATGAATAAATGTACACATGGCTGAAGGAATACAAGAAATAATCCCAATAACAAGGAATGGGCTGAAATACAAGATTTCTAGCCAATCTATGAAGATTGCTAGAAATGCTGGAGAAACACAAAATGTGACAACTGAGTTGTCACTGAAACTGATAAAAAATATAGATGAGGCCATGGCAGATATGAAATGTAGATGCCCTCCTCTGATAATGTCTCCAAGAAAAGGGCTGATCCCTTTGTCTCAAAAACATCTTCCTCTAAAGATCCAGAAACCCCTCTCTCACTGCCTCCTCCAAAATAATGCAGTTCTCCTCATGGACTGTGTAGTGGGAGATGATGGAAGTGTGGAATCATGCCACTAATCCAAAATCAATCCCGAGAATCCTCCTTGCAGCTCCTCCAATGAGTAGATCACTCCTCCACTAAAGAAAACTAGACAAGAGAGACTCCATGAGTTCCTCTCTAGCTGCACCCAACTACAAAACGTCCTCTCTGCTGTAGAAATAACACTGTAGAAGGTGAATGAAGCTGTGGCCAATGCTAGATTGAGGAAATGAAGCTCAATCCTCATCCTTCCTTGAGGAAGAGGTAGGGATTCCCAACCGGGAACACCCTAGTTCCCGAGGGCACCATCACCCTGCTAAACAACCCGGGGATGCAAGCTTTGCAGACCCAAGTCTGAAACTCCAAAACATAACATAATGAAAATGGGTTGCCATCTCCTCCATATAAAGTGAGAGAACTCCTCTCCATCATGGTCCCCACCAATTAGGGTTTCCACCCTTGCATGAATGTCTTCCCTCCAAAACTGCCCAGCTTCTCTAGGAAGCCTCTTCCTCCTTGGGTAGCATTGTTGACTTTAGTCAATTGTGACTAATCAAGTGAGTTGGGTTCCATTCACACCCTTGGTGTTTATTTAAGCTGCTTTATTCACTCCCCTTTCACATTAGGAGTGTTATTTATTCATCTAAAAGGGGCTAAGGTGTCTCCTTGCCCATTTTATTAAACACAAATAAAATGTGCAACTATAATGTTCCAATTTAGCTTGAGGCTAAAATTGGGAACATTACAATGAGGGGCTAGAAATCTATATGGATGACTTCACACCATATGGAGAGGACTTTGATCAAGCTCTAGAAATGCTAGAAAAAGTGTTAGAACGATGTATTGCTACTAGGTTATGTCTAAGCAATGAAAAATGTCACATGATGATGACTGAGGGGGTGATCCTAGGTCACTACATTTCTGCAACTGGAATACAGGTAGATCTGACAAAGATAGAGGTAATCCTTCTATTAGCCACACCTTGTACACAAATAGAGATACGCAGTTTTCTAGGATATGCAGGATATTATCGTAGATTTATAAATAATTTTTCACAAATAGCCGGACATTTGTATGCATTAACTAGAAATGTTGAATTCCATTGGACTGACAAATGTGACACTGCTTTTGCAGATTTGAAGAAACTGGTCTCAACAGCACAGATTCTGCGAGGAATTGACTGGAAACTACCTTTTTACAACTCTTCAGATGCATCTGATACAACAATAGGAGCAGTCCTTAGCCAAGAAGAAGAAATAAAACCTTATGCCATTTATTATATTATCAAAAACCTCACTCCTGTCGAATTGAATTATACCATGACCGAAAAGGAGTTCCTAGCTGTCATTTATGCTATTAATAAATTTAGGCACTATATAACTGGTTATTAAGTATTCTTGTATACTGATCACTCTGGAATTTTATATTTAGCCAATAAACCAATCAATAATGGGAGAGTAACTCATTGGTTGTTGTTGTTGTTGTAGGAATTCGATATAACAATCAAAGACCGTCCAGGAAAAGAAAACATAGTCGCAGACTTCCTGTCCAGGGTTCCAAAGTCGGATGAAACCCTAGTAGTTGATGATCAGTTCCCTGATGAACATCTGTTTTTTGTATCAGTGAAAACACGATGGTATGCAGATGTGGTAAATTACCTCATAGTAGGGAAGTTGCCTACACACTTAACATCAAGAGAATGAAAAATGATTGTACAATGCATCACAAGATTCTGTTGGATTGGGGGATACCTCTTCCATACATGGGCTGACATGCACATAATAAGATGCATAAGAGAAGACAAAATCTATGAAATCTTACGAGCCTGTCACGATGAACCTTGTGGCGGCCATTTTGCAGAATGCAGAACAGGGCATAAAGTGTTACAATTAGGCTATTATTGGCCTACAATTTTCAAATACGAAAAAAAATATGTCCAGGCCTATGATAGCTACCAGAGAATGGTCCGCCCAGACCAAGCTGATGAAATGCCGCTACAACCACAATTGGTGGTAGAACCATTCGAACGATGGGCGTTGGACCATTCAACCCACCATCAAACCAGAAAGTATACATGTTGGCTGCCACAAATTATGTAACCAAATTGGTAGAAGCAATGGCCTTATCAAGAGCCACAGAAGAGTCGGTGATTAATTTTCTTTTCGAGCTATTCGTGTGATATGGTCTACCACGAGAAGTGATAACCGATGGAGAGGCGCAATTCATAGGTAATAAAAATTACAGCCACCCTAACAAATCACCATATCATCCACAAAGTTATGTCTCCTTACCACCCGCAGGAAAATGGGCAAGTCAAAAGCACCAACAAAGTCCTGGAGGCAATCCTTACCAAAACGGTAGCAGCACATCGCTGAGACTGGGCTAGTAGACTACCATAAGCCTTATGGGCTTATCATACAACTTGGCGAAACACCACTGGATATTCACCATATCAGCTAGTATTTGGGAGATAACCTATCTTCCCTACTGAATTCGAAATCAAAACTCTGAGAACAGCATAGGAAGTGGGGTTGGACTTAACATAAGCCGAAGCTAGAAGACTCCAACAAATAAATGAACTAGATGAAATATGACTACTAGCCTAGCAACACACATCGATCATCCAATAAAAAAGAGCTAAGTGCCATGACAACCTTATCAAGAAGAAGGTATTTCAAAAATGAGATTGGGCACTTCTCTATGGCTCCAGATTCCAAGATTTTCTAGGAAAACTATAAACAAGGTGGCTCGGTCCATATGAGATTCAGGAAGTACACAACAATGACACACTCACCTTGACCACCATAGATGAGTTTGGTTCAACATTTTGAGTTAACAGACACAAAGTGCACTTCTATCACAAACCTCTCACGAAATAATATTTTTGCCAACAGGTACGAAATGATCCCACCATCCAAGTTGTGGCACAAGGGGGTGACAACCCCACAAACTCAAGTACATGAGAGGTTTGCTAGCATCATTTGTAAATAATGTATATAAATGTCTTATTTTTTTGTACATTCTTCATACTTGCAATTTTTTTTCTCTCATCCTCTTGTGAGTTGTGTTCTTATTTTTATTGTTGTTCAATCCTTGAACAACTGTTGCTCAATCTCTGAACAGTTGTTGTTCAATCGGATTGAACAGTGGCATTTTTGCATTCTTATCTTTCTTTCTTTTCAAACCTTGAATGGCTACTGTTCAATATTTGAACAGTTGTTGTTCAATCGAATTGAAAATACGCATTTTTTCATTCTTATTTTTCTTATTGTTCAAACCTTGAATGGTTGCTGTTCAATTCTTGACGGCTGTTGTTCCATCGGATTGAGCAACCATGTTTTGGTGTTCTTAATTTTCTTGTTGTTCAAACCTTGAATGGTTGCTGTTAAATTCTTGAACGGCTGCTGTTCCATTGGATTGAAAATCCGTGTTTTGGTGTTCTTATTTTTCTTATTGTTCAAACCTTGAACAACTATTGTTCAATTCTTGAACGGATTCTGTCCCATCAGATTGAACGGTCGCATTTTTGCATTCTTATTTTTATTTCTGTTCAATATTTGAATGGTTGTTGTTCGATATCTAAACGACTATTGTTCAATCATATTGAACAGCCATAATTTTGGGTTTTTATTCTTCTCGTTGTTCAATATTTGAATGGATGTTGTTCAATATCTGAACGTTTGTTGTTCAATCGGATTGAATAGCCATGATTTTGTGTTTTTATTCTTCTTGTTGTTCAATACCTAAATGACTATTGTTCAATATCTGAATGACTGTTGTTCCATTGGATTGAACAACGAAGTTTTTTGTTTTATTTCTCCCTGCTGTTAAAATTGAATAACCATGTTTTTTTTTCATCCCATTATCCCCTTTATCTAGCTAAAAGCATCTCTGAGCAGGGAATGGCAGTTGAAGAAGAAAGGGAAACGATAAAATTACCAATATGATGACTCCTTGGCACTATAATCCTTAAACAGGAAGCTGACATTATGCATACATGAAGCGAAAGGCTAAGTCATTCCCAGTTGAAATATGTTATCATACAATACATGACCTTATCATGGTATATCTTTCTGCACTATTCGAGTAATATTTCCCTCCAATATGAACGAATGGGAATAAAAGGGTATTAATTTTATTCGCATTATTTTACTTCTTTCACCATCCCTAACTCTTAAGGAGTTAATGCGACTCCCTTCATGTATAAAGAGCAACTATTATGTGTTCATGCAAATTTTTAAGAGGATAGGGGGTCTCATCACGATCTATCCTACCATGATCATAGGGATTTAACAAGTGACATGCCCACAATGGATACCACACCATGGTAATGACCTTCTCATTTGCTTGAAGGATAGGAGGTCTCATGACAAGCTGGCCCGATCACTCTATTACAATCCTAGTGAATGGCACTATGAATATCTAGCTATCACACCACAACAGTGACCTCCTTATAAATCAAGATGCTATGATTAAAAAAGAAGTACTGTGCTTACATGAAAATTTTCAAGAGAGGGTAGGGGGTCTCATCACGAGCCAGCCTACCACATTCATAAGAGCTTAGCAAGTGACATGCCCACAATGGCCACCACACCAGGGTAATGACCTTCTTAACAGCTTGAAATACAGGAGGTCTCATCATGAGTCGGCCTGATCACTTTTCTATAACTCTGGTGAGTGGCACTATGGTTATCTGGCTACCATACCAACATGGTGATATCTCCACAAAATGGGTAGAATAACTATTTCTACATAAGGATCTCGTCTCATTATTTCGGGTTAAAATAGCAACCCTGTGGAGGCTATGATTGCCTGTTGGCAGCAATGGATCTACTTATGGTATGAAATTATGCTTCATCAATAGCCAATTACTTTTATATACACCTTATATTCCATTCTTCTTCCATAAGCTATTACTCGAATTAGTGATAATTATAATCTACCACAGGAATAACTAACAGAGATATGCTTACATATTTGAACCCCGGGATGACAACACCAATCATTACTTGACTCAGTCTTTATTCCATCATAAATTTTCATTAAATAAGGACATCATATCGTAATAATGGTCATACTATTCCATTTTCCTTTAAGGTCACTTCCGCACAAGATGCAATTATGAAAAAAATTCCAAAACTGATCTTTACACTGCATATGCTAGTAATTACTCAACCACCTGAAGCTCGAAAGCCACAACCTGCTCCTTCACGTACAGGTCATTATTACCAAATGCTGACACCCCTATCTGCATTCATGATTGGCGAAATCTCTCCTGTACTTGAGGGCGTGGACGCCCTTTCTTCGATGGAGGGGGTGTAATTGATCTTAAATTGGAAAGCTTGCAAAATCTCAGCACAAATCCCGTTAGACACATCGATAAGACCAGAGGAAAACTGAAATTAAGGCATGAATTTACCTGCGCAGAACCAAAATTTCTTTTTCGCTTGCATACAACATTCAGTCAAAACAACAGAGCTGAGGAAGAATACAATAAGAGGAAGAAATAATTTTAGCTATGGGAGGAAATTCTCTTCGAAACGAGCCTCTAAACTTTCCTATTTCAGATACAGCTAGTGCCATCCTCCAGCAAGCTGGCTAGTTGACATATGTACACCAATTATAGGGATTTGATACAGAAATTTCAATTGAGTTTCTACAAAATTTTCAAGAAGGTCAAACTAGAATCAAGGGTCAAATTATACCAGTCATAGAGGAAATTATTGCTGGAGTCTTCGGAATACCAACATAAGGAGAAAGATGGACAGATAAACATCTCCTCTTATGAGAGGTAGTAGCAGCATATCAGGATCCGAAGGAGCCGTTTGAGCAAAAAGGGAGAGGGATTAACCCTACCTCTCTACACCAGCCATGGAAGGAACTAACGACATTCATCCAAAAGTTCATTACATGTGACAAACGTCAGGATGTGGTAAAACCTTGTCAGCTCAAAGTCTTAGTTGTACTTAAGAAAAATATTTCAGTTAATCTGTCTGCTTTCTTAAATTCCATATTGCATGATACTGTTTCTCAATTAAGAAGAGCCAAAAATCCCCAAGCAGTAGTCAGTCACCATGGGTTAATTAAACTAGTCATCATTCATGAGCTAGATAAGCAGCAAATAGCTTGGGAAAATTTTGTCAAACTTGATGCACAAGAACCAGAAATAAACCCTGACGAAACCGAAATTGAGCCCCCCAGGGTAAATACACCAAGAATAAAAAGGATCCGAACTGCAACCTCAGAACCAAGTAGGAAAAAACAATCCAAAACACTTCAAGGAACCTTTGACCTCATGGAGGAGGCAGGAACATCCCACCCTCAAAACACACCCTTACAAGACTTCGAGGAAGAAATGGCTCAAGTCCTAAAACAATTGAGGACTGACTACAAATCTAGAAAATCATCGGGAGTAGAAGAGCAAGAGGAACCCATAGATAAGTCTGCCACCACCAGCCGTTTTGGTCACACTAAAGTCCTACCCGACCAAGAGGAACCATAGGATGATGGGACTCTATCCCCTCTTGGGAATTATGAGGTGTATAGCGAAGGACAGGCAGAGGAAAGAATGGAATCGGAAAATCATTCAGGTGACATTGTCCCTATAGAGAAAATCACAAGCACAGAAACATTCCCTTTGACACCAGGAGGTAGCACTACTCCACCCAGTCGAGACCCTCATACAGAAGTAAAATCTGAAGATCAAATAAGAAACACCATCACAGGAAACACTGAGGTTGGCAACACCATTCCTGAAAATGGGAATACCGCTCCTCCACCACCTGCTAAAATCAGGACAGGTGAAAATTCAGATGAAAAGAAAATTAGGAAACTAAGCAGGGCCTGCAGAAGATTAAAGAAATTGGTGAAATATATGAGAAAATAACTGAAGGAGGAAAGAAGGGTCCGGAAGCCAAAGAAGGAAACCACCACTGCAGGAACTCAAACAGAATTAGTCACCAACTTGATAAACACTATTGAAGTCGAGATGCAGACTAACTTAGCTGACATCATTGAGGCTGGGATGAAAACTGACTTGGTAGCTACTACAGAAGCTGAGGTACAGACCAACTTAGCCGATACTACTGAGGCTGGGATATAGACTGACCAAGCAGGTACTACTAAGTCTGAAATTTAGACAGAACTAGAAAATACCATTGAAGCTTCTACACAAACTGAGAAGAAAACTACATAAGAGAAGGAGACCAAACAAAGGAAGCCCTTGCCTATACCCCCCTGGTAGAGAAAGTTGTTTATCAGAAATTACACAATGAACTGGTGCAAACGCAATATGAGCTAGCACAATGTAGGAAGGAGGTGGTGCCAACACAAGAAGCACTACTAACGAAATTCACAGACTTCTCCTCTACAGAAGATGAAACATTTTCCCAGCTCGGATAAGAATAAGCAAAGCTAAAAAGGGCACAAGAGTAGGTGGAGCAAGCCAAGAAACAAATCACTATGATTTTTTCTCTGTATAATGGATGCACTATCATGTAGGGCACCATCCACCAACTATGCTTTGTTCTTAATAGAACAATATTTACTGCTAAAAGTCAAGGCCATCAGGGCAGGAAAGTCTACAACTTTTATGAATATAGAAGAATTTGTCCACTACTATAATGAGCAAGATGAGCAAGTCCAATCCCTGCTATGTGAACTTTACATGCACAATCTCTTTCTAGAAGAGGACATGGACATCAATCCTAGTCCCTTTATAGGAGATGTCCAACTTCAAGCCTTCCTCTCATTCGCCAAGAACCATATTAAGTGGGCGAAGGCCTATAACATCTTCCAAAAGAGAGAGCATGGCCTAGACTTATGGGTTAGAGGGGAACCTACAAAACCCCTACAATTCTTTATCCAGCACAAGAACTTCATGCGAAGGAAACGTGTAAGGACTTGGCTAGGTTCCATCCATAAGGACATCATAGAAAATGTATAGGATTACTTTGAATACATTCAAGAAGCAGCCTTGGCAGCAGCTAAATAAATGTGGATGGCCTCCACGAACAACGTAAAAATTAGGGAACCATTTGGCTATAGGAATTTCAAGGCAGCTACCTCCAGATTCCTCTCATACAGTAACCTAGTCTTTAGCATGGGGCCTACATGGATGGGATGTAGGTATAGAAGCCCTCTCCTCTGGTATCCTCCTAAGGAATATAATCATAATTATGAGTTACTATAGGGGCACGCAAGCGCTGCCTTCACAATAATGAGACAAAAAAAGGGTTTCAGAGCATATAAGGAAAAGGTCTACCCTGCCTACTCTCTATCACGGTTGCATATCAACCATTTGTTTGCATGAGGACATGAAATTAGGTAAGCAAGGGAGTATATGTTGGGCCAGAATCAGTGTATGTTTTCACCCAATAATTACTTTGAATTATGGCACAATATTAGGAATTATTCCTCATTTTGACAATAAAGAAAGAAAAGATTTATGAAAATCAGAGCAATTGAGCTAACGATAAAAAAGAATGTTTCTATAACCAAAATTTGACTTATTGTATCTCCATATGCAGGAAGGAAGAGCAGCTGAATAAAAAAAAAATGGAAGACACCCAACAGACACGAATGTATGAGCCGGCAGAAGGCAAAGAGACGGATTCGAGCTTGATGACTCAAAAAAAAGCCATGCGCAGTGGCTGTCATTTGGAGAACAATATCTCATTACTTGGAAATGCTTTTAAAATGGACAGGGACGAACTAGATAGGAGTCGAATAGGAATTTTCCCTCTGTAATCAGCGCATCAAGACAGAGCTGTCATATTTTATTCCTGTATTATCTTTTGAGTTTTGATGTTTTGAACAATTACATTTTGAGGTTTTCATCGCGTTAAAACTTCTAGTTGTCTAGGCCCAACCCCTGGGAGTTTCCTCGTCAATTTTGTGTTGTACGTTAGTTATAGAATCCATGTTCAATTATCTAATGCGCTTGTAACATACTTTTCTACTTAATAAATTTAGATTTTTTCTTCCTTCAGAATAGTTTAGCATTTGTATTTCTTGATTCAGAATAATCACATTTCGTATTTTCTGGTTTATAATAATACTTCATCACCAGTAGATGTTTTTAGTTTCTCCCAATGCCTTTGCAATCAATTTACAAATCGTAAGATATTTATTGCTCGATGTTACTTATCTTTGCGGATTACATTGTTCTTTCAGCACAATAAAGTGTCCAATTATTGATTAATGTTAATCAGTTAGTTTACAAACAGAATTTCATTGAAAAATTATATAAGTGAGTGTTGTACACTTCATTTAGATTTTTGTTCAATTCATTCATATTGTTGTTCAATTCATTTAGATTGTTGTTCAATTCATTCATATCGTTGTTCAATTCATTAAGCTTGCTATTCAAACTGTCATCTTGTTGTTCAATCATAGGCTTAATAGAATAATTAGCCATAACCTACCAAACCATTCCTCATTAAGTTGATTGAATTCATAAGGCTAGATAATCCTTTCTCATAAACATCATAGAGTATCTATCAGTCGATCTCACTTGCATATATCGTGCTGACACTCTTGAAATAAGAAGACTTACCTCGGGTTGATAATTAAATGAGAAGCACTAGGGTTGCCTATAATAAGCCACCTCTGTGACACCAACAATGGTCAGACATTATTCTTCTTCACAATTATCCATGGGCTAAGACTTGTAATACATGTTTATCCAAATTGGGTAATATAGTAAACCATTTTAATACGGTTGACTACATGACTTCGCATGGAGTTTTATAAGTTATGAATATGTTGAATTTGAAAATACTTTGTAGACAACTCTTATGACGTATCTTTGTGCCATTTTCTGATCTGTTCAAAAAAATATTATCCTAGTTTTTTTACATGTTTTCTTTTATTTGTTAGATGAAGGACCCACGATTTCTAATGGAAAATAAGGTACCCACCATGTCAATAATGAGATATTATGGTTTACACAATTTCCTTTTATTTTTATTATTAATTCTTATGGATCATTTCTCTCAATATTTTCATTAATCTTTCTGTAATATTTTCCCAAGTTCCTACTCATTTGTTTACTTCAACACACACATAGCGCATATGTCTAAGTGAATATTTAATTAGCACAACATTCTTCTCCTTTCAGGTTGGTTGTATGCTTCTTTGTTTCCTTCTGGGTTGCTCTGAGAAATGTGGTCACAGTTTGTTAAAAACAACATCATTGTCATAAAGTGGATTATTAATTATTTTTCTTTAAAGACTTTGAAATGGCATTGCCTGATGCCATTGTGAACTTGTATGTTAATTAGATACAAATTCTCTAAGAACTTTGTGGAAAAAACTTCTTCAAAATAATTCTCTTATTTAATATTGTTTTCTTTCATTTTACTTTGTTATAATTGCTTGAATCCTTTTGGAAAGTGTACAATGAAATGTATTGTTTTGGTATACTAAAATTGAATTTATATTTCTTTTCCATTATGTGAGAATATTGTCCTTTAGTGTTGAAACAAATAATTTTTCTTATATTTACTAGCATAGTAAGGTTTAGTCGAATAGGTTTGTTTCCTCCTTTTATTCATAATTATCATGATAATGTTGAGAGTGTTATCACTAGGCTGGAGCAGTTGAGCTGTGTCAACCATCAACCTAGCACAATTGTTTCAAACCACTTTATACTGGAAGTTAGCCCTTCTAATCAGAGAGGGCTCCCTCAAAGAAAACAAATGAATACTAAAGATAATATTTCTATTGATTATGGCTAAATATTTTTGTGTTTTATGTGATTTTACAGGTGGAAGAGTGTATAATGGATACCATTTGGCATGGATTTAGCTAAATAAATTTAATTACTAGAAAATGCATTCATGGAAACTGAGGCAAATGACTTAAAACATAAATTTTACATCAAAACATAGTACATGAAGGAAACTGGAGCATAACGTTATGAATTCCAAGTAATCATAATGAGGCTGATAACAATATATAAACTAAAGAGACAAAACATAAGCCAAGAAGAATCTCAGGTTTTGAAGGAAACTGCTGTAAAACTGTGTATTAGCTTTATAGACAAAATTTACATAGTAGCTTGCTCATAACATTAATCAACCCTTTCAAACTAAAAAACTCCCCCATCTATAGAGTGAGGTCTCTTTACAATGGTCTGCCACTTGGGCTAGACTTCGATACCTTGACCTAGAGAACTAATTCAAATAGGATTACATCACATGGACAATTAATAGGGATATTTTCTGTTTTGATAGAGTTTGTATTCAAATAGGAATCTATTACCATTAAATAACTCCAACAAACATCTAACAAACTATTATTGTCATATTTATCGAACCAAGCAGAATACTAAGGTGTTTGTTGTTTAATGCACTAGAGTTAAGACTTCGTGAACTTGAGTTGAGATGGTGAGTTGTATTGCTAAGTTGGAATGCTTTGTTGACTTGACGAGTTGTCAACCACATGGAGGTTGATTGTTGAGTTGTCCTCTTGAACAAAATACATAATAATATGCATGTTCTAACCTTGTGCCTTCTGCATAATTTTTAACCTTTCTAGTTATTCCAGGGTCTTCCTTGAGGTTAATAGCTTAAACACATGCTTTGTGTAGGTTTTAACCCTATACAGAAATTATCTGCAAATGAATTTTTTAAAAACAAAAAATTAAACAATAGCAAGAGCATAAAACATAAAACAGATATACATAGATAGTTTTCCCCTGGATCCCAAATCAGGACTACTAGCTTGATTTTTCATTATAATCCTTTTAGTTTTAAGACACATATATATACATGCTGAAGCATTCATAAACCCCAATCCATTAACCGTGGATTAGAAAATAACCGTAGTTCCCTTGACTGGATCTACAAAATACCAAGGGCAGAAAACCATCATGCCCCAAAACCATGTGCAAACCCATGCACAAAACCATAGGCGGGTTCGCCCACCTAAAATAGGGCCCAAAAAATTTTCATGGGAAGAATATAACACACACCCAACACTTTGAACTTTCTAGTTTTTGAAATTAGGGCTGATATTTACCTCCAAGAAAGCTGCAGCACTTTTGTAGCAAATTTCTATCTTCAAGCCTGGGAGTTGCTACGGAAGTTATTAGTTTTATGAGATTTTTTATTTTCTTCATTCTATCACCTCAAAAACACTTGTGTCACCTCCAAAACATTTGCAGAACCCTATACATGCCTGTATGATAGCATAAGCCATAATATAGCCAAAAAATGTAAACTTACCTTGCATATGGAGCAACATCATCATTAACAGTGATGAATTCTAGGCTTCTCTTAAAAATTTCAGCTTGTATCATATTCATTTGTGCTTCTAAGTCTTTGGTGATTCTGCAACCTTCTCCTCTCTACCTACAGCCACCTATTTATTTTTCATAAATGCTTCATCATCGTCTATAGAGGCAATGTCCTCTTTAACATATTTCCTGATCTATCTGCCACTTCATTGTAATAATCCAGTTGCGTAGATATGTCTTGCTTGAATTCCTCAAAAATAAATTTTGACTCTCACCTCATTTCTAGCATCCCGTAAATGTTCTTGAAAAATCTCTACCTTAGTATTTTCTTATGCCCGTTCTTTACCTTTACTTCTCTTCACTTATTCTACCTTTGCTGGAGGCTCCTCTGGTATTTTTGTTTTTGGAAGCTTCTTCCTTAATGATTGTTCAGGCATCAATGGTTGCTCAAGAATTTTTTTTCTTTGGCTATTTTGATATTGTGAATGGTTTTCTAGGCTTCAAGATAAAACCTGAATCATCTTGATCAAAGTCTAATTTCTTGGCTCTTTTGTTTTTCTTTTGAATCTCTATCTCCCTGATTTCAACATGTTGTACAATGGGGCTTTATTCAATTTCAATAGCCTCCAATATATCGGCTAACTTGCCTCTTCCTTTAGTTTTACTTCTATTAACCCTCCTATGTGTCTTTGTATATGTTTTTATTTGATTTCTTGTAGAAGTTTTCTTTGGCACCACAGTATTTTTCACTTTTTCAACCCCCAACTCCATAGGCTCTATCATAGGTTGCATCTATGCATCATGGTCAGCTGCATGTTCTACTTCAGATGGTGCTACATGTTCTGCTTCAGATGGTTTTCTTTCCCTCGAGTAGTGGACTTAGATCTTGGTGTTTTCCTAGGGGTGACAACATCAACTTCATATCCACTCATAAAAAAAAGGTAGGCCAATCTCTATTCAACTTTTTTAATTCTTCAACCACCAACAACTTGATTAGAGCATGGTGAAAAATAAAGGTATCACTTGTTTCGAGTTTGGCTTGAACTTTGTAACTTTTTCTGCCATTTTTCCCAAGCTCCTAAACAAATAAAAAGGAAAATCTAAGGGTTTCTTACATGTAAAGTGTAGCAACAACTTGAAATGGTATTGATATATTGTGGTGAATCTATCCTCACAGGTGAAATACTTCTGGATCACCATCAGAATTTTTGAATAATACTCTTTAAGGCATGTTCTAGGGACGCTTGAAGCCATATCAATGCCTTTGTGCTCTTATTTCAGGGATTCATCACAATTATGTAATTTAAACTTCTGTACTTTGAACCATGACTCTTCTGATCTGGGGATCTCAATGGCTTGCGCAATGGTGTCTGGGGATACATCAAAACTTAACGTTCCCACTTTCAACCATGTGCCTATAAAATTGATAGAAAATTCCTTTGAAACTTGTCCATGATGTCCCAACAATTTTTTATAGAACTGGAGGCAACCCACTCTATCAAACTCTAGGGAGAACGTGGGGTCTTCTTCTAGTTGCTTCATGTCCATGGGCTCATATTGTTACACCATTTTTTGGTCATCTAACCTATTATCATTAGATGGACCCAAGTACACCATGTAAGACCAATTTTACCCTAAGTAAAATTGCTTTCACTATGTTAAATAACTTAATAAACCATATTTATTAGGTTGTTTATGGTCTAAACAGGAAACCCCAAAAGGAAATATTAAACAAACCTATATTTGTTTGATTTTCCTCATGGAATAATTAATTAAACCATAATTTAATTATTATTCCTAGTCATGCTTAACCCAAAACAAAGAAATTAATTAGATAAACCTTTATTTATCTTATTATTTTCTAGGAATAATTATTTAAATCTTATTTAGATAATATTCCTTGTTAAATATGACCAAATCACCCACAAATAATTAAATAAATCAATATTTATTTGATTATCCTTCAACCACTTCCTTAAAAAGATAAATAAATCATTTATTTATTTATTATTAACAAATAAAGGGATTTGACCCAAGTCAAATACTTTTTTCCTCCAACAAATATAATAAAATATTCCATAAAAGGTGGATCTAGATTTGGTTAACATTATTTTAATCATGCACCAAGATCTAGAATGACCCAAGATTTTGTTATAAATAGGAGGGTTTTTCCTACCATTCTTCACCTTTTGTTGCCTATTAGATCACTCTGGATCTATACACTTGGTCACATTTTTCTACATTATTTGTTGTGTGAGCTCCCTTTGAGTTCTATCTTTGTCCGGGTTTTCTACACCAACAAGAGAGAGAGATTCTAGATCTGAAGTGCTGAGGACTTCCAAGAACCCATCCCATTGAGGAGAATTGGAAACATCTTCTTGTTTTCCTCCCAGGTGCCCTTAATACAAAAAATTCTTTCAAAAATTGTTCTTGTCTTGTCTATTGGATATATGGAGCAAACCCTTCTTTTTACTACTTAATGTCTTTCTATGCATAGATCTGGTTTTTTGCAGTTCTTGTCTTGATCAACTAACTATAGATCTAAAGATATTGGCAGCCATATTTTATGTTAGGGCTATTAGTTATGCGTAGCTAAAGTGGTCTTTTTTCGTACACTTCGACAAAGGATTCATACTAACAATTGGCGACTCCACACGGGTTTTCAATTACGACCGCTGTCGTTTTTCATATTCCTGCATATCCAGCTACTTCAGACCCTAGGGTTTCTTTTCAACTTTTTGTTTTTCCTATTTTCATGTTGTTTTTCACCTATAAAACCCTAAAACATTAAAATTTCTAACTTCCGCGTGTTTCTGGCCCTATTGCGCAGGTGACAGACATCAGCCGCAACTGAGATGACAACATTTTCGGAAATCTACCGCCGAGACACCCAGAGCTTCAGGTCACACTTTTCAGCCCATAAACTATGACCTAGACCTCCAGGTTGCACTTTTCATCCCTTTTTCTGCGACCTGCATTGAAAACAGGTCAGAACTTGCGACCTGCCAAATTTTCAGCTGTTTTTCTGCAGTTTTTCTGGGTTTTTATGAAGTTTCTGTCAGGGTTTTACAGCCTCTGTCTCAGCCCGTTTCAACCTGGTTCTGATCTGTTTTTTCTCATCTAAGTGGGAACATAGCCCCCTAGGGCTTCAGTACCCTCCAATTTTTGAGGAATATTTTTTATCTGTTTCAGGTTATTTTTTTCAGAGTTTCAACCCCCCTTTTTCCAGATATGATACCTCCTTTTCAGACCTCTTTTAATCAGCTCTTCTCCATTTCAAATCACCTCCTGAAGATTTGTTTGGATCTTCTTTTAGGGCCTCCTCCTTGCCCCTCCTGCTTTTTGCTGATTTCCTCCTTTTTTCCAGCCACCTTGCCTCTGCCTCTTGGCTGTGTTCTGCACCTCTTTTCAGCAGCTTTTCCCTTTAGATCCCTGTCCCTTTCGACCCTAGATATATTGGCCTCCTTTTGGTGTGTTTTGACTAGATTTTTTCCCTCTTTTAGATTAGTTTTGAGAGACCCGCCTTTTTGGGTTGAATTAATGCAATAGTAGCTATCAATTTTTTGTTATTTCAGCGTTATATACTGTTCTTGCGGCATTATTTTCAGTTACGCAGCACACTTTTTTCTCTTGCTCTCAAAATGGAAAGGGTTTAAAAATTAAAATTAACGCACGCCACACACTCACCCTAAGCGAAGAAGATCCTGGTTTACACCGCCAGGCAAAGACTTTAAAATCAATAGACACTGCACCTTTCTGCCCTTGTTTCGACATTGTAATCACTTGATTCTGCACCTCCCTGCCTCCGTCAGTCGTTCTTCTTCCCCTCGTACCGTGTTTGTGTTGCCATCATTGTGCCCCCAAGGCGCACTTCCCAGAGACTTCTTGGCCTTCACCCTCAGTTTCCGGTCGATCGACCTGCTCCGTCCCGCCGTCGTCGAGCCAGTCCTCCTCCGAGTCCGCACTTCGACTCCTCTTCTGATTCATTGGGTTCTCCTTTTCCTTCTGGTTCTCCCCCTATCACCTTCACTATGTCTGGTCTAGGGCCTAACACTAGCGGTAATCCTGGCCCTAATGCCGGGACTACTACTAGAGGAACCACCACAGGAACTACCTCGGCTGCACCTTTGCTCCCGTACATCGCAGGCCTTAGCCTCCCCGATTTCAATCAGTTTATCAATGACCCTATCTGCCACGATGTTGGCTGGCCCGCTATGCCAACCAAGCTCCCCTCCAACATCCCTAAGTTCGAAGGCCTTACTGGAGAAGATCCAACCAACCATGTCCGATCTTTCCACATGTGGTGTTCCTCCAATTCCATTACTGATGACTCCATCCGTCTTCGTTTGTTCCAATGCACACTTATCGGCGAAGCTTATAAATGGTATGTTGACCAAGAAACCTCTTCCCATACCACCTTTGTGACCATTGCCCAAGCCTTTTTATCTTATTTCCATCTCCCTCTCTGATACGATACTGGTACGGAGCTTTTGACCTCTTTCAAGCAAACCTCTTCGACCCGCCTTTCCACTTATGTCCAGGAATGGCGATGAAGACGAAGCTTATGTCGAGCTCCCCCCTTCGAAGATCGAGTTTATAGGGATTGGTTCCTTCGCACTCTCTTAGCTCCCATTGGAAAATATGTCGCCTCCCATTTCCCTCAAACCGAAGAAGCCGCCCTCCAAATAGCCTTGAAATATGACCTGATCTATGCTCAGTTTGGTTATGTTTATATCATCTTTCCTGACCTCCCCAGGCCCGGAGGCGCTAACGCCCTGGGGGCATCTCATTCCACCGACGGTATCATTGGAGCCCTTTCCCATCCGTATGCTCAACCTCCTATGGGCTATGGTCTTCCTCAAGGAGGGGCCAGCACCTCTAGCACTTTTCCCCCTCCAGGTAGCATGTATCCAGGATACGACATGCCTCATCCTTTTGCCCAACCTTTTGCTTACCTCAATTTTTCCCAACCTAACCATTACCCTTATCGGCAGCCTGGTGCACCAGCTCCTCCAGCATATGCGCTTTCACCTCCCTTGCCTCCTCAACCCCAGCAACAACACCTACAGCCCCCTCCGGGGCAAGTATTTTCACAGCAGGGCGCAACTAATCCCCCTTCTTCTCAAAGAAGGCAGAGAGGCAATCCAAATAAATTTTCCCCTGGTACTCATGGACCCAATCCTCAAGGTGTTGACCCTAACACTACTAACCAGCAACAGGGCACTCAGCCCAAGCTGGACAGGCCGCTTCGCACAAATAAGCCTTGTTCGTGTTGCGGTGTTTACGGTCATTACACCCACGACTGTCCCCTTTTACCACAGATGCGGCAGATGTGGGAGTATCAAGCCACATTGCGAGGACAACATGCCTCCCCTCATGCTCCCCCTAATGTGGCCACTACTTAACCAGCTGTGTTTACTGATCCTTTCCCTCAGCAAGGATTCGTGGCTACCCAACCACCTGACGGACAGGTCGCCACTCCACCTTCCATTTCTGGTTCCTCTGATTACCAGATCCTCATGATGAACTCTGATCCTTCCCCAACCGTCGACCTTCACCTTCAAACTCGGTCTCGCCAGTACCCCAAGCCTCCCACTCAGTCTGCCCCTGAGTCCCCTTCTTCCGGTTCTACAGAGCCTCTTTCGACATCCAATGGTCCCTTACATATCCCTTAACCCAAATTTGAGGTCCATACCAAGATTCCTAAAGGACCGTTATGTCGAAATGCCGCTTCTAGTTGAGCTGCCCATTCATATAACATAGTAGATGATTTGGCGCAATCTCCTGCTACCATTTCCACACTGGAACTCCTCTAATTGTGCCCTTCCCAAAAGAAGGCTGTACTATCTGCCGTGGGTGCTGTAGATCCTGCTGATGACCAAATGATTGTTTTCGACGCCCATCAATCAGAGCATCCTCCTCTTCCTGCTTCCGTCGCCTTCCAAATCCCAGTCAAAATCTGGAACGCCAACGTTTCTCGGTGTATAATTGATGAGGGGTCATCCACTTGTGTGATTTCAGCTTCGGTTTGGAAGCAACTCGGATCTCCTGATTTGGCCCCTTCCACGATCACCCTTTGCGTGTGGGACGGCCACGCCTCCCAGCCCATTGGCATTTTTCGTAATTGTCCCATCACCCTTGCCGGTAAGAATGTTTGTGTTGATGTTGAAGTCATCGACGCCCCTCTAGACTACAACATTCTATTGGGGCGAAGCTACACCTATGCCATGTCTGCTATCCCATCCACGGTTTTTCGCAAGATGTCTTTTCCTCATAATGGAAAGATAGTCACCATTGACCAGTTGACTTACCATGAGCCACCGTCTCAAACCTCCCCGGAGACGACCATCTCTTCTGTATCCAACAAGCAAACTGTCGATTCCTTAACCAGTGTCTCCCCCGGCGTCTACAAATATTCCTCCCTGCTTGGAAATTTTCCTGGTCTCCCCCCTCCTCACCTCTCTGATCCCAGCTTATCGAATGTTTGCATGATGCAATCGTCTCGGGCTGCCCTTAAGCGACCCACTTTGGCTAGCTAGTAACCTCAGACTCAACCTTGCCCACCGCAACCCGCTCCTAGCCCTTCATCTCCGCCAGCCAGACCTCCTCCTTCTGGCCCTTCTCCTACAGCTGGTATCCCTGAACCCCTTTATCCCCCTGGATCGGTTCCCCCAGGCCTTAACCATCTCAGAGCCGTCCCTCCTAGTCATTATCCCACTGGTCAGATACCGTTCCTAGCTCCCCCTCCCGTAGTCTATTCGGTCCACGTCATGGCCACCCTCTCTCTCCCTAACCTGACCCTAGGTATACCCGTCTAGTACCTTGACCCTCCAGCCGCTACCCCTCCTGGTCACCCCAAACCCTATCTTTCTTTGATACCGGTTCAACCGGTCCCCCTTGCTTCCTCTGTTGCTACCATGCCCCCTGCACCTCCCCAGGACCATACCCCTGTGGTGACAGCTCCAGGAAAGAAAGGCAAAGCTCGCAAGGGGGCATCAAAGGACAAGGCTGCCCCAACAAACCCTACCCCTCCTCAGCCTCCAAAGCATACCATCCAGTGTGCTTTGTGTGATATTGTCGGTCATGCCACCCATACCTGTCCTAAATTTCTTCATCTCAAGCCCATGGTTAATGTCGCATTCCCTGAGTCCCCAGTCCCAGAAGCCTCTGTTCCTTTCGTGACTACAGCCACGAACCCCCAGACTATTCACACCAACCACCCCTGTGCTTTGTGTGACCTCCATGGCCATTACACCCACCTTTGTCCCCACCTCGCGGACTTCCGCACCCCTCTAGCCACGGTCTGTCAATTTGAGGCCAAGCGCAATGAGTCCAACTCTCCCATATTTGCGCATTTTGCTTTGGAAAAACTACGAGACATGACTGCTCCCATTGACATCCCCCCTCCTAATGTCGAGATGATGGAGCCTTCGTCCAGCATTTTCTACCTATCATCATCCATGAGACCCTCGGGGAACATTCCCTCTGAACCCTCCCCTGTTGTTTCACTTGACCTTACTTCAGCGATCACCTTGGGCTCAACATCGGTATATCCTTTATCTACTTACTCTTCTGTCACCCCTTGTGACAATACGCATGTGAACCTCTCTTCTCATGATGATGATTCAGGTCGTTTCGCCATGTCAGGTGGTATTTCTTCCACCAGTCACCCCATATTCTATCACGATGATGACATTATGGAAAAAATCCCCACCCCTGACTTTATCTATTCCCCCTTACATTGAACCCATGCTTTCACACCACATACACCTTGTGGCCATTACATTGAAACCCAATGTTTGGGTAAGGGGGCACCCACATTTGAGAGACCAAGAGAAGCAATTCTCCACAACTCTCCTAGTGTATCTGGTCGTGCTAACTTTAGTACCATTATTCTTCCACATTTAGAAGAACCTCTAGAGTCCCATATCACTTCAGATCACTCTAGGGATGATACCCCTTATCGTTCCCTCATCTTCCCTCAGCAACCAAATCTCTTAGACATTGTTGTTGACCAACCTATGGCTTTTCTAGGTGAGCATCAGTTCATTATCTCCAAATCCTCTCTTTGGGATAGTGACACCAGGTATGCCAACCTGAAAAATTAAAGCCCATTTGCTTCATATATGCAGTACTAAAAGAGATTGGTAAGCCTCCATTTCCTTTCTCAAACTGCATAACCATAACGAAAACAAATGGCACACCACATCATTAAAATGTGTTTAGATTCCCCTTTTTCTAAATACATTTTGGCATGACCACACCATGCTTGGGGGCGCCTATGCCCCTCAACCATAACCCTCCTCAAAATCAAATTTCTTCACTTGCAACACTCTTACTAGGGGCACCATTTGGCCTCCATACTTATCCATGTTCGTGTTGATGTTCGTCGTGAGTTCCCATCTTGTACTCATGTTTTCATGGTCCCCCATTGGACCTTTACTGTGTGGCAGCACCATCAAGTTGCCCTTGTTTAGAGCATCCAAGTTGAGTCATCATCGCATTCATGGAGTCTATCCCGAGTCCCTTTGTACCCTGCTATAGTCCTCCATCCTTCATTGCTTGGTCTCTCTCTTGTGTTGCACATTATGGCCTTCAGTCCCACTGTCCCTTATCCCTGATGATATTGTGTCAGTCGCTGCCATGTAATTCATGCCCTTTATGCTCTAGCAAGGGAAGTCATCCATTCGCTACTCAGTCCCCTCCATTCCACCATCATCATTGGTATTAGTCTGTCTGTCGCTCTACTATTTTCTGTCGTGCCTTAATTGAGGACCTCTCATTGCCTCACCTATGGTGGACATCCTTCTGTCGACATCAGCTCCTTCATTCCAGAAGACAGGTCTAGAGGGCGGTGTACCTTGGTTCCAGCTTCCACTCTTGTTCGGTGCCTCGGATCAGGCAAAGGGATCTCTCATTTCCCTTTGACTTGATTGTTTCTCCACTCCAGCTCCTTTCAGCATGATCGAGATCCGTATGCTTGATGGTTCAGCGATGCAGCAGCAGCTCTTGGTGATTCCCGGGTGTGTGTGAGATGTCTCGGCCCTCATGAGGGGGTGGCCCTGCAGGTAGCCCCCCACATGCCTGGATGACCTCTTCATTGCAGCCTTCGATGCAGCTCCATATATTTGATGATGTCGGCCTTAGCCGCTTGCAGCGCCTCTTTGATTTGCATGTATCAGTCAGATTTTGTGAGCCCTTCCCCGCTTATAGGGGGAATTTGGGTTGTATTTGTATCTCATGTACTCAGATATTATTGTATAAGTCCTGGCTGTTATCCCAGGCACAACATGTATGTGGGATTCCTCATTGTATTTTTATCTGGCTCATGATTTTGCCAGCTGTACTTTATGGTTCGGTCCCTTGTTTACTGGACACACTATTCTTTTGTACTTTGTCTCGGCGGGCATAGGTATGCCTCCCCCGCCGCCTTTAGCATAGGTACCCTCTCATAAAAAGAGACTTGTTGCACCTGTAAGTCTCGTCTCCTCAGGGTCTAGTTCTTCAGCACATTAGTCTACCTCACATTTCTCTCTCTGACTTCCCTTTTGATGTCTCGTGATTGAGTTCTTACAACGTACTTCGGTCATACGATTTGCTCCTAACACTCGCACGCTGGGGGGCAATCTGTTACACCATTTTTGGTCATCTAACCTATTATCATTAGATGGACCCAAGTACACCATGTAAGACCAATTTTACCCTAAGTAAAATTGCCTTCACTATGTTAAATAACTTAATAAACCACATTTATTAGGTTGTTTATGGTCCAAACAGGAAACCCCAAAAGGAAATATTAAACAAGCCTATATTTGTTTGATTTTCCTCATGGAATAATTAATTAAACCATAATTTAATTATTATTCCCAGTCATGTTTAACCCAAAAACAAAGAAATTAATTAGATAAACATTTATTTATCTTATTATTTTCTAGGAATAATTATTTAAATCTTATTTAGATAATATTCCTTGTTAAATATGACCAAATCACCCACAAATAATTAAATAAATCATTATTTATTTGATTATCTTCCAAACACTTCCTTAAAAAGATAAATAAATCATTTATTTATTTATTTTTGACAAATAAAGGGATTTGACCCAAGTCAAATACTTTTTCCCTCCAACAAATATAATAAAATATTCCATAAAAAGGTGGATCTAGATTTGGTTAACATTATTTTAATCATGCACCAAGATCTAGAATGACCCAATATTTTGTTATAAATAGGAGGGTTTTTCCTACCATTCTTCACCTTTTGTTGCCTATTATATCACTCTGGATCTATACACTTGGTCACTTTTTTCTACATTATTTGTTGTGTGAGCTCCCTTTGAGTTCTATCTTTGTCTGGGTTTTCTACACCAACAAGAGAGAGAGATTCTAGATCTGAAGTGCTGAGGAATTCCAAGAACCCATCCCATTGAGGAGAATTGGAAATATCTTCTTGTTTTCCTCCCAAGTGCCCTTAATACAAAAAATTCTTTCAAAAAATTTTCTTGTCTTGTCTATTGGATATATGGAGCAAACCCTTCTTTTTACTGCTTAATGTCTTTCTAAGCATAGATCTAGTTTTTTTCAGCTCTTGTCTTGATCAACTAACTGCAGATCTGAAGATATTGGCAGCCACTTTTGATGTTAGGGCTATTAGTTATGCGTAGCTAAAGTGGTCTTTTTTCGTACACTTCAACAAAGCATTCATGCTAACACATATCGAACAATGGATCCTCCTTTATATTGTTTCTTTTGTGATTCCATGGATCCAAAGTGAATTGAACAATCATCCCTTTCCTTGACATCTGCAAATATTTTTAGAGACAACAAAAAAGGCTTTTGAAACTAATAGAACTAACCCTGAGACATCTAAACAGACATCCTAGACCTGCATAATGATAATGAGATAAACCAAGAAGCTCACAAGGATGAGATAAGGCCTCTTCGAGACAAGGAATTATAATGAAAAGTGGAAACGGGATAGGATGACTGAGCAACATGCATTTCAAAAAATGATGGAGAATGACAATGATGAGCAATTATGAGCCAATATGCTCTTACAATCTGTGACCAAACCTTTTTTTATACTATGCATGTTTTTTTTATCGTTAGCAACAAAAACCAAATTTGATAGCAAATCCTATGTACGAGAGGGTATATTTTTTACGGAAGAGTCAGGAACTTCCATAGCAAATCCTAACCTTTTCACCCTAAATTCAATGTGGAAGTATGAAAAATTGTCAAATTTACCATAATGACTAAAATAGCTTATGCACAACAGAATTTTGGGTTTCTCTTTGATAATGACTTCCAAAAACACTAATGATGACCTTTCAATATCATTAAAAGACCTTCATACATGTGAAATTTTTGAAAATAATAAACTTAGGAATCCTATTAAAACCTAAGACACTTAACCTATTGACTCAAGAAAAACCTCATGGTTATCATGGATAACGAAGAGGATGACAATAATTTACTATATTACTTAAAGCATAAAGAGTGTTAGTGTTCACAAATTTATGTATGTTTATACATGTAGCTCATTTCACTGTAACTCTAGAGTTTTGGAAGCAACTTACTTGTGTGTTTTGTTGTTTTTCTAAACAAGATTCCAAAAAAATACACAGTGAATATATGTATGGGAAGACTAGGATAGGCACATGTTCGTTATTATTTTGTGCACTAATTTTCTCTTTTCTTCTATAACCATATACAATGCCTCATATTAAGATATATAACTACTTATTACTAACTTGTTTCTCAAATGGCGTATATTTTCTATGTAAAAGCATTTCCATAGTTTTAAATACATAGATTGGATTAACACTCATAACATGACTTCTATTACATTTCATTATCTACGAAAAACAATAAGTACTTCTCTTTTGGAAACAAAATCGAAGATAGATTATGTCATTACTTTTTATACTTTTTTTTTTCAAAGAAAGCGTACCAAGAACAAGATATTTAACTTCCTAGTCTTGATTTATCAAGTGATTTACTCCATCTTCTACTGAGAATTAATTCAGAAACAGAACAAAATATTTTTATGTTACTACTGACTTGAAAAATTGTCTTCTGGGAAACTAATGATGAAATATTTGGCTCCTCCCAACCTTGACATAGAATCTGCTAGTCCCCCCGAGCATTTGATGCCCTATTGACAAGTAAAACCAAATTATTTATCCTAAAATTTGTCACCTAGAGGCAATATTTGCACCTCTTATGGAAGATTTGGGTTGAATCAGCACTATGCGCTGACGTGATTGGTCGATGAGACCAATGAAAAATGAAACGTGCCTTGGGTAGTTGAAAGGCTGGACAAGAGTTAGAGGATCAAGGCTTTGGGCCTTAATCCATATTCCCATGCACAGCGACTGTGGGTAGAGCATAGTTCCAATGGACAACGAATATCACCAGGGATCTAACAGCAAAGGTGATTTTCAACACCACCCCCCTGTGACATTAGTGGGAGGAGGGGGGTGGCACAATTTGGTATTAGTTGTCAGATGAGAAGAGGCACGATAAAATGTCAGATGAAATCCTTTGAACCCTAGATTATAACCATGAATGTGACAAGTTCCGATCATTCAACGATTGAGCACATTGACCCGTCACAAAATCGTTAAACTAGAGTCTAATGTTTTGGACTATAGGATGAACAATCGAAATGAATCGTTGGCCCAATTTATGGTATGCCGATACATATTGAGTGCATATATATAGCATGTATATACATCTAGAACCTGGACAAAATTTTATATCACCATAAATGTCTTACCGAGGTGAGTGCAATGGATAGGTCTAATTGAGTTTTTAAATCAATTGAAAAGATCAAAATTTTTAGACCCCATTTCCATGATAGTGCCTTGGATCTTGGGTCAACATAGTAATTGTCTCCTCTTAATCGATGTTATGGAAAGGATTAGGAGGTGGTGTGTTACAGAGTGGTATCAAAGCATTTAGGTTCAACACTTCGATTGGATAGGATCTATCATTGGCAAAGTCATAGAAAAATTCCTGCTAATTGGTATCATAGAAGATATTCTTACATGGTAACCCAAGTATGTGGCACTATAATAATGCATGAATTCCTAGTTTATGGATGGAGATCAACATTGATCATGAAAATCTGAATGTAAGTATGTGTATATGAATATATTAATTAGGATGGGGAGGTCCCATTACCTGATTGTTATAGGGCAAAGAACCTCAGTGTAGGTTGATCCTTCCCTCATGATGACTATGCTTTTATTTTTTAATGGTGACCATTGTGGTCAATTCCTTCCTTGTTTAAGGAAAGGGGTGTGACATATGAAAATGGTTGGTTGAAGCCTTCAAATGGTTGTTATCTCGCTATGAAATCACACAAACTGATGTATATTCAGTGTTTTGTAATGCATGGCCTCATTAGCTAGAGTGACTCAAATTTATATTCCTGCACTTCACACAATATTTCACCTCTGCTATGTGCTCTTTTCTATGAACCTCACAAGGTTAAAATCCATATTTGTCACTATGATTATGCTTGTGATGTAAGAGAACATATATGCATAGGAATGCATGCATATGGTCACTAAGTGGATGAAACACACGTCAGGTAGCACTGTAGCGTGCAATGTGAGTATTGGAGGCTCTTCAAGAGTAACAAAGGTTGTGGTAGAGGGTGGTTGAAAACTATTGGTGAAATTATGCCTAGGATTCCATGTCCCTAAAAAGGGAGTGTTCATAAGTCTTTCATCTTATCAATTTTGTGCATGTATATAAGCTTGAACCTTAAAGTCAAACTCAAAGGGAGGAATCTATGTTTCCTTGAGTAATTTCAATCTTCGTGTTGTCCCCTTGGCGCCATGTGCTTCATGGTGGCTATTATAGGCTTGCGGCACATATTTGGTCCTTGATGGAGACCTGCATATTTCTAGGCCAAGATCTATCTAATCTCAGTAGGATGCAGAGGACCCAAGGGACCATAAAACCCTAAGAGACATAGTTGATAAGTCTCTGGTCTGAATGGATAAATCCTTGATCAATTTTCTTTGACACAGACATTGTGAATTGAGAGAAGGAAACTCTATTGTATCCTCAAGAGGGATAGCACTAGTGGGTACCTTAGTAAAATTTAATATCCATGGTGAGTTTATGGAACAAGTGTAGGTTTTTAAATAACCCCTGTAGTTGAGCTATGTTAGAGTTATTTTGAGAATGGTGCACAGTGTAGGAAGGGAGAGAGCCCTTACGAAAACCATTGGATTCAAGATTGGGTGTATTGTTCCTAATGTGGATCCAAAGGGTCTGACGAGAGCCCCATCATGGAATCCATGGATTCGATGTCTCCTTATCATAGTTGGGTGAATGGAGGGGTGACATGTCTTGGAGGCTACAACCCAGAAGCTTGTAATTAGCAACAAAAAATGAGTGGTTAGGTTGACTAGGCACAAATCCAACTAGGCTTACAATACAGAGGTGGATATCGCCCTCATTGGTTGGAAGTTTGGTCCCGAAAGGAGTAAAGTAAAGCATGTAAAGGATCGTGTCGGATGACTTGGGTCTGGCCATGTTGGCAGGAATGCGGCCCCAAAAATATTTCTATTAGCTAAAGGGTTGTCCCATCCGACAGAATAAACCAACGGATTGAACCTAGATTAATATAATAGCATAGGTAAATGGGGAAAGAGGGATGAAAAAACAAGGGCAAAGGGTGGTGATTGAGTCAAATCAGAGGACCAATGAAAATGGTTCCAAGTGGACCCACTATATACATAATCCCATAAGTGAGGCCTTGATGGGTTAATAGCGGCGAAGAGTGCTTCGAAGGGAGCAGGATGATGTAGGGCTGAGACATAATTGCCTTCTCGTTACCATGATATATATTTCATTGGTGCGAGGTAGACCATGAGACAAGTCAGCCCCTAGGCATTTTCCTGGATTGATAAAGTGGAGAACTCGAACAAATTGATGAGATGACGTAAGCTATAGCTATTAAGGTAGACACACGAACTTGGTGGCCTAGTCATTGGTGCAACAGTGCGGGCCCAGAGATGGGTAAGCTTGGGAGGTTGATCCTAGTGGATAAGAAGGAAGGCTTGCTTAAAGCACACGAGGTGACAAAGGTTGGGGACATGATGGATGAACACATAGGCCCACCTCGTTCCCCATGGTTGAAAGTTTGTATCACTATAGATTAATACTGGAAGGCATACCCCAGAGGCAAAGCAAAATCATCGAGAGAAAGGGTAAGGGTAATGAGGCAAAGAGACGAAAACTTTCCTATCAACTGGTGGTCCATTTAATGTTTGGAATTTGATGCCCCGTTGACAAGTAAAATCGAAATATTTGTCCCAAAATCTGTCCCCTGGAGGCGATCTTTGCACATCGTATGGAATATTCAGGTTAAATCAACATCAGGGTGAGGTGAAGAGGAGGTATATATATGTGGTTCGATGTGATTGGTTTGCGAGACCAATGAAAAAGGTGACGTATCCTGGGTAGGTAAATGATTGCATAAGAGTTAGAGGGATGAGGATTTGGACCTTAATCCATATTCACATCCATTGTGACCATGGGAAGAGCATAGTTAAAACAAAAAATGGATATCATTGGGTATCTGATGGTGGAGGTGATTTGTGAAACCCTCACCGATATGACATTAGCAGGAGGGGGGGGGGGTGGCACAATTTTGTACTAGCCTTCATATGGGCAAAGGTGTGGGGAACTGTCAGATGGAAGCCTTGGAAACTTAGGCTAGAACCATGAATGTGACAGGTGCCCACCATTTGTATTGATTTTTGTAGCTTGGGAGGTGCTCCAATCCCCAGGGTTCAAGGTTTGGAGGGAAAAGAACCATAAGGGCAGCTTGTGGGCTTGGAACCCAAGTGTGGGGTTTTTCACCCATCATGATTTGGGACAAAACCATGATGAAGATACAACATGTGATGGATGAGGATGATATTGCTTGGTATTATGATTCCAAAGCATTGAGAATCGTCTGAATCCGAGTTTTCGTTAGAGAGAGAGGAATTTTTTAAGTTGACAAGGTAATTATTGGTTGCCCAAGTCATGTAGGCTTGGTGTAAAATACTCCAATAGGTGTGTCTCTTCATGATTCATTGGAGCCCATTTATAGTCTATAAATAAAGGGTGAATGTTATTTTTTTAGAGTGTAGAAAATCTCTAACACAGTTATAATACCATGTAGAAATTATATCAATGGACTCAATCCGATCATGCAATGTACTAAAGAAAGATACTGAATCCTTCTACAAAATCTACGGAATATAAATCATGATTTCTCAATCACATGCAAGTAAGAGAAAGAATTAAATCAATACACGACACCAAATATTCCTAGGGAAAGCAATTGCTCAAAACCCCTCCATATTTATTGTATAATCAACCAAGGAATCATAAAAAATACAGTGTATTTGTGATCACCACAACCTCATACACTACCAATTGCTTCACACTGATCTAGGAAAAATTGGACAAACACATGGAAATTTATCAGCCTACCCTGGTTATGCAATCCCTAGATAATTAAACCCCTATTAATTAGGAAATTCATCCTTCCTTAATTGCGCAATTCATCATGGGTTTCCCATGGTTTTATAATTGCGCCTCGGTAGTTTGCCTAAAATACAACTGATAGTTTACTAGCCTTAAACCTTTGTCTCAACTGGGTATCCACCAGAATTAGCATGCATGCAGCTATGAATAGTGAATCATCATTTACTTGGTAGATCACTACTAGTGAATTAAATATATTTTAATTCACTTGATCTTCCACTTTCTCATCAAATAATTAGAACTAGTTAAACTGATTTTAACTCAATTATTGTGAGTTAACTGATCCCACCCACACTAACTAGTGCTACAAATACAACTGGACCCTGTTAATAATATAATCACTCCACATGCCTATCATTAGACCCTCAACTCAAAATTCTTGAGCTAACTAAGTCTATCACACTTAGTTAAATATTACAAGTTGTTATGAGATAAGATTACAATTAATTTTCCAATTTATTTAATAAATTGGTTGCACACTAATGTATCGCTAGGACCCATCACTATGTGACCTGTGATCCCACACCAGTGTGTGTGTTGTTTATGGATGCCAATTTCACTCTTTCTTGTTGAAAATTTAAACACTCCCTCTCAACAAGAAAGGAATCAATTTTTCCCGATCTGGTACCTTTGGAATGTTCTTGCATGCAACACTTCCTAGTGTTGTTTGCACATGCAACTCTCCTAAAACTGAATAGCCTCCAAACAATCGAATCAGTATAATGCATCTGTCATTAGAGTCTTCTGACTTCTGCTAGCTACTGCACATGTCTAATGGACTCTCTATGCTGCTGACATATGCATCTGTGGACTCTGCACTCCTGCCAACTTTGATCTGCGCTCTAGTATCCGACACCTATCACTTTGATTTCTATCTTCCTAACATATGATTGCATCAATCTAACCAATACTTCCTGCTACTTATATATTGTGGGCTCCTCATATCTAGGTTCTATCCATGAGACACACCATCACAATTAACCTTGCCCAAATTTCTTATTGGGATCATATCTGCACATCGCCCTACCTCGTACCTAGAGGTATAGCTACATGTACTCCCTCTGCCCATCTGGCTCGAAATTTCCCCCTCCTAGAGGTATTTGTTTTCTTCACCTTGTAGATCCACCTGGATCCAACCACTGACTTCCCCACTACTCTTGGGACCACTTACCATGCACTGTTTCTGATAATGGAGTCATATTCCTCAACCATGGCATCAACCCATGTTGGTTGTTGCACTGCTTCCTCAAAAGAGGATGGTTCTATCACAATACACTCGCTCATAAGAGCCATGTATCCAGTGTACCTATCTAAGGACCTTCTCTTCCTGCATTGTGATGTAGGTGCACCTACATGCTCTGTCCAATCTAACATCAATCTGGCAACCTCTTTGGTGCACATCCTACCATTTCTGGTGGATGGCTCTTCATGAGTGGTTTCTGCCGCTCCATGATCCTCTGCTTATGGTTGCTCCACATCCTGAGGTTCATCCTTTGGAACTAAGAGTTACTCATCTGCATGAAATTCAAGCTCCCTCTCAAGGGAAAATCGCATGGCTTTCTCATACTTCCCCATGTTACATCCCTTTCATGTGTATATCTACGTAAGAGTAGCCTTTGGAAGACCTATAGAAATCTGTTGCATGATCCTCAAAGAACTATGGTGTAGATGGCCCAATATATTGTGCCATAACTCACTTGTATCCCTACTCACCACCTTCCCTTCTTTACTTCTCAATGTTGCATTTCCATCTACATCAAGTTTGTAGATGTTCTTCACACGAACCCAAATATTCTTTACCCATGTTGTGGTTTTGTGATGAAGGAACATCTTTCCTTCACTGAAAACCACATAATATCCAAGATCCTCCAACATAGAAACTGAAACTAAATTCTTTTTCAAGCCTGGTACATGCATGACATATTTTAATAAGAAAGGTTTACCTGACTATTTCTGGAAAGTAACTGTACCAATCCCAATAGCGTTATACCTCTCGTCATCACCCATCTCGATGTGCATCTTATGATCCTTCTCCTCCAAGCTACTAAAGAGTTCTTTGTTTCCCGTCATGTGAAAAGATGCTCCACTATCCAAGTACCACATAGATCCCATCATAGTTGACACCATGCATGCGATGAGAGAGAAGTCCAACTCAAACTGGGAGGCCAAAGCTTCACCTGTTGCAGCTCCTAGAGCCTTCTTGTTGTTCTTCTTCTTTTGTGGAAAATTTGTGGCATAGTGTCCATGATCATGACAGTGAAAAAATTTCACCTTTGACATGTCATGGTTCTTTCCTTCTTTGTCGGACTCATATTTGGAATATGAATTCATCCCCTTCCCCTTCTTTGCCTTATTAGCCAAGGCACAATTTTCCTCATCATCAGTGTTGGATGAGAATGGTATTCTGCTGAAACTCTTCTTGTACCAAATCTGACCAAAGTCACTCCCAATCTGGTAACTTATCCCTCCCATTCACATAGTCCTGGTAACTATGATAGCTCTTGGGAAGGCCTAGAAGTGCTAGGCTCACCAAGTCATTATCAGCTACATTAATCCCAACACTTCCAAGCTCATCTCGACATTGAGTGAACTTAGTCAAGTATTTATGGATTGTGTCGCCTTCTCCATTTTGATTTTCCTGAGCTTGTCCTTGAGTGAAAATTTTCTATGGTCACTGCTACTTTGAAACAATTTTTTCAAGGCCTTCCACATAGCATAGGGATTTTCATTTCCATGGATATTCGAGACAATTTTATCTCTAACTCCCTCTAACAAGATCCTCCTCACCTTTGCTACCTTCTTCAGCCATGCATCAAGAAGTTGGGCATCTGCTGCTACGGGCTTGGGAATATCATTATCTATGAATTCCTTTAACCCATTGTCCTCCAACACTGCTTCCATCCTATCCTTCCATGAAATATAATTCAAACTTACCTCGAGTGCATATTCGAGTCTCAAGCCATTGAAAGACATCTTGATCCACTTATAGCTCCAAAGAAAGTACCTGCAAATTTGAATATTGTTCAACACAAACTCAATTTATTCTCCACTATTGTGATTCCTGGAGCTTTGATACCATGTAGAAAATCTCTAACACAACTATAATACCATGTACAAATTATATCAATGGACTCAATCCGTTTATGCGATTTACAAAAGAAAGATAATGAATCCTTCTACAAAATATGCAGAATATAAATCATGATCACTCAATCACATGCAAGTAAGAGAAATAATTAAATAAATACACAACACCAAATATTCCTGGGGAAAGAAACTGCTCAAAACCCCTCCATATTTATTGTATATTCAACCAAGGAATCACAAAATAATACAATGTATTTGTGATCACCACAACCTCATACACTCTACCAATTGTTTCACACTGAGCTAGGAAAAATTGGACAAAGACATGGATAATTATTAGCCTACCCTTCTTACGCAATCCCTAGAGAATTAAACCCATATTAATTAGGAAATTCAGCCTTCCTTTATTACATAATTAATAATGGGCTTCCCATGGTTTTATAACTGCACATGGGCAGTTTTCCTAAAATGAAACTCATAGTTTACTAGTCTTGAACCTTTGTCTCAACTAGGTATCCACCAGAATTAGCATGCATGTAGCTATAAATAGTAAATCATAAATTACTTGGTAGATCACTATTGGTGAATTAAATCTATTTTAATTCACTTGATCTTCCACTAGCTCATCAAACAGTTAGAACTAGTTAAACTGATTTTAACTCATTTTTTGTGACTTAATTGATCCCACCTGCTACAACTGCAACAAGACCCAGTTAATAATAGAATCACTCCACATGCCTATCCTTAGACCATCAACTCGAAATTATTGAGATAACTAAGTCTATCACACCTAGTTAACTGTTACAGGTTGTTATGAGATATTATTACAATTTATTTTCCAATTTATTTAATAAATTGGTTGCACACTAATGCATCGCTAGGACCCATCATTGTGTGACATGTGATCCCACACCAGTGTGTGTGTTGTTTATGGATTCCAATTTCACTATTTCTTGTTGCAAATTTCAACATAGAGCATCCAAGAAGTGTCAATACACACCCAAAGTAGCTCTGAGTTTTTTGTGAGGCTTAGCCGCAGTAAGGGAGAATTAAGACAATGTGAGGAGGTTGAGGTACAACGTGGAGTATTCTTGTTTGTTTTAGGTGACAACGAGGTTGATTAGGGTTGGTTTAAGGGCATGCTTTAGGGTTATTTTTGGTGTGGTTTGCTGGGAAGAATAGACACAAACATGAGTATGGGAATATTTTTTGAAGGCAGTTGTGGTACTATTTGAAGAGGACCGAAGCTACAGTCCATCATTGGGCTAGGCCGCAGGACATAGCCAAAATTTGGAGGCCCTTAAAGGCTGAGTCTAGGTGGACAAAGCAAGGAAGGGATGGTGTGGAAAGGGAGGATTCTTCTAGGGTGGATTGTAGCCTTTAGAGGCTATTTTTGTTGACTGTATGGTGGAGTGAGGGTAGTGTGGTTTTCCCTAACCAGTGGTACAATATTGTAGCAAGGTGAAATAGGTGTGCATGGAGATGTGTATTGGGTCAATTTAATGATCGGTTTGGATCAGGATTGGAGCAACATGTTGATGCTAAGTAGATGACATTTTTTTGTGGTGAAGTGCAATCTTAGGAGTAGATTCAGTAGTGATTGGATTGGGTGCCATAGGTATGTTGGAGGGAAGCATGTTGGCTACCCAAAGTAGCCCTATACAATCTATCATGAAGGATGAAGAGAAGTTGAAGTTTGGGTAAAGATAGGAGCCAAAGTGCAACACTTTGATTAACAAAATATGTTTCTAGCCTGGAAGTTTGGAGCTCGAGAATTGGCCAACCCAGAGAGTGGATTAGATCAGCCCATGTACACTCTACATATGGACATGCAACAGTGTTAGGTGGTAGCCCTCCTAGATTCTCGATGTGTAGTTTCCTTGATGGACTAAGGCACTACTAGTTAGCAGTACATAAATGAAGGACCAACAGGACAAGATGTTAGTATGAATATTTTGTCGATAAAAGACCACTTTAGCTACGCATAACAAATAGCCCTAACATCAATTATGGCTACCAATATCTTCAAATCCATAGTTAGTTGATCCAAATAAAGCTGCACAAATCCAGATCTATGCATAAAAAGACATTAAGCAGTAAAAATGAAAAGTTGCTCCATGCATCCAATAAACAAGACAAGAACAATATTTTTGAAAGAATTTTTATATTAAAGGGGTACCTGAGAGGAAAAAAAGAAAGGTGTTTCCAATTCTCCTCAATGGGATGGGTTCTTGAAAGTCCTCAGCATTTCAAATCTAATATTTCTCTCTCTTGTTGGTGTAGAAAACCCAGACAAACATAGAACTCAAAGGGAGCTCACAAAGAAAATGATGGAGAATGTGACAATGATAATGGCTCAAAGTCAGACCAAGAGTATAGATCTAGAGTGATATAATGCAAATGAAAGGTGACAAATGAATGGGAAAACCATTCTATTTATAACAAAATATTAGGGCGGTCTAGAACTTGGTGCATGAATAAAATATTGTTAACCAAATTCTAGAACCACCTTTTAGGAATATTTTATTATATTTGTTGGAGGGGAAAGGATTTTTGACTTGGGTCAATTCCTTTATTTATAAATAATAAACAAATAAATGATTTATTTATTATTTCAAGGAAATGGTGGAAATATAATTAAATAAATAATGATTTATTTAATTATTTATAAATGATTTAGTCAAATTTAACTAGGAATATTATTTAAATAAGGATTAAATAACTTATTCCTAGGAAATAATCAAATAAATAAGGATTTGTTTAATTGATTTCCTTGTTTTGGGTTAAATATGACTAGGAATAATAATTAAATTGATGTTTAACTAATTATTCCTTGAGGAAATATAAAAAAAATATAGATTTGTTTATTATTTCCTTTTGGGGTTTCCTGTTTTGACCATAAACAACTTAATAAAGGTGTTTTACTAAGTTATTTCACATAGTGAAGGCAATTTTACTTAGGGTAAAATTGGTCTTACATGGTGTACTTGGGTTCATCTAATGATGATAGGTTAGATGACCAAAAAATGGTGTAACACAAGATAAAACATAATTTTTGTCATTGTATCTTGTATACCACAGATTTTTGTATTATTTAGATTTGGTTTAATATAACGAAGATTGGTGATTGTACAATATTGTATAATTTTATTTAAAACTGTGTATATTGTGCATATGTGATTTACTGCTTTATATTTTCCGCTGTGAAAAGTATTTCATGGTTGATATTCTTGGTTTGGTTATTATTATTATCCAATTTTAAGGTCACAGCCAAGCCAAACACCAAATTGGTGTATGAGACCCCCTTGTTTGTGGGACAAGGGACCCACCTCTACACAACCATTTGACTTCTAAGTCTACGAAGGCATACATATTCTACCACCCTTTGGTTTTGAACCTATGACCTCTTAGGAGGAAACACATGCTCTTAAACATTACACCCACTCAAGTTGTTGTGATTTAAGACTCTAACCTAGACCCAAGGTCGTGGAAATTCAACAATTTGATGGTTGAGCACATCAACGCATTACAAAATTGTTAAACTGGAGCGCAAAATTGTGGATCATTGGATGAACAATGGAATTGAACCATTGACCACATATATGGTATGTAAAGACATATTGATTGTATATATATAACATGTATATATATATAGAACCAAGAGCCCAAATTTCATAAAATTTTATATCACCAAAAACATCTCGCTGAGGTGAATGCAATGGAGAGGCCTAACTGAGGTTTTAAATTAGATGAAAAATATTGAAAATTTTAGACCTCGTTTCCATGGCATTACCTTAGATATTGGGTCATCATAGTAATCATATTTTATTAATTAGTTCTATGGTAAGGATTAGGAGGGTGGGTGTTACACAGTGGTATCAGATCATTTAGGTTCAACAGTTGGATTAGATGGGATTTATCATGGGAAATGTGATAGTGAAATTCCCGCTAAGTGTTATCATAGAAGATATTATTACATGGTAACCCAGGTATGTGGAACTATAATAATGGATGAATCCTCGGTTCAGGGATGGAGCTAAACACTAAACATAAACATATGAATGTAAGTATATGTATATGAATAATATTGATTAGGACAGGGAAGTGCCATTACCTGATTTTTACATGGAAAAGAACCTTAGTGTAGGTTGACCCTTCCCTCATGATGATTATGGTTATGTTTATGAATGTTTACCATCCTGGTCAATGCCTTCCTTCTTAAAGGAATGGGGAGTGACATATGAAAACAAATAGTTGAATCCATAAAGGGTTGTTATCTCACTATGAGATAAAACACTCATGTTCAATATTTAATTGAATTAGTTGAAAGGAAGGCCTTGTATAGACTGTGTAGCTGGAGGATTTGTAATTACACCAAAATATATCTTGAATTATAAGGGTCCATAGCATTTCATCATCTTTTTCAATAGATGTTTGTTTTGTCCATCTGAGGTATTCTTCTAGGATAGTGGACAAAAAAAAATATTATGTTTAGATATTGATGTCCTGGATTATGAGACATGTGACTAATATGTAAATTGAGGCATGTGTGCAGTTGTACGACAACGTGTTTGGTACAATAGGGAAAGGAAACTAGTACAATTTTTTATAATTATTAATGCATTAACAACTGAATTTATGTGGCAGCACATAGCAATACTCGGTGACAATGAAAGGAAACATGTATCGTGGCATGTTGCAGTAGGAGATGGAAAAATTCCATATCTTGTGATAAGGAGGGAAATACCTCCAAAAGAAAAAAAACCTTTAGGAATTGGAGGTTGGACTCAAATATTTCGAACATGAGTTGATATCTACAAGGCATAAATTAGAAAAATCACCAGAAAATAGCAAGATATGGCTGAGGTGTTGAACTGCGAAAACAATTGTTAGAAATAACATGTCAAGTTGAATCCTCAAAAAGGAAAGATGTCATAAGTAGGAAGATGCCTCGTAAGGATGAAAAGGATAAGAGGATAATTTCTTGTTGGTGTTGTGGAGAAGAGCATCTGAAAAAATGAATTTCCTTGCAATAAGAAAAATAAGAAAAATATCTTATGTGAACCATAAGGACATGAAACAACAATGCAATATGTTGAGGAGGAGGAGGGGGAACTCCCTCAAGCTCCTTGACATATCTACATATATGTATTGAATAGATCCCTTATGAAATTTTGGGGAGAGTAAGACTTCGAGGTCACTGTGAGCCTTGTAAAGAAGTCCTGAACTAATCTTGGTGTGTGAATATGTGCATGCACATGTATCCACATGTGCATTGTATGATGGATGGAAGTTCCATGATGTTGGTTTCAAGGGGAAATTTTTTAACTTTGATTGTTTTATTTTGACGCCTATAAATGGTGGTTCCAATTTATCATTTTTATGATTGACGTCATTCTTATTTTATCAATTTTATGATGGCCATGTTGTTTTGGGTGTGCTTTCCTTTATGATTGTGATCATCAATTTAATTATATTTTGTTTTTTTCCTCTCACTTCACCTATTACATTGACCTTTGATTTACATACTTGGGGCTTAGGGCCTCGAGTCAAATTGAATGAGGGTGGAAGAGAGGCCACAAATCTTGGTAAAAAAGAGATAAAGAAGGCCACATGTAAATGGGCTTGAATAGCGACCAGCTAAGAAAGTTCCAAGCAATGAGGAGCTTCAACTTGGGTAGAGGAACTAGAAGAAGGCCAATGTTGAATCACATTGGAGAATTTCTCCTAGAAATGGCAGCAGCATACATGAAGACACAAGTGGCTGGAAATTGCCGCATAACAACAATATGAAAGGAAAAGGGTAAAAGGATAAATTCTTGAAAATAATTCCATTAACTAATGTGGACCTTTTTATTTACATGGAATTATCTAAACCTTGGGTCCAATTAACACAAGTCAACGTTTGCTATGCTCATGACTCATTGAATAAAATAATGATGGAAAATGGCATGGTAGCCATGACAAAGGCACAAGGGAAGGTTTTTGACGTTAAATTGATATAGATATGCATGAACCAATGAAGATTCCCATTATCAAGTTGATATTAATATACATATGTAAGTTCCATTGTGACTGATAAGTTTTTTCAACAGTCATTCTTATGGAGGAATGGTGGTTTATATGTATTTTTTATGTAAACGTGGATAGCATGCAATATTCTTGGTTGTATCAGGAATTAAGTGGTTGAAAGTATCCCTAACTTATCTATAATTTTTACAGTATGTGAACATGATTTATAAATTATTCCCATGTTATATTGTCAACTGGGAATGTTGAAGGATATATTAGCATAACGAAAACAATGTTATCTGTGGTGTGCGAGGGAAGAGACAGATTACTTAAAGAAACCACAAATCTTGGATTAGATTGAGGATGCATGAGGTAAAGCATGGGAATTACACCAGAGGAAGTATTACTTGGTGTCTTTGGATGGAGACAGTGTGATGTCTCGATAGTCAACATTATTGTGTACATGTTATTTTGTGATATGTGTGTAGTGTATGTGTTGTATTGTACATGTGTATTCATTGTGTGTATCATGTGTATGTGCATGTGTTGTGGTACACTGTGTATATGTGTAGGTGTTTTGGTACACTAAGTATATGGGACATTTTTTGTGTAATGTGTATGGAAAAAATAGATATGGTACTACCTAGGCCTACATAGGTGTTAGTGTGAATTCTAATCGCAATCATACGAAAAAATCTCACTTTAACTATGCATAACAAACAACCCTAACATCAAAGATGGCTGTCAATTTCCTTAGATATGCAGTTAGTGATCAGAATAAATGCTACATAAATCCATATATATGCATTTAAATACATTAAACAACAAATAATAAGCAAGAGTTGCTCCATGCATCTAATGAACAAGACAAGAATTTTTAAAGAATTTTTTGTATTATGACACCTGGAAAGGGAACATAGAAAGATGTTACCAGTCCCCATCAATGGGATGGGTTATTCTATGTCCTCATCGCTTCAGATCTAAGAAATATCCCCCTTGACAGTGTAGAAAACCAAGACAAAAATGGAACTCAAAGGGAGCTCACAAGCAAAAAGTAGAAAAATATGACAATGATGGAGGATCAAATTCAGACCAAAAGTATAGATCCAGAGTGATCTTTAGGCAACAAAAGGTAGTGAATGAATGGAAAAACCCTTCTATTTATAAAAAAATATTGAGTTAATCTAGATATTGGTGCATAATTAAAATATTATTAACCAAATCTAGATCCAACTTTTATGGAATATTTTATTATTTTTGTTGGAGGGAAAAAGAATTTGAATTTGGTCAAATCCTTTTATTTATAAATATTAAATAAATAAATGATTTATTTATTATTTTAAGAATATGGTTGAGTAATAATTAGATAAATAGTGATTTATTCAATTATTTATAAATGATTTAGTCAAATTTAACAAGGAATATTATTTAAATAATGTTTTAAACAATTGTTCCTATAAAATAATAAAATAAATAATGATTTATCTAATTAATTTTCCTGCTTTGGGTTAAATATGACTAGGAATATTAATTAAACATTGATTTAATTAATTATCCCTTGAGGAAAATCATACAAATAAGGATTTATTCAATTATTCCTCATGGGGTTTCTTGTTTAGACCAAAGACAACTTAATAAATTATGGATTACTAAGTTATTTTTCATAGTGAAAGAAATTTTACTATGGTAAAATTGGTCTTACATGGTGTACTTTAGTCCATATAATAATAACAAGTTAGATGACCAAAAATTGGTGTAAAATATTCCCCCCCAACGTGCGAGCGTTAGGAGCTAATCGTATGATCGAAGTACGTTGTAAGAACTCAATCACTAGACACTGAAGGGTAAGTTATAGAGAGAGAAATATAAGAGAGACTAAAGCACGAGATAACAAGACCCTGAGGAGGTGAGACTTACTGGTTTGACAAGTCTATTTTATGAGTGAGTACCTATTCTACATGAGGCGGGGGAGGCATACCTATGTCCACCGAGATAACAAAGTACAAAGAATAATGATGCGTCCAACAAACAAGGGATTGAATTATATAATACATGCTAGCATAAACATGGGCTAGATAAAAACATGATAATGGATCCTGCATACATACTGTGCTTGGGATAATATCTAAGACTTATACAATAATATCTAAGTACATGAGATATAAGTACAACCAAAGAGGCCCTGTAAAAAAGGAAAGGGATCTAAAAATCTGACTGAAACATGCAAAATAAAAGGTGTTGCAAGCGGCTGAGGCTGAAAACATCAAATCTATGGATTTGTATCCAAGTCTGTAGTAGAGAAGTCATTTGGGCATTGGGGGGGCTACTGAAGGGCCACCCCCTCATGAGGTCTGAAACATCTCACACAAACTCGGGGATCACTGGTACAATCTGTTGCATCACTGAACCATCAAGTATATGAATCCCAATAATGCCATAAGGAGTTGGAGCTGAGAAAAAATCATGTCAAAGGGAAATGAAGGGTCCCTTTGCCTGATCCAAGGCACCGAACAAGAGTAGAAGCTGGAACCAAGGTATACCGCCCTCTAGACCTGTCTTCTGGAATGAATAAGCTATTGTCGACAAAAGGAGGTCCGCCATAGGTGAGGCAATAAGGGATACTCAACTAAGGCATGAGGGATAATAGTAGAGAAACTGATAGACTGACACCAGGGATGATGGTGGAATGGGGGGTAATGAGTAGTGGGTTTACGACTTCCCTTATTAGAGTATAAAGGGCATGAATGACTTGGAAGCTATTGACTTGACTCTGGAGGGGATAGGGGACAGTATGACTGAAGGCCAAAATGTGCGACACAAGAGAGGTACACAACAATGAAGGATGGAAGACTGTTACGGGTGAGAAAAGGAACCCGGGATAGACTTCATGGATGCGATGATGACTCAACTCAGATGCTCTAAACAAGGGTGACTCAATGATGTTGCCACACAGAAGAGTCCTAGATCATAAAAACATGAGTAAAATATGGCTACTCACGATGAAAATCAACACGAGCATCGACAAGTATAAAGGCAAAGTGGTTCCCCAAATATAATTGTCGCAAGTAAATAAATTCGATTTTGTGAAGCGATGAAGTGACCCTTTTTGGAAAAAAGGCTTTCGGTGAAGTATCAAATCACCAAAAATGAAAGGATGCCAATTTGAGTGCTCAGTGAGAGCTTTCCAATAGTGCTGACTTTTTTTCAAACTGAGCTACGGTTTGGTCGCAGCTGGAAAAATAAAAATCTGGGGTTTCTCTTTTAATAAGGCATTTTCCCTCCAATTTGATTCATTTTCAAGTGTAGCTGTTGTGAATGTAGAGAGGAGAAAAGGCCCTAAATCTTCCAACGATCATAGCAGACAAACCGACTGTTGGAATTGAGATCCGTTAGTTGCAGGTAAGAGACCTAACCCTACTCTTTCATTTCAATGGATTAAAATTTCATTTTAGGCACCCAGAGCTCAAGAACAGACCCTTGCTCTTCTTCACGGCTGAGTCAAAATTTTGGGGCATTATCTGCGACCTGAGTAGTAGTTTTTGGGCAGAAAACTATGACCTATCCCAGGAATGGCCTGAAAAGTGCAACCTGTCAGAGAGAGGGATTTTGGTGTTGTTTTTGGTTGAGAGCTGGGATTTTATGGTGATGATGTAGTCTTTCCTTTCTATACACTGACAAACATGATGGTTTTGTGTAGATATGGCAGAGTTGAGGATCAATTGGAGAGAGAGAGACCTGGACACATTACAGTCTGAAATCTGAGAGAATCATGGTGTTTGCACTGCATTGGCCAGGTTTGGGGTCCTGAAGTTTGTGGAGAACCCTTTGATGAGAGCCGTAGAATCCTTGTTGGCTTGGATTGTCAGCTATTGAAATCCAGATCATGGGGTCTTTATAGTGCAGGGGCACCAAATCGAGCTGACTGTCTGAGATATATATTTCTTGACTGGTATCCCACCACTTGGGATGGTGGGAAACATGCGGCCAGTGTTACCATGGGTACGGAACATTATGGATTTTGTAGAGCGCCACTGTCAACTAGGTCTCCATGTGAAGGGGAAAAAAATACTAATCAAAGATCTAGAGAGGCTAGAGACTTGTGTTGTGGCGCAGCGGTGCTGTGGATCTTGGGAAACCATGTGCTCCACCACATCACTGGGGGTCAGATGATGCTTATTAAGATTGTGTTGAGTGGGACCTATTATGGGTGGGCCCAAATGATGTTGTCGTCGTTGAAAAAACATTTGTCGCTATGCAAGCAGCAGGTGAACCATGTCTATGCATATGGTACAGTGCTTTTCTCACTCTTCTTTGAGAAGATCACGACACTTCGACCTCACATACATATCCAAGATGGGCGCTCGCGAGAGCCCAAGATGCACCGCTGGGGGTGACTACTATGTAGAGGGGGAGGTGGGACAGTCGGACGGGTGTTCTGACCCAAGTTTTTTGCTCATTAGGATAAAATGCCACTGTACATAGACAGTTATCCCTATAGTGGGATGAGTTATCATGGGGACCCAGACTTGCCACTACCGCCAGGTCTAGCATGGGGGCCCAATGGTAAGTGACAAGTTGCTTATATTTTATGTGCATTATAAAGTTTCAGAATATTTTATATGGTACTGATTCATTCATGTTTGGTATGCAGATACAACACCAGTGAAATCGGTCGGGTATATGGGGCGGCATGAAGTATTAGGAGCTACAACACCTAGTGGGTCGAGGGGTCCGCAAAATGAGGATGTAGTTATCCTCTTGGAGGAAATACGTCATATATGTGAGAGGCTACTGACTGGTGTTTCAGAGCACGGATGGAAAGATCCTAACGACCATTACATAGAGCCATGTATTGGTCTACCCTTAGAGTGGCGAGGAGTCGTGCAGCGCATGGTGCATGGCCGAATATGGAATGCGCGACCTGTGAGCTATCAGAGCCGATCCATTGGCCTGGGATCCTCCAGATAGTGATTAGATGTAGGGGCATGAGGTGCCCCCAGTTTTGATTTCTTGTAGCATGCTATGGGCATGTCATGTGTATCAGAGTTGGACTCTAAAATTTTTTTAACAACACATATAATGGATATGCATAATTTTATGGTTTATTTTTATTGTCTTGTGTGAAATATGTTTGATAAATTCCAATCTAGAATATTGTTTGCATTGCTATGTACATAGTAATTTTGTGCTCTAGGTACATGAGTGAATGTAATGATTTCAAATTCACGCATCAAAAGCTTCACTCATCAATATCTTCTAAAAAGGATAGGATTATGCATAGGATAAACACCATTCAATTGCATGAGAAGCAGTAAGGAATCTAAATGAACATGAAGGTGGAGGATGTGACGAGAAAGAACATCAGCTAATAACCTCTCACTGCATCATATTCAGCCCAGTTATTGTTGGCAGTACCAATGCATGCGTCGTTAAAAAGGACAAGCGAGTGCAAGGAGGTAAATATGGCCCAGGCTATCGAGGCTAGATTTTGGGAGTAGGGACTTGCACCATTGGCATAACCGATATATGGTGTGGATGGGGGTTCCATCTGAAAGGTGCCACAAGACAAAAAATGAGAGTTTTGTGAACAATGCTGGCAATCCAAACACAAGGTAGAAATCAATCAAGCACTACTAGAAGGAGTACTTTGGGTAGTATTTCTACCACCCGCACACTAAAAGGTGGATGGTGTGGGGGAGTTGCCTTGGGATCAGCTTATGCTCAGGTCGTGAAAGTCACCATAGACACAGATGATTCCATTCCTCTTATGGGTAGGAAATATGAAGCCAGGGGTGGAAAAGGCTTCCATGATGTCGTCATCACAGTAGAAGATGGGGTGACTAGTGAAAGGGTAACCACATGACGCGGAAAAGCTACCTGAATTATCATTATGAAAAGAAAGGTTCACATGCGCATCATCACGGGGGGTGACGAAAGAAAAAGCAGATGAGGGATCCACCAATGTTGAGCCCCAGGTGATCATTGAAGGGAGGTTAGGTAAAACAGAAGGGGAAGTACCAGAGGGGTCTTCCACCGTGGATCTCATAAATGATGATAGGTAGAAGATGGTGGCTGAAGGCTCCGTCATCTTGACATCGGGAGGGGTAATTTAAATAGGAGCAAGTATATCCTCAGGTTTTAATGAAGCATACTACGCAAGAATGGGAGAGACAGAATCTTTCTGTTCAGCTTTGTATTCCCGAACTACTTCCAAAGAGGTGCAGTAGTGCTTAAGGCGGGGACAAAGGTGGGTATAATGGCCATGGAGATCACAAAAACCACAAGGGTGGTTGGTGTGAATAGTCTTGGGGTTCTTGGCTGTGGTCGGTAAAGTAACAGGGGCTTCAGGGACCTTAGATTTAGGAAATGTGACATTGACCATGGGCTTGATATGAGGCAATTCAAGACAATTATGGGTGGCATGACCGAAAAAATAACACAAAGCACACCAGGGGTACGCTTTGGAGGCTGAGGAGGAGTAGGGGTTATCTGGGCGGCCTTCTCCTTGGGTGCCTTCTTACAGGCTTTCCCCCCCTCACTTGAAGCTTTCGCAACATGAGTACTTTCCTGTTGAGGTGGTTGAGGCATAGAAGCAAAGGGAGGGGTCATGGCGACCAGTTAGACTGGGGTCAAAGCTGTATAATTTTTTGGCTAACCAAGTGGGACAGTGGCTGTGGGATCAAAGTACCAAATTGGGATCCCCAAGGTCATGTTAGGAAGAGACAAGGTAGCCATAACAAGTACCGAAAATACTCTGGGATGGGAAGCTAGAAATAATATCTAACTGGAGGGGTAATGGCCAAGTGGGACAACTCCGAGATGGTTAAGGATAGGGTGAACTGTTATAGGAGGGTATATAGGATCATGGACACCAGCTGTATATGAGGGACCTTGAGGAGAGGGTCCTGAAGGCTGAGTCGAGGTGCTAGGAGCAAGCTGCGGAGGGTGAGGCTGCTGACTAGTTGAACTGGTACGTTTGAGTTCAGACCGAGACGATTGCATCATGCAAACATTCGAAGAGCTGGGGTTAGAGATAGGAGGAGGGAGACCAGGGAATGAACCAATAAAAGAGTAATATTTATATACTCCAGGTGAGACACTGGTCAGAGGTTCGACTATTTTTTTAATGGCCACCGAAGAGATGATGGGCTCAAGGGAGGTCTGAGACTTCATTTCATAATATGTCAACTAATCGATGGTGGCAATATTTTCATTGTGAGGAATGCACATCTTACAGTGAATCACAGATGGGACAATAGACATCACATAAGTGTAACTATGACCCAAAATAATTTTGTAGTCTAAGGGGGCATCAATGACTTCTATGTCAACACAAAGAGTCTTGCCCGCAAGAGTAATAGGACAATTGCAGAACATGCTAAGGGGTTGGGAAGAGTGGCCATCCCACGCTAGGAGGGTGATAGTGGAAGGGGATAAATCAAGAGATCCGAGTTGCTTCAAAATAGAAGAGAACATCACACAAGCGGATGCCCCCTCGTCAATGATACAATGGGAGATGTTTGCATTCCAGACCTTGATAGGGATTTGGAAGGCGACGGAAGCAAGAAGGGGGGGATGTTTTGACTAGTCAACATTGAATACAATCAAATGATCATCTAAAGGATCCACATCACCCATGGCTGTTAGTATAGCTTTTTGTTGTGAAGGGCATGACAGGAGGACTTCTAGCATTGACATCGCAGCAAGGGATTACACCAAGTCATCTACTATACTATAGGAGTGAGCAGCTTTACGAAAAGAAATGTTTTGGTGTAATGGTCCCTTAGAGATCTTGGTATGAACCTTTGCCTTAGGCTGAGGGATCAGTAAAGGACCATTGGGTGTCAAAAGAGGCTATGTGGGTCCTGAAGAAGGGGGCTCAGTAGCAGATGTAGCGGGGGGCTTGTTGTACTGACGAGACCGAGTCTAAAGATTGAGTTCAACGATAGTGGGTTGGTTAGAGTTCATCATGAGGATCTGATAATCAAAGGTAGCAGATGGAGGGGGTTGAGTTGCCACCTAAATTTCAGGGGTTTGGGCAGTCACATATCCTTGCTAGGGGAAAGGATTGGTAAACACAACTAGTTGAATAGGGGCAGCATTGGGAGGAACCAAATGAGAGGCTTTTTGTCCTCAGGATTTTTCTTGAGCTTCCCACATCTGATGCATCTGAGGTAAAAGAGGACAATCATGGGTGTAGTGACCATAGACACTACAAAAAGAATAAGGTTTATTCGTACGAATGGGCTTGTCCTACTTGGGTTGAGTGCCCTGATGCTGGGTTGCAGTGTTAAGTGCATTTTCTTGGGGATTGTTTCCTAGATTACCTAGGGCGGATTGGTTTTTCTTGCCTTTCCTCTTCTTTTTGGAAGTAGGAGGATTAGTCGCACCTTGTTGTGCATAAACCTGACTCTGGGGGGGGGTGGATGTTGTTACATAGCTTGAGAAGTCAAGGGAGGCTGTGGTGTTAATGCTGGAGGATTTGGGGCTGTGAATATGGATAATAAGGAGGTTAGGAAACATTGGGGTAAACAGGTTGGGAAAAAGGAGGAGGCATGTTATATCCTGGATACATGTTGCCAGGAGGGGGAAAAGTGCTGGAGGAGCTGGCCCCTCGCTGAGGGAAGCCATAACCCATGGGAGGATGAGTGTATGGATGTGAAAGGTCTCCAAAAATACCATCAGTGACATGGGATGCCCCTGGTGCATTGGCACCACTGGGTCTAGGGAGATAAGGTAAGACAGTATAAACATAACTAGACTGTGCGTATATCAGGTCATATTTCAACGCAATTTGGAGGGCAGCTTCCTCGGTCTGAGGGAAGTGAGATGCAACATATTTTCCAACACCACACAAAAGGGATATGAGAACAGACCATGTAGACATGGTCTTCGAAGGTAGGGGCTCAACATAGGCTCTTTATTCTCCACCATTCTTGAACATGGTCATATAGGTGGGTCACAGACGATTGAGGGAAAGAGGTCAAGACTTTGGTACCGGTGTCATAGCGAAGGGGAAGCTAGAAGAAAGACAGAAAATCCCTGGAAAGGGTCACAAAATTAGTATGAGAGGAGGAGGCTTGGTCTACATACCACTTGGAAGCTTCTCTAGTAAGCGTACGTTGGAATAACCGAAGGTGGACAGAGTCATCGGTGATGAAGTGAGATGAACACCACATGTGGAAAGAATGAACATGGTTGGTAGGATCCTCTCTAGTAATTCCTTAAAACTTGGAGATGTCTTAACAGATCTTGGTTGGCATAATAGGGCAACCAGGATCATGCTGTATGGGGTCATTGATCAACTAGCTAAAATTTGGAAGACTGGGGCCTTCCATATAAAGGAGAAAGGGAGAAGTCGGGATAGTTCTTGTTGCGGCACCACTAGTAGCATTCCCAGCATTAGGGATGGGATTGCCACTAGCATTAGGTCCTGAACAAGACATGGTGAAGGTGAAAGGTGGAGGAGGGCCGAGAGTATATCCAGAAGGGGAACCCGATGAACTAGAAGCAGAGTCAGAATGGGGACTTGGTGGAGGACAAAATCGAACCCTACGCAGAGGAGTAATTCTTCCTAACAGAAACTGAGGATGGAGGCCTAGGAGTCTCTGGGATAAATTCCTTTGGGGCGAAATGATGGAAAACAGACACGGATCACAGAAGGAAGAGAGACCAACAAGGGTAGGGAGGTGCAGGATCAAATGATTACAATGTCGAAAAAAGGGCATGGAGGTGCAGGATCAATTATTACAATGTTTTCGTCTTGGCCTGGTGGTGTAAACTAAGCGCTCTTCACTTAGGGTGTGCCTGTATGTGATAAGTGTGTTAATTTTAACTAAGCCCAGACCTGTGTAGAGAAAAAATAAAAAATATGTTTTATAACTGTAAATAAATCTGAAAATGATAGTAAAGGAAATTGAATACGACAAAAAATAAACAGCTTAAGATGCATCAATTTAAACCCAAGGAGGAGGGCTTCCCAACAACTAGTCTATGGGTGTGCGAAATCTAGGCAAAACACAAAATGTCCAATGGGTCTAAATTCGGGAGGGACAGGGATCTAAAGGTCAGATATGCTAGAAAGAGGTGCAGAAAACAACAAAAAACAGAGGTAAAAATGCTGCAAAAAAGGTGGTGAAAGGCTATAACCTGAAGGGAAATGGAGGGGACCATAAAGGAGGACCAAACAAAACTGAAAAGAGGTGTTTTTTATGGATGAAGAACCGATCTAAAATGGATCTAAAATTACATGTTTAGATTTGAAAAATGGCTGAACACACTGAAATCCTAGAAGACCTGCTTCAGTTAAACTCCTCCTAAAAATGTGGAAGCGTACTAAAGCCCTAAGGGCCTTGGTTCCTACTTCAACGAGTAAAACTAAGCAAGTTTGGGTCAAGACAGGTGGAGAGGGAGGTCAAACAACCCTGAACAGTAGCCCAGAAAAACCCAGAAAAATCACAGAAAAATTCCTGGAAAAAGTACAGATCATAGGTTCTGACCTGTTTTCAGCTGAGGTTGCAGGTTTTGGGCTATTTTATGTGTCCTGAAGGTTGAGATCGCAGGTTTTGGCCCAAAAAGTGTGACATGAACCTCCAGATGTTTTGGGAGTAGATTTCAGAAAAAAAATTCATCTCTGCTACGGCTGATACCTGTAACCTGCGCAATAGGCTCGGAAACACATAGAAGTAAGAATTTTTGTTGTTTTAGGGTTTTAAAGGTTAAAAACAACATCAAAAAATGCAAAATAAGAAGCTAAAGAAAAAACCTAGGGTTTGAAGAAACGGGTCATGCAGGGATCTGAAAAATGACAATGGTTGTAATTATAAACCCTTGTGGAGTCTCCAGTTGTTAGTGTGAATTTTAATCGGAAGCATACGAAAAAAGCTCACTTTAGCTGTGCATAACAAACAACCCTAACATCAAATATGGTTGTCAATTTCCTTAGATATGTAATTAGTGATCATAATAAATGCTACATAAGTCCAGATCTATGTAGTTAAATACATTAAATAACAAATAATAAGTAAGAGTTTCTCCATGCATCCAATGAATACGACAAGATTTTTTAAAGAATTTTTTGTATTATGACACCTCGGAATGGAACATAGAAATATGTTACTAGTCCCCCTCAATGGGATGGGTTATTGTATATCCTCAGTGCTTCAGATCTAAGATATCTCTCTCTTGATGGTGTAGAAAAACCAGACAAAAATGGAACTCAATGGGACCTGATAAGCAAAAAGTAGAAAAATATGACAATGATGGAGGATCAAAGTCAGACCAAAAGTATAGATCCAGAGTAATCTTTAGGCAACAAAAGGTAGTGAATGAATGGAGAAACCCTTATATTTATAAAACCGCCCCTATATATGTTGAGTAGAGGCATTGGGAGAGGTATAACCTTTTTTCATTTCAATGTATATATAGTAAGTAGTAGGCCCTTACGGTGGCATGTGCCCATATTCCCCTTCATCATAATTTCACCGCACTGGCAGCGTACTGACCTCACCTAATTCAGACTATATATAAGCGGATCTAAAAGAAGATCTCATCTGTGCCAATGAAGCATGGGGATCTTATTGGAGCTGGGATCCAAAAGGGACTTGGGCATTAATTACTTGGACCATTGAGTTAGTCTAGATATTGGTGCATAATTAAAATATTATTAACCAAATCTAGATCCAACTTTTATGGAATATTTTATTACTTTTTTGGGAGGGAAAAAGAATTTGAATTTGGTCAAATCCCTTTATTTACAAATAATAAATAAATAAATGATTTATTTATTATTTTAAGAATGTGGTTGAGTAATAATTAAATAAATAGTGATTTATTCAATTATTTATAAATGATTTAGTCAAATTTAACGAGGAATATTGCTTAAATAATGTTTTAAATTATTGTTCCTATAAAATAATAAGATAAATAATGATTTATCTAATTAATTTTCTTGTTTTGGGTTAAATATGACCAGGAATATTAATTAAACATTGGTTTAATTAATTATCCCTGGAGAAAAATCAAACAAATAAGGATTTATTCAATTATTCCTCATGGGGTTTCCTGTTTAGACTAGAAACAAATTAATAAATTATGGATTACTAAGTTAATTTTCATAGTGAAAGCAAGTTTACAATGGTAAATTTGGTCTTACATGGTGTAGTTTAGGCAATCTAATAGTAACAGGTTATATGACCAAAAATTGGTGTAACAATAGGTGTGGAACACACATGTATTCTTGTTGACAAAAAAATACTTGGTTGGTAGTAACTACCTGGTTTGGTAGTATCCATATTGACGGGTTAGATATTGGATTAATCACTTATTTGCTACTAAGTGCTCATCTTGGGGCTGATGAACTACTTGGTAAATTTGACATTGAAGAGAAGAGAAGGAATTAGGTGCTTGTTGGGCTTGACAACAGATATAGTGTGTGTACATCGCAAAAGAGAAGAGAAGGCACTAGGTGCTTGTCGAGTTTGGCCACTGATATAGAGTATGTACATGGCCAAACAGAAGAGAAGGCACTAGGAGGCTTTTGGGCTTGGAAATTGATCTAGTGTGTGTATGTGGGCAAAGAGAAGAGAAGGAACTGGATGCTTACCTAGATGGCAACAAAACGAGTGTGAGTATGGGAAAAGGAAAGGGTTATTGGATGCTTACTGGGATGGGAAACTGATCCAATGGGTGTAAATCAAGTATAAAGGAGAAAATTAAGATAAGTATCAATATTTCATTGTTCTTGAACTTTAAATTATGCATCTAATGTCAGTATTTTGATTTATGATGGTTTGGGTTATGAGCTAACCTAGTTTTCTATGATAGGAATTGAAGAAGAATTATGAATCACCTCATGAATAAACTACGGATGAGGGATGATTTAAATTTATTGCATTTTCCTCATGACGAGTCTCACAATATTTGTGTCCATGGTGTAGGAAAAGATATGGGATTTCCATCCAAATGAATGAAATCGACTGCAAGGTGGAATGAAAAAAATATGTTAAATTCATGACTTCATGAACAAATCCATTTTGAGACACCAGTACTCGATGGTTCCCACTAATCACCATGAAGCATGATATGACCTAAATGATAAGTTTGGAGGTATTTATGTGTTTGAACTCCTTCTAATGCGAGGAAGCCTCTCCAAGGGATGGATCACCTGAGGGAATAAGAAGTATAGAAGGGGATGCATGAACTTGGGAGGTGAGTGAATGCACGTAGAGGAAGTGACCTGATGGCCTGTGGGATAGAGAAGTAATGAATGGAAGCCAAAAAATAAATTAGGTTTATTAGTCATGAGCATAGTATATTGGGATCACATTGGGGGTGTTCCCAGAAATACTGAGTTGCAAGCGAAGGGCTAACCATAAAAAAATTCGAAAAAGTAACAATCCAAGTTGGTCTGGACACATTTAAAGCATTCAAAGAACCATGGGGAGAACCATTGGAAGGTGGTTGAATTTTAATGTGATGTTTATCATATTTTTTTGTGTTTAATCAAATGCATGGAACAATGTAAATGTTGTTAATATTTAAATCAATAAAGCTCCCTGAAATAACATGTATGTTTTTCAAGTATGTTCATTGCATATTTTTCATTGAACATCGAGGACGGTGTTCCCCCGAGGGGGAGGCATTTGTAATACCCAAATTTCTTATCATCATGTATGCACTCTAAATACTTTTATAAATTAAAAGGTTGAGAGAGGGACGTAGATTCCATTTCTTAAGGTAGGAGATTGGTTGAAGGAATGGATGTTTTGAATATCAATCCTTGGTTCGCTGAGTGGTTTAAAATGGGGTTAATTTTTCCATTAATTAACTAAAAAATAAAGGACAGAGGCATGTGTCCTTTAACTTGAATGACAAGCAAGAATAGTGGGAGTCATTAGGGGAGGGAGTGGTTGGAAAAAGAGGAAAAAGAGAGAAAAAGAACCACGGTGATGAAGAACGAGGGAGCTTAGATGCACTCATATGAGAGAATTCAAGAAGGACAACAACAGAGAGGGGGGGAACCTCTTGGCATGCAGAGGCTAGAGAAAAGGTAGAGAAAACAAGAGTTGGAGCTACATTGCTGAGCTCTGAGGAGAGAAATAAACAAGCTAAAATCCCTATTAAAACTTGTAGAGCATAAGTATTACAAATAGAGATGTGGCTTGCATTGGGAACGAAGGTACGGTTTCCAAGTGTATTATGTTCAATGATATATTTGTTGAAGTCTTCCCTTTGAAATCACTCCACCTCAATATTTTGAATTTGGTTTGAGGGTGACAACTACAAGTAATATTGCCATGTAGTTTGTCTATGGTTGGATGGAGAGTTAGAGCCCCACTCTCAATTTTCTGTATTGTTAAGATAAGTGTTCTTATTATTCTTACTCACCAATAAATGTATGTACTTCCTGGTTGAAATGATGTTGTGATTACATTAGCCATCCTTGTAGCTACCATTATGTAGAGTGGACTAATGAGTTGCGTTAATGCTTGAAGGAGTTGAGATAGTGCATGATAATGATATTTAATCACAACTATTAGCATGAGCACTTTCTTTATTATTGCAAAATGTTGGCTATGTGGGTTGCATGTTTGCATTTCATTGTTATGTTATAATGTAGTAATATGGAGGATTTTCTCTTCTACTCTTATTGACATGTATGTGGGTCTTCTTAGTAAGGTAGAATCTAGTGTTGGGTCGACACATTCATTTTATTCAGATCTCAGACCAAAAGATATATATTTTGTGTTGTGTAAGGCATTGCCTCATTAGCTAGTGAGACTCGAATTTATATTCATGTACTTCACACAAGATTTCACTTCTGTTATGCATTATTTGCTATGAACCTCACATCATTAAGATCCATATATGTCACTATGATTCTTATCGTGATGTAAGAGAAAATATATGCACGGGAATGTGTGCATATGGTCACTGAGTGGTTGCAACACATGTTGGGTAGCACTGCAACGTGCAATGTGAGCATTGGATGCTCTTCAGGAGTCACCAAGATTGCAATAGAGGGTGGTTGAAAATCATTGGTGCAATTATGCCTGGGATTCACTGTCCCTAAAAAGGGAGTGTTCATAAGTCGCAATCTTATCCATCGTATGCATTTATATAATAATGTTGCTTGAAGTTGATATCAAGGGAAGGAATCCTCATTTCCTTAAGGAATACAAATCTTTATGTGGTCCCCTTTGCACCATGTGCTTCATGATGGCTATTATAAACTCGTGGCGCCTAGTTGGTCCTTGATGGAGACTTGTAAATTTCTAGGCCAAGATTTATTTGATATCAAGAGGATGCATAGGACACAACAAACAGTAAAATCGAAGAGACATAGTTAATAAGTCTCTGGTTTGAATGGACAAATCCATCTTCAACTTTCTTTGACATAGACACTATGAATTGAGAGAATGAAGCTTTGTTTCATGCTAAGGAGGGATAGCACTAGTGGGTACCTTAGTAAACTTTAATGCCCATTGCGGGTTTTTGGCGCAAGTCTAGGCATTTAAAGAAACACTGTAGTTAAGCCATGTTAGAGTCATTTTGAGAATGATGAACAATGCAAGGAGGGAGCGAGCCCTTATGAAAACCACCAAATTCAAGATTGGACGTATTGGTCCTAATCTGGTAAGACCTCCCTAATTGAGCCATGGAAAAGTTTGATAATGAGCAGCATTGCTACAGATCTAGGCTTAAGCTTAAAATTATAGCCTTAACCGGAAAAACCTTATCCAAAGGGTCTGACGAGAGCCCCGTTGTGGAAGCCATGGATTCCATTAAGGGGAATTTGAGGTCTAAAATGGGCCTCATAAGGAAATTATAAAATAATAGTGGAGATAATAAAATAATATTAGATTACATCATCAAATTTTAGAGGGAAAAAAGAAAAAACTACTTTTTCAACTCATATTTTCAACTTATCTCCCTATGGGTTTACTCAAATAATGAGCGGGAACACTCGTTGGATGAAAAATTTGATTCCTCATCCAAGGAGTACCCATGTTGCATACTTTCAATGGAACCTGATACATGAAAAATTATAAATACATGAAAAATGTGATTGCAATCACGTTTTTTCATCGGATGTCGAGATTTCTACTTCTTGGTTGGGCAAATGGAGGGGTGACATGGCCTGGAGGCTACATCCTGAAAGCTTGTAATTACTAACAACAAAGGAGTGGTCATGCTGACTAGGAACCGAGCCAGCTAGGCTTACAATGCAAAGGTGTAGAGTGATCTCATTGGCTAGAAATTTATTCCTAGGAGGAGTAAAGTAAAGAACGCAAAGGAGTGGGTGGGATGAATTAGGTTTGGCCATATTGGCAGGCACAAAGACCCAACAGTATTGCTATTTACTAAAGGGTGGTCCCATGCGAAATATCATCACGATGGATTGACCTCAGAGTAGTATAAGAGCACACGTAAATGGGGAAAGTGGGATGAAAAGACAACGGGCCTGGGTGGAGGCCGGATCAGATCGGAGGACCAATGAAAATGGTTCTAGGAAGACCCAATATATACTTAAGCCCATAAGTGAAACCTTAAAAAGTTAATAGCGGCGAAGAGTGCTTCGAAGGGAGCGGGATGATGTAGGGCCAGGATATAGTGGCCTCCTCATCATCCCAGTTGTTATTTAATTGATGCGAGGAAGGCCATGAGACAGGTAAACCCCGAGGAATTTTCCCAAATGGATAAAGTGGAGCACTCAAATGAATGGACGAGATGATGTAATGTAGAGCCATTGTGGTAGAAACGTGAGCCTGGAATCCTAGCCATTGGTGCAGTGGTGTGGACCCATATATGGGTTAGCCCGGGAGGTTGGTCCTAATGGATAAGAAGGAATGCATGCTTAAAGTGCACAGGGTGATGTAGGGTGGGGACATGGTGGATGAACACGTATTCCCGCCTCCTTCCCCATGGGTGCAAGTCAGCCCCACTATAATGCAAGCTCAGAAGGCATACCTAGAGGCAAAGCAAAAGTGCCAAAAGAAAGGGCAAAGGTAACGAGGCCATGAGACAGAAATTTTCTCGTTAACTAGCAGTCCATTTAATGTTTGGAATCTGATTCCTTGTTGTGAAGTAAAACCAAAAGATCTATCCTGAAATATATCACCTAGAGGAAATCTCTGCATATTGTATGGAAGATTCTAGTGGACTCAAGACTGGGGTGAAGTGAAGAGGTATATATATATATATATATATATATATACATGGGATGGTGTGGTTGGTTGATGAGACCAGTGAAAAAGGTGATGAGCCCCAGGTAGGTAATGATTGCACAAGATTTAGAGGACCAAGGCATTGGGCCTTAATCCCTATGCCTATGCACTGTGACTGTGTGGGTCGAGCATAGTTTCAACGGACGATGGATATCACTGGGGATCTGATAGTGGAGGTGATTTGTGACACCCTCCCCCTATGACATCAACGGGAGGAGGGGGGTGGCGTAATTTGGTATTAGCCACCAGATGGGTAAAGGCATGTGGAACCATCAAATGGAAGCCTTGTAACTATAGGTTGGAGCCATAAATGTAATGGGTGCCCACGATTTAATGGTCGAGCACATCGAGTCGTTACAAAACCATTAAACTGGAGTGCAACATTGTGGATCGTCGGATGAACGATGGAAATGAACCATTGGCCACATATATGGTATGTCGAGACATATTGAGTGTATATATATATATATATATATATATATATATATATATAGAACCAAGATTCCAAAATGGATGAAATTTTATATCACTGGAAACATCTCGTCGAGGTCAACACAATGGAGAGGTATAATTGAGGTTTTAAATTAGTTAAGAAAAATCAAAATTTTTAGACCCCATTTCCATGAAAATACCTTGGATCATGGGTCAGCATAGTAACTGTCTCCTCGTAATTGATGATATGGTAAGGATTATGAGGGGGTGTGTTACAACTTTATAGATTGATTTCACATGAATGAAGTGAGTTTCCTTGCTCAACTTATCTACCACTACCATGATTGCATCATGTTTCTTGGGTGTCCTTGGTAAACTAGCAATGAAGTGCATAGATATAACTTACCACTTCAATTTTGGAATTTCTATGCAATGCAACAACCCTCTTGGATGCTTATGCTCAACATTAACCTATTGAAATTCTAAACATTTAGCTATGTATTCAATAATTTATTTCTTCATCTAAGGGAAATGATATAAATTTATTGTGGTTGTTATCATCTTTTGTTTACTTGGGTGACTTGAATAAAGCATCTTATGGAGTTCATCTATTATAAGATTCTTTAAGTCTGTGAAATTTGGTGTGTACAATTTTCTCTTATATGTCAATAAATTGTATTCTATTAGTTGATATCCTTCACACCTTGGCCCCTTTGGATTTTGATGCAAGCATCCCTTCACATTTTTTATGTGCTCATCACCCTATAGGGCATCTCTAATCCTTTCTTATATATGTTATTCACATATGCCTACTGTTGCCATATGTATTGTTTGCATTGTTTTATTATGTGTGTCTACCACTTGATTCCCTTTCCTTTAACATTTTGGATTTCAATGTCAAACTCACTGATGAAATCCATCCACCTATTTTATCTAGAATTCAAAAAAGGTTGATAAAACAAGTATTTCAACCTCCTATGATCTGTGAATAATGAAAATATTCCTCCAAGCAAGAAATGTTTCCACATATTTAAAGCATGTACAATGGCTACAAGCTCTATATCATGTGTTAATAGTGTTTCTCATGCTCATTTAATTTATTGGATTCATAACTGATCATGTGCCCTTCTTGCATGAGAAATTCATGAAGTCCTTCCAAGAATTTGTAAAAATTAACAATTTTTGTTTTGATCTACAATCTTCAAGATGGGTTTATTAGTTAAGAGATGCTCCAACCACATAAAACTTTATTTTCGCTCCATTGTACACACAATTCCTTCCCTTTATATATAGTGATGTGATTGGGCCAATCCTTGAAAATCCTTAGATGAACCTCTTATAATATCTTTCTAATCCCATAAATAATATCACATTTGTTACATTATAAGGTGCAATCCATTCCATAATTTTCTTAATCTTCTCAGGGTCTATTACAACTCCTTCCTTTGAAATTACATGACCTAAATAGTGTACCTGTCTCTGAAAGAAATCACACTTATTAAACATGGCATATAGTCAATGTTCTCGTTGTGCTTGTAGTACCATCTTGATGTGCTTCTCACACCTCCTTGGTTTTTGAATACAATATGATAATCTATAAATTCCGACAAAAAATTATCCAAATATTTTCTTAGGATATTGTTCATTAGGCGCATACATGTAGTGAGTGCATTGGTAAGTCGAAATGGCACCACCATAAACTCATACTGCCCATACCTAGTCTTAAATACGGTCTTGTAAATGTACTCATCCTTGATCCTAAATTTACTATATCCAAACTTCAAGTCTATCTTTAAAAATACTTAGGATGCTCTTAGGTGATCAAATAGGTCATCAATCTTGGGAAATGGGTACTCATTCTTGATCATCATCTTATTCAATTTTTTATAATCAATGCATAATTGTTTTAGCTACCCCAAAAGTGTGAACTACTCCTAACACAAGCTATATTTAGAAGTCAATATCTCTTTTGGGAGTAAATATTTGTATCTCCTCTACAAATAAATTCATGTATTCCTTGTAGCAATGGATGGTCTTCAATGGTATTCCTTAGTTGAATCCAACACATGTATGGCATATAACAAATAACATTTTTTGCAATATTTCTTCAATTGTAGCACTAAATTAAGCCTTATTGACAAATATTTTTTCACAATATGTGGTGCAACATAAACAAAGTTATAACCAGTGTTAATTAAAATTAAAATATATTGGTTGGTGAATGTACCTTCTATCTCTACCATTGATACTTGTTGGTTTGCTTGTCGACTCTCAAAAATTGTGTAAATTTGAGTTACATCCTAGCTCCATAATTGCTATATGTAGCTTCTTAGACATAGTAAACCTTCCTATTATCATTTTTTCTATGAGGGCGGTCTCTTCACAAGTGCTCTTCTCTACACCCCTACCATTTCAAGGATAGTTTTCCTAGTTATGTATTTCATATTTTATGTATTGGAAATCTCATATTCAATCATCAAATTGTCTTGAAAAAATTATATTATATGATCAACACAACATAAGATGAACTCAAATCCATATTTCAATTGTATTCAATTCCAAATCCTTCAATTGATTGTTTTTTGATTCATTGATTTTTGTCTTCCATATGCTACAATTTCCAACCGAACAAACTAAGTGAAAATGCTTCGAAGACCATAATGAAATTTAGTATTATAAGTACATCTCACCCACTAATGCTCTATGTTTGCATGCTTCATTCCATTATTGTTGAAAGGAGAAACACTCCCACTCATATGAGGAGACTCTTATCTTAATGACTATTCAAAAAGCCTATTTCTCTCAATTGTTGCTTCTTGACATAGTCATGAGACCCAAATTGTAAGATTAAATTACTATAGATTAAGAAACAACTATAACATAAATCAATAATTAAAGGAAACACAAGTTTTAAAGACAATCACTCATGCCAAAAACTTTAACATGTCTTCCATAAAATCACATACTTTTTTTAGCTTAACATGAATTATATCATTAGGAAATTCGACCTTAATCAATATGTGCAAAGAATATTTTAGATGCTCATAACTTGAATTGTAATTATAATAAAAATAGACATATGCCATTCATAAAAATCTGATTACTTAAATGACAAGTTTTTTTTATGACCAAAACCATGAACCAAGCACAAATTGTTACTCTATAGATTTTCAAACAATTCCTTGTAATTCACCAAAGTGGATTTCCAAAAATTCATAACAATATCACATAAGTCATTGCAAAAACAAACATATAAAGTGTGGAAAATAATGAATTTATTTTGAAAAGCCAACTTGTGCTGGTTAATGTTCTAGTATAAGACATTGAAAAAACCCCTTGAATAGAATGTCTCTTATATATTAAATGTTTGAACATATGCTTGGATGAAATGAAATCTTATATGTTTATACCATATGATTTTTTTCATAGGAAAGGAAATGTTAGATATTTATATCATAGTATTCTATTATGTAAACCAATAAAGATATTTTTTCATAACTGAACATATATTTAGTTTATATGAATGTGGCCAATGAACAACAAATATATGCAAAAAAAAGAAATTCAAGTTTTAGATAGAAAAAATCAACAAATACCAAAACATTATAATATTAATGCTTATTTAATCTAGTCAAACTAGTCATTTTGTTAAATTTATTTAACAATTAATATTTATTTTAGCGATATACTTTGGTTTAACTTCAAAAAATTTAGGATGGAGATGGAGACGTTAAAGATGCCATTCCTATTACAACAATAGTGGGGAAAAGGATAATTTAATTTCATTAATTTTTAAAGATTTCTAATTTCACAATGGATTTTGTCCATCAATGTAAAAAAGAATATTGGATTTTGCACCCAAATTTAGAGTGCGAAATTTAATCAATATAGCATATAATATGGCAACCAACCAAATTTGTGGAGGTTATCACTTGAATCTTTTCTTTGGTTCAAAGTCATGAAATTGAAATATTTTCCTAGTATCTCCCTCACAAAATGGTTCAAAGTTCTCAATAAGTCTTATAAAGGTTCGATAGTGTGGAAATTATCGGTTAGGGATTTCCCTTTGGTTGGTAGGTGGACAACTTGGCATGTGGGTGATGGTCTTCAAATCAAAATTGGCCATGACCCTTGGATAGGTGTTGGGAATGAATACAAACTCTCTGATCCTCTCTTACTTGATTTTGAAAGTAAAATACCTTCATGTTAGCAAATGCCAAAGCTCAAAAACCTCAAGCCAGAGGTCGAGTCAATTAGAATTTTGCTAGGGATTTAGGGTTTGACAACAGATATAACGGAAGAGTGGGAAAAGTATTTTTACATTCTTAATCACATGTTTCTTAGAGATAATGCTCCATATATTCTTTTTTGGCCATTTGTGTAATTAAGGTGGTTTCCTTGGCTCAGGAAAAAAATGTGGATTCAAAATAACCCAAGTGGAGGAATCAAATTATGCCTAAAACTAATTTTGGTTTCCCATTCAGTTATTTTGATGGGGCCAACCAAGGTCATCCTCCTTTTTGTGGCATTATATTTGTCCTATATTTTAGTCATACACACTACTTGTATTGCAAGTATGCACTAAGAAAGGGGAACAAACAACAAGATAGAGTTCGTAGCCTTGTGGTTTATGTTGGAGATGGCTAGGAAAAAAGGTTTCTCATGTCTTCAAATGATGAGTGACTCCAAACTTGTCATTGATTGTACAAACCATAAGGTCGATGTAAGCATTCTAGGACTAGACATTCTTCTTTGTAACATCCAGGTTGACGTTGGCTCTTTTGAGCACATATCTTTCTATCACATCCTTCATGAAGTCAATATAGAAGCAAATTATTTTTCTAAATCTCTTACTGTCTTTATTGGCTCTGTTGGTTTTCATGAGTTTTCATATGGATTAGAAATTGAATCTATGGTGACCAATCCCTCCTAGTTACTTTTTATACATTTTTTGGTATCTTATTCGAAAATAAATTTGTGGATATATGGGTCCTCGACCTCAAGTTTCAGTGGCCTTTTTTTGGAATAGGTGGGAACAATCAATTTTTGTTTTTATGAATAATGAAGACTAAGAAAGTCAATATACATTCAGAATATGTATATATTTCCTTCTCATAAATATATGATTTTTTCTTTGAAAAAAGACATGACCACAATCCATGTGTTAAATACTCAATTAATGTGTGAATCATGTTATAATAGATCATCTTAAATTAAAATCATACATGATATTAAATTTTCCCATACATAAGCATTCAATTGCTTAATAATTATTATTCACATCTTACCATTAAAATTTCCATATTAATTATACCAATTGTTATTCACATGTTAATATCAAATTTTCCATATACAAATATATCAATTGTGTGATTTATAGAAGTTTATACAATTTATCCGTAACATACCATAATCATATTTATAGAATAATAGTGATCATGTACATATGCATAAACAAAATCATTAATACAACCACCACTGATATATCATCCAGTGCCTCATCGACATAATAAACATAATATTAGAATCTAGGCTAATACCATCATTCTACTAATAAAAATTGCCTAAGAAAAAAACTTATAATACAGCATACAAGAATTCAATGATGCGATTTTAGCCCCAAGTAATATATATATATATATATATATATATATATATATATATATATATATATATATATATATACACACAATTTTATGTTTAAACTTGTGTTCTAATCATCTCACAAAAATAATTACTTAAAATAAAATAAACTCAATAACATTTGCATAGTTATCATAACTAGCATCCCTGTGGAATCAATGTTATCCACTACATTCATAGTTCACTAAAAATATTGACCTGTTCTATGAGTCCAAAATCTTTTACTATAATAAGATTTATAAGACTCATTTATTTATATTTACTAAAATATTCAAAACCCAAAGGTGTTAATTTGGTTTCTATGGCTACATTGGAGACGGTGCCATATGAACACTTGGATCATTCTTAGGTGAGCATGGCAGGAGGAAGTTAATGTCGGTACATTAGCATGTGCTCAACTTTGTGAATTTAAATGCATAAGTAAGGTGATGGAGGGATGCATTTTCAAGTTTATTATGTAGGGAGGCGAGGATAACTCCTCAATCTCCATTAGCGGTTTCATACTATTAGCAATTGTCATTTGGTGGTGAATTCTCTAGCATGTATTTCCTTTGTTATGCATTGTGTGTATTTTGGTGCCTAAGAATTGGGCATGGGAATTCTACGTTTGGTGGTTTCTCTCAGAGGTATTTCTTTTGTTATGTACTATGGTAATTCTGGTGTTTCAGCATTTCACATCGAATTCTGCATTTGGTGGCGTCTTTGGTGGTTGGTGTTTGGTCAATTTAGTGTGTCCTAAATTGCTACATTAATTTATCAATCTGGGATTCGTAAGCTGATGAAGTGCGGCGCACTATATATGTGCAAGATAACCTATTTCTTAACTTTTTGTCGTTTTTGGTTTTCTAAGGTGAGATGGAAATTCTAAAATAAAAACAAGTATGGTTATGTTTGTTCAAGGAAATGATATCCTCTATTAATGATTTACCAACTTGAAACTTAAAAAGGAATTTGAAACTTACAATGACAAAACTTGAAAGGAAATGAAAATGTGTTGCTGAAATGAAAAGGTGCTGCTAGTCTAATAAATCAAAACAGTAAACTATTAAGCATGAAAACCAAACTATTCTTGCTGCTGTCTAAACACAAAAGAAACTATGCTTAAGGAAATCCAAAATTGCA